>JASFXZ010000002.1:19252152-19578230 GCA_032209605.1 Mactromeris polynyma
TTGTTAATTTCATGACACTTAAATAAAGAAATATAGAATGGTTCTCTTTAGCATCTGATCAAATTTGTCTCTTAGCAATGTTACGCATGCCTATGACCATTCGTAGCATTTTGGCTTAAACTTACGAATTTGTAGCATCTGCATGCGTAAGAAAATATTGATAAAACGCTCTTGTGATAGTTAAAACGTCGTAAGAAATTCTTACGAATTCGTAGGGTCTGCATGAGAACGAAAATATTGATAAAACGCTATTGCGATCGTAAGAATGTCGTAAGTAAATCTTACAGAATTTCGTGCATAAGAACGTTGATAAAACGGGCCCAATATGTCTGTGGAAATAACTGGATAAACTGAATTTCTTTGTTTTTATTGACATCTGTCATACAAAAATGCCCATATTCATTCTGAGAGACTCAGAACAACTAAGTTAGCTATCTATGTGCATTGTACTATGAAAATCCTTTAATTATATGCATGTTTGATCAATATTGAACAATAAATAATGATTTTAAGGGTTAATATGTCTGTGGAAATAACTGGATAAACTGAATTTCTTTGGTTTTTATTGATATCTGTCATACAAAAATGCCCATATTCATTCTGAGAGACTCAGAACAACTAAGTTAGCTATCTATTTGCATTGGAAACTAACGAAAATACCCGGATATTACCGAAAACATACCGAAACCACCGACACTTAACGGAAATGACCGAAAATACCCGGATATTACCGAAAATACTCGGAAACTACCAACACTTAACGGAAATGACCGAAAATATACGGAAACTAACGAAAATACTCGGAAACTACCGAAAATACCCGGAAATTACCGACACTTAACGGAAATGACCGAAAATATACGGAAACTAACGAAAATACTCGGAAACTACCGAAAATACCCGGAAACTACCGACACTTAACGGAAATGACCGAAAATATACGGAAACTAACGAAAATACCCGGAAACTACCGACACTTAACGGAAATGACCGAAAATATACGGAAACTAACGAAAATACTCGGAAACTACCGAAAATACTCGGAAACTACCGAAAATATTCGGAAACTACCGAAAATACCCGGAAACTACCGACACTTAACGGAAATGACCGAAAATACCCGGATATTACCGAAAATACCCGGAAACTACCGACACTTAACGGAAATGACCGAAAATATACGGAAACTAACGAAAATACTCGGAAACAACCGAAAATACTCGGAAACTACCGAAAATACTCGGAAACTACCGAAAATACCCGGAAACTACCGACACTTAACGGAAATGACCGAAAATACCCGGATATTACCGAAAATACTCGGAAACTACCGACACTTAACGGAAATGACCGAAAATATACGGAAACTAACGAAAATACTCGGAAACTACCGAAAATACCCGGAAACTACCGACACTTAACGGAAATGACCGAAAATATACGGAAACTAACGAAAATACTCGGAAACTACCGAAAATACTCGGAAACTACCGAAAATACTCGGAAACTACCGACACTTAACGGGAATGACCGAAAATACACGGAAACTACCGACACTTAACGGAAATGACCGAAAATACTCGGAAACTACCGAAAATACTCGGAAACTACCGAAAATACCCGGAAACTACCGACACTTAACGGGAATGACCGAAAATACCCGGATATTACCGAAAATACTCGGAAACTACCAACACTTAACGGAAATGACCAAAAATACCCTGAAATTACCGAAAATACTCGGAAACTACCGACACTTAACGGAAATGACCGAAAATATACGGAAACTAACGAAAATACTCGGAAACTACCGAAAATACCCGGAAACTACCGACACTTAACGGAAATGACCGAAAATATACGGAAACTAACGAAAATACTCGGAAACTACCGAAAATACCCGGAAACTACCGACACTTAACGGAAATGACCGAAAATATACGGAAACTAACGAAAATACTCGGAAACTACCGAAATTACCCGGAAACTACCGACACTTAACGGAAATGACCGAAAATATACGGAAACTAACGAAAATACTGGGAAACTACCGAAAATACCCGGAAACTACCGACACTTAACGGAAATGACCGAAAATATACGGAAACTAACGAAAATACTCGGAAACTACCGAAAATACCCGGAAACTACCGAAAATACTCGGAAACTACCGAAAATACCCGGAAACTACCGACACTTAACGGAAATGACCGAAAATACCCGGATATTACCGAAAATACTCGGAAACTACCGACACTTAACGGAAATGACCGAAAATATACGGAAACTAACGAAAATACTGGGAAACTGCCGAAAATACCCGGAAACTACCGACACTTAACGGAAATGACCGAAAATATACGGAAACTAACGAAAATACTCGGAAAGTACCGAAAATACCCGGAAACTACCGACACTTAACGGAAATGACCGAAAATATACGGAAACTAACGAAAATACTCGGAAACTACCGAAAATACTCGGAAACTACCGAAAATACCCGGAAACTACCGACACTTAACGGAAATGACCGAAAATACCCGGATATTACCGAAAATACTCGGAAACTACCGACACTTAACGGAAATGACCGAAAATACCCGGATATTACCGAAAATACTCGGAAACTACCGACACTTACCGGAAATGACCGAAAATATACGGAAACTAACGAAAATACTCGGAAACTACCGAAAATACTCGGTAACTACCGAAAATACCCGGAAACTACCGACACTTAACGGAAATGACCGAAAATACCCGGATATTACCGAAAATACTCGGAAACTACCGACACTTAACGGAAATGACCGAAAATATACGGAAACTAACGAAAATACTCGGAAACTACCGACACTTAACGGAAATGACCGAAAATATACGGAAACTAGCGAAAATACTCGGAAACTACCGAAAATACCCGGAAACTACCGACACTTAACGGAAATGACCGAAAATATACGGAAACTAACGAAAATACTGGGAAACTGCCGAAAATACCCGGAAACTACCGACACTTAACGGAAATGACCGAAAATATACGGAAACTAACGAAAATACTCGGAAAGTACCGAAAATACCCGGAAACTACCGACACTTAACGGAAATGACCGAAAATATACGGAAACTAACGAAAATACTCGGAAACTACCGAAAATACTCGGAAACTACCGAAAATACCCGGAAACTACCGACACTTAACGGAAATGACCGAAAATACCCGGATATTACCGAAAATACTCGGAAACTACCGACACTTAACGGAAATGACCGAAAATACCCGGATATTACCGAAAATACTCGGAAACTACCGACACTTACCGGAAATGACCGAAAATATACGGAAACTAACGAAAATACTCGGAAACTACCGAAAATACTCGGTAACTACCGAAAATACCCGGAAACTACCGACACTTAACGGAAATGACCGAAAATACCCGGATATTACCGAAAATACTCGGAAACTACCGACACTTAACGGAAATGACCGAAAATATACGGAAACTAACGAAAATACTCGGAAACTACCGACACTTAACGGAAATGACCGAAAATATACGGATATTACCGAAAATACTCGGAAACTGCCGACTCTTAACGGAAATGTCCGAAAATATACGGAAACTAACGAAAATACCCGGAAATCACCGTTACGGTAACCTGTAAGGGACATCTTTTTTTATGGAAACCAATAAGGGACATCAAATTTAATGGAAACCTATCAGGGACATCATTTTTCATGGTAACCTATTAGGGACATCTTTTTTATGGTAACCTATAAGGGACATCATTTTTTACGATAACCTGTAAGGGACATCTGTTTTATGGAAACCAATAAGGGACATCAAATGTTATGGTAACCTGTAAGAGACATCTTTTGTATGGAAACCTATAAGGGACATCATTTTTTATGGAAACCTATAAGGGACATCATGTTTTATGGAATACTATAAGGGACATAATTTATTATGGTAACCTATAAGAGTCATCTTTTGTATGGAAACCTATAAGCCACATCTTTTTTTATGGAAACCTATATGGGACATCATTTTTAATGGAAACCTATAAGGGACATCATGTTTTATGGACATCTATAAGGGACATCATGTTTTATGGTAACCTATAAGGGACATCTTTTTTTATGAAAACCTATAAAGGACATCTTTTTTATTGAAACCTATAAAGGTCATCATTTTTAATGGTAACCTATGAGGGACATCATATTTTATGGAAACCTATAAGGGACATCATGTTTTATGGACATCTATAAGGGACATCATGTTTTATGGTAACCTATAAGGGACATCTTTTTTTATGCAAACCTATAAGGGACATCTTTTTTATGGAAACCTATAAAGGTCATCATTTTTAATGGTAACCTATGAGGGACATCATATTTTATGGAAACCTATAAGGGACATCATGTTTAATGGTAACCTATAAGGGACATCTTTTTTATGGAAACTTACAAGGGACATCATGTTTTATGGTAACCTATAAGGGACATATTTTTTTATGAAAACCTATAAGGGACATCTTTTTTATGGAAACCTATAAAGGTCATCATTTTTAATGGTAACCTATGAGGGACGTCTTTTTGTATGGTTGACATCTTCTGTGGAGATCAAGATGTCGTCTGCTTGAAGAAGGCGTTCGCTTACTGCAAGAGAACCAAACAATGCCAATTAAGAATGCCATGTCTTTGGTATTAGATAACAACATTGAAAGCATGCTAAAACAGACGACACAATTAGCATTCGTCAGACAAAAGAAAAACACCATGCCTGCTATGTATCGTGGTGATTTCATTGTCAAAACGTCGAGTGATGAGCACATCCCGCAAATTGGTGGAATTTGCCAATTAACCGAAGATGAAACTCTTATTACAGACGCTTCAAACAAAAAACTTAAGAAACTTGACAGACATTTTCAAGTCATATCTTCGCTGACTCTTGCAACAGGACCTTATTCTGTCTGTAAAATAAGCTCTCGAGAAGTTGCAATGACGATGACCGACTCGAAGGTCCAGTTTGTCTTGGTAAAAGAACAAATGGTCAGAACTTTGTTGTTCCGTGTGGGAGACCGGTGTAGAGGAATAGCCTACCTAGATTAACGTTTGTATGTGTGCTGTGGGGGACACAGTCCAGGCACCCGGTGCCTGTGGAGATTTTCCGCAAGAATGGTACCCATGTACGGTCATTCTTAGAGCATTTCGAGACACCAACGAAAATATGTGCTGATTCCCTTTCTAAGAGATTGTTCATCACCGACATCAAAAATGGTTTAGTAATGAACAAAGAATGTGAACTCTTGGCATGGTTTTCAAATCAAAATATATTGAGTCAACATGCCTTATGTATGATTGATGGAGGGCGTGTTTGTGCATCTGCCTATGACAGCAGCATTGTGTCCGTCTTTAATCAGGACGGGAATTTTGACAAAAATGTTATTGAAAACTCCAAGCACATCTCTAACCCACTGGCGATGTATTTCGATGAGAATTGAGGGACTCTGATCATTTCAATGAACAAAAAATATTTCTTGAGAACATTTTCGCTCGTGTGAAGTGCATGTCCATGTATATCCGATAGAACTGCGTTGGCTCTTTTTTGCATGCAGTATTGCAGAATGTTTTTAATAAATATATATTGAGGCACGCTATTACTACTGACTGTAGAAAATTATCAGAAATGATGCATATATAACAATTCATGCACATTTTGTCAGTATTATTTTGGTTCAAAGTACTCTTACTAATATTACTAACAATGATTTTAAGAGAGACTTTGATATACGAGGAATGTTCGACATGTATTGTGTATTGTTAACAAGCAATTTCCATGAGGCATTTTACGTCGAAGTTAATACAACTGAATACCTCAATCCAATATCTTCACAATGTTATATACATGTATCCAATGAATAACCGGTTTGTAAAGTTTTTGTAATTTCAATTAAGGCGATGACCACTGTTGCCAAAATGGTTGGAAAACGTATAATAGCCAAAATACTAAAGAAATTCAGTCTTACATAAAACTTCGCAATAAGCTCGACTTTGCCGTAATTACTCATGTTCATGGGTCTAGTAAGGGTTCGTAGATGGAAACAAATAACATTGTGGGGTAAAGTCTGTTGAAAATTGCCGTAAAATCAGTGCGGCCGAAGGCAGCAACGTGTGACAAAGATAACAGACATTTTTCAAAATGATGCTAGATACACAGTGCGTGATATTGCACGCATTGTTGGTACATGTATTTCACTTTCATTGGTTCATTTAATTTTACAGAAAATCCTGAAAGTTAGGAAGACTTCTACCCCGCCTTTTAATTGCCGACCAGAAAAGGGTACGTGTTGAAACTGCCAAAACGTTGCTAAAATGTCCCAAAAATATGATAAAAGATTATATATGCAAGTGATGAAACCTGGGCCCGTATTCACAAACGTTTTAAGACTAAATCTCAAATGGTAAATTTTCATTTTGTTCCTACGTTATTGTTACACAATATATTTTGATAAAACATGGCAAAGTGTAGAGTGAGTAACAAGAAATGTTCAGGTAAAAATGTATCCGTTTAAATATAATGGAAACGAAATGCTTGTAAATTTATTTTTTGCAATTTTAAAGTCCAAATCTGAGATTTAAAACGTTTGTGAATACGGGCCCAGGGTACACTATTCTGAACCAGGGAGAAAGGTTGGGAACAAAATACGGGCCCAGGGTACACTATTCTGAACCAGAGAGAAAGGTTGGGAACAAAATACGGGCCCAGGGTACACTATTCTGAACCAGGGAGAGAGGTTGGGAACAAAATACGGGCCCAGGGTACACTATTCTGAACCAGGGAGAAAGGTTGGGAACAAAATACGGGCCCAGGGTACACTATTCTGAACCAGGGAGAAAGGTTGGGAACAAAATACGGGCCCAGGGTACACTAATCTGAACCAGGGAGAAAGGTTGGGAACAAAATACGGGCCCAGGGTACACTATTCTGAACCAGGGAGAAAGGTTGGGAACAAAATACGGGCCCAGGGTACACTATTCTGAACAACACGTAATGCTTTTCTAACATCCCTTGTATGCACCTAAACGTCTATTGTAATAGTTCAATATTGTATTATTAAGTAAAGATCTTTCAAATTATTGAAGTTTTTATCATATTAAATACATCAGTGTTATACATTTAATCAGAGCTCCAAATAATGTGTTTTCCGTGTTTACCAAAAGTTAAGGAGCAGTTTTGACAACTTGTTATCCAAAGTTAAACACCATTGAGTTAGTACTTCATGGAATTCATTGTTCTTTGTATATTAGCGTATCAATTATACATATTTTTCTATTAGCAAACTGGCATATATATGCTTACACTCTTACATTATACAGATTGCTTTTATATTCTTCAAATCATAGTGTATTTCAAAGAGAAAATGTTGGCAGGAATAACCGTGTTAAAACCTGTCTATTTTGTTTGCTCTATGTCTTTTGTGTGACCGTAAATTAACTTGTAATATTCTATTCAGGAGGTTTGCCATAACTGATTGATTTTGTGTTTTGCTTATCATGAACGGTACACTTTAATAGTTCTCGTTGGGAATACTAATCACAATTGTAACGAAGCTTTTAGATATAATATTCCAATGCCAGTTTGACCATATTCCAGAGGCCTCTATGTTCGGGTGGTAATGATGATCGACTATAAGCCACTTGCTCCTCAATGCTGCGGGTTAAAAAATTCAAGTCTGGATATAGAACGTGTAAGTGAAGAAGCCATTCATCTGGCTTATGGAAAGTACGCGGTTCTATCCAGGTGTCCGCTTAGCGTATTCATCAAACACTAACAGCTGTATACGAGTATAAGCATTCTGCACATTGGTGTACTGTGCGACACAAAGACCCGTAGATTTTGTCTTCAACGTCTTGGTGATAAACTTAGTTCGGGTACAACTATTTTTAGTAACAGCCTGGTGACAACTTGACATTTGCGCAAAGATTTGTTTAATGGAAAATACTTACATCAAACGTTTGATTATTGATTGTATTTATCCCCATGATTGCTCTTCTAACCCCAGTATTGTTTAGTTTAAACATTAAATACGATTAGTCTAATTCATAAATGATAGAAATAGACGGTCCACAACGTTCGACCGCTCTCCTACGTTAGAATGCTTCAGCTTGATTTCACATGTAAAGTTGAAGTATGATTTAACAATGTCAATACACAATGGAGAACATGGATTTTGTTTGGAGTAATTTTTCATCTTTCAAAGGCAGATAAAACCGCAATAATTCAATAACTCGCCAGTCAGAGCAAACGGGCAATAGCAACCAAGGCATGTGATATTTATTCAGTGCTCATTTCCATGCTGATGATTTATAAATTCGCCAATATAAGTTTCTATTTATACAATCTAATCTGTTTGACAAAAAATCTAAGAAATACATACGGTCACCATGACATTGACTCAAAATACCGTACGAGTTTGTATTTTAGAGTATCTTTAAAGTTCGCGATACAAGAGAAATGCACGAGAAGTAATAATAACTCCGAGTCTGCCATCCTTGGGATGGTTGTGCCCTTTGTATTTGGCAATATCCTCGTCTCCATCATTCATATTTATATAGGGAGACACAGTGGAGTGGAATAGCGTCTGACTCCTGATCCGATGGTCGTGAGTTCGAGCACCGCGATAAGTGGGTATTGATCACGAACGTCACAATCCCAAACATTGGCGCGAGTTCAGGTTGGTAGCCAGTAAGCAGTCATCGAGAGTGATTGTTGTAAGTTGTATGAACTTGTTTCACAATTGATGTAAAATAAATAAGTTTAAACTAAACTATAACAGAGTAATGTGTGTGCATTTGGTTGATCCAACGAGAGATTAAATACCAAGGGTACTTACAACAAAGGCACTCCTATAAATGTATATTTCTACTGCCTAGTAGTGAAGAAGCCATTCAGCTGTTTATGGAAAGTACGCGGTTCTATCCAGGTGTCCGCTTAGCGTATTTATCAAATACTAACAGCTGTATACGAGTATAAGCATTATGCACATTGGGCTACTGTGCGACACAAAGACCCGTAGATTTTGTCTTCAACGTCTTGGTGATAAACTTAGTTCGGGTACAACTATTTTTAGTAACAGACTGGTGACAACTTGACATTTGCGCAACGAAAGATTTGTTTAATGGAAAATACTTACATCAAACGTTTGATTATTGATTGTATGTATCACCATGATTGCTCTTCTAACTCCAGTATTGTTTAGTTTAAACATTAAATACGATTAGTCTAATTCATAAATGATAGAAATAGACGGTCCACAACGTTCGACCGCTCTCCTACGTTAGAATGCTTCAGCTTGATTTCAAATGTAAAGTTGAAGTATGATTTAACATGTCAATACACAATGGAGAACATGGATTTTGTTTGGAGTAATTTTTCATCTTTCAAAGGCATATAAAACCGCAATAATTCAATAACTCGCCAGTCAGAGCAAACGGGCAATAGCAACCAAGGCATGTGATATTTATTCAGTGCTCATTTCCATGCTGATGATTTATAAATTCGCCAATATAAGTTTCTATTTATACAATCTAATCTGTTTGACAAAAAATCTAAGAAATTTATACGGTCACCATGACATTGACTCAAAATACTGTACGAGTTTGTATTTTAGAGTATCTTTAAAGTTTGCGATACAAGAGAAATGCAAGAGGAGTAATAATAACTCCGAGTCTGCCATCCTTGGGATGGTTGTGCCCTTTGTATTTGGCAATATCTCCTCGTCTCCATCATTCATATTTATATAGGGAGACACAGTAGTCGAGGGGAATAGCGTCTGACTCCTGATCCGATGGTCGTGAGTTCGAGCACCGCGATAAGCGGGTATTGATCACGAACGTCACAATCCCAAAATTTGGCGCGAGTTCAGGTTGGTAGCCAGTAAGCAGTCATCGAGAGTGATTAGTGTAAGTTGTATGAACTTGTTTCACAATTGATGTAAAATAAATAAGTTTAAACTAAACTATAACAGAGTAATGTGTGTGTATTTGGTTGATCCGATCCAAGATTAAATACCAAGGGTACTTACAACATAGGCACTCTTATAAATGTATATTTCTAATGCCTCTGGTGTTGAATATAGACGATGATTATCATATAAACATAGCGACTATAAAACATACTATCCCTAAATATCTCCCTCCGGTCGATCGTTTTGAAATTAATTCCTAGTTTCAATAATTTATCTATAAGTAACACATATACGTATAGACACTGTCATCATCAGATATATGCACTGACATTTAGATTTGTCCTTGTCCATCCATCCGTCCGTCAGTCCGTTCCCCAAACAACTAGTGTTGCTTATACCTCCTGAACCGTCTTCTAACTTTATAAGAATGCATTTTAGTATGTGAAGTTTAACCCTTTAGTTTAAAAGAGAGAGAGATAGAGAATAAGTTGCTATAGGGGACGCCACATACAAAATACATTGCCTCTCCACACAGATCCTCTGGAAAACAACAATCAACAAAACATGAGGCATTTGAGGAGGCTCAATGGTACATACGTAAGGGCAAAAGGCGCAAGGAAACTTCTTCTGACATTAATATTATTTTTCGGGTAAATAAAATAAAAATGTTAAAAAGAGTCTATTTGACAGTTAGGCATAGTTTCAACTTTCAGAGACATACCGGCGGTGCCTTGGGTGACAGTATTTTCCAAAAGTCACACCAATGTTTATTCCGCATATAAATGCATTGTTACAGTAATCGATTTAAATATTTCCCATAAGCCTTTCGAATGTTTAAATATAAACTCGAGCCGGTAAATGCATACATAACAAGGTGCAAAATACTGCGCACAGAAAGAAATAACTGGAAATGCAATACCACCTTGAAGAAATGGCAGGGACACGGGAGATGTGGGAAAAAAGATGTGCTGTGAATGATTGCTATCGTCTACTCCATTCGATTGAAAAGTGTGACGAATATAACAAATTAAAAGATTTTATTGGAAAATTTGAAACGACAGGTGGTATAATTATAAATAATTGTCGAAGAGTTTTATTTGACCCTGAAGTTCTGAACGGCAAATTTGTAGGATACTCAGAAGAAACACCGGCAACATCGGAATTACCTAAAGAAGACGTGAATGGAGAAACCTTGTTGTTTCGAGCTCTGTCAAAGTACAAGTACAAGAGTGGGAAGAAAGAAATTTATGAAGAAAATTTAAGATCGTCGACAACAGATACTGGAGAAATGATACATAAGGATGACGTTTGGTATAAAATTATAAAGCTCCTTATTGTGGAAGTTCCAGAAATGATCACTTTTTGTAATAAAGGGAAAGCCGATGAGTGCGTTGGATACTCCCCCTTTTATCTGGCGATTGTCAAGAAACACACCGACGTGATAAGAACAATGATTAAAGAAATTAAAAAACATAAAGCAGAAGTTGATATTCCATTAGCAGAGGGGTCAACGTTCGGACATACTGTCATGTTAGCAGGCACACCATTGGGTGTCGCAGCCCTTACACTGGATGAAAAAACTTTTAAGAAAGTACTGCAACTATACGATGTGAAGGATGGTATAAAACTGGTAACGGAGAATAGTAAACATGACAATATCATCCATTCGATGATAAAATACATAAAAAAAAACACAGATCAATTAAAATCAGCTAAAGATATGCTTGGCTACATTCTGGATGCAGATTCATGGAGGATTACGTCACACAAACCCGAGGACACAGTCAAGCATCTCACGAGGTCGAAAAATGCTGAACATTTAACACCGCTGCAACTTGCAGCCAAAGGTCAACAATTCGAATTATTTGAGACAATTATACAGAGCAAGGTAAGCATTTTAATATTAATGTATACGTTGGCATGTGTGAAATTATCTTTAAGTCGTGGAAACGAGGTAGTATGTCGTCGGAACGTGGTAGTAAGACGTGGGAACGAGATAAAACATGATATTTTCGCACAGGTCACCTCTATGCCATCGTACAGTCATGCGCAAAACACCACTTATTTCACTGTCATACGTTTTTATTACAACTACCTCTGAACGTGTTACTCTCCTTTAGCATCGAGCGCTTATTCAGATACCTTAGTAATCACCCTCAGCTCTATAACTCTCGCACAGCTGAATCATCAAAAATCTTTCGGCACGTAAGACCATATATTGCGTACACGTTTGATTTGTTCTACCACGGAAAAATACTCGACTTTATCTCTGTCAATATGAAAGAATTTCAATAGGATCAATTGTCAAGTACGCTGTATTATAACCCAGACATCGTATGAATGTATTATGATGCAAAATTTGTCATTTTTAGTCAGAAATTCTTTCACAACCAGTTGTTATTCATCTTATTTTAAATTTGGCTTTAGCTTGAATTGCTCGATATTTGACATATGTCAATTTACCCAACAAGAATTTCAATTTGTTATCTTAACATTTATATTTTATTCATTCGTGAGATAAACTTTCTGTGCTGTATTGTTATCAATTGTTAATAAATAACTCAATGAGATCTTAACATAATTATCTCATCTTGTTTAAGTATATAGTGTTGACACTGGCGTCCTCCTCTACTAAACATGTCACATCTGAGAAACAGTATATAAGGCCTGGAACTTTTAAGTAAAAAATATAATTAAATACAGTTAGGTTTTGGAATATTGCTCTGTGTAAATTTACTTTGTGTTTCTCTAATGATTTTGGAACATTGCTTGCGAATAGTGAAACGTCTTGCAGACGCTCAGAACAGAACACCACACACTAATAACCTGTTCATAATAATTGTAACGGCAGTTGAATCAGAGCGCTGTTTTGGAGCGATAAATATGGAAATGGTTATGAGTTGAATGTTTTGTATAATTCAGAGTAATTCGCGTATGTTTGTGTTAAGTATGGGGACGGTGACGACAACGCCATTCTTTCAAATTGTACCTTAGCATATTATCATAAGCCGATGATGTACTCGTGTATTATATTATATTACACATGTACATACAGCGTAAGGTTCATGCTCATACGATACATTGTTTTTACTACAGAGCTACTACTTGTCTGATCCGGAAGACGGGCTTATAACACAAGAAGTATATGATGTCACTGAATTGGAGACAATAGCAATGGAAGAAGAAAGAAAAAGTTCCAGCGAAGAATACGTTCAAAATGTCAACCATTACTCCGTGTTAGAATTTGTGTATCTTCAAAGAATGCGAAATGCATTTCGTTTCGCTGACTTGTTGCCTGTACGTACGGTTATTAAGGAGAAATGGTCAAGATACCGTTATTTCTTTTACCCATGGTTTATCATGCACCTCGTCCTTATGTGTTTGTTGACTTGGGCGGCAGTCAAGCGCTCGAGTCTTCAGTTTCAGCTTGAAAACGGAACTGGCATAAATCCAGTTAAAGAGGATACAACATCTTTTGGTGTGTCTATCATGGGCTGCTGTGTAGGAGCAAGTATTATCCTCCTGTACGCAGTCGAGCGATACTTCGTTCAATGGTGCTGTTATAGGAGATTTGGAGCCCGTATTAAAGCAAGTTTTGTGGCCAACATGTGGCGAATACTTTCTGTCTTACCATATACTAACCAAACGTTTGAGTTGTTTTTTGTCATTTTCGCCCTTTTACTCATTCTGGATTTTCCTCTCGCGTTGTATGTGAGTGAGTATGAAAACGAATGTCTTGTTTTTGCGGTGTTGATTGGTTGGTATTTCGTTCTCTTTTTCTTACAAGTTTTCAGAAGGTTAAGTTTCTTCACTGTTTTGATTCAGCGAGTCATAAAAGATATGATAAATTTTGCCTTCGTCATGGGGTTCCTGTTAATCGGTTTCACTGTTGCCATGTTTATGGTAATGCAAGGCGCCTCAACCACTGATGATGACTTTACTAGTTTTTGGAAAACTCTGTTTAAGATGTTTACCGTCATGCTAGGAATTGGTGAAATCAATGATATTTTAAATGCGAGACGCCCCGTAATGACAGTTATTGTTTTTGTTTTGTTTGTCCTTTTAACCACCGTCTTGCTCTTGAACGCCTTGATTGCAATGATGACCAATTCATATACGGAATTAATGGGCTCAGATCTTGAAATAAGGAACGTCAACAAGATGCATGAAACACTGCAGAAATTATCCGTCATCATTTTCTTAGAATCTTTCCTCCCGAAATGTTTGTGCCGAAAAATTGGAAAAGAACAAAAAAACAGACGAATACTCGAAATACGAACAATGAAACCCTCGGAAAATGAGGGAGAAACAGACGACGGCAATACAATATATCAAGGTCTTCAAAACATTATAAACAGGCAAGGAAAACATAGCAAAGGGAAAAGGAAAAATGGTAATGCCGTTGCTGATCAATATACAGGTAGGAATACGAGTGTCCGACCAGCAACACTAGATATAACAGAACATAAGTCTTGGGAACCTTCCGAACAACGTAATTAAGAAATGTCGACCACTTACGCTTGTTTTATTGCTGTGGAAATGAAACCATGTTTTGTTTTATTTAACAAGTGTGCAGTTTAACAGCAGCGTGATTCTTGGTTTTTCGATTTAAATGTGCCTTTGTTTTAAACACATGCAAACTAATAGATAAACAGACATGGACACAAACAATACGAAATAGATGTTGCTATTTTTGTATATATATATATATAGGCCTACTCGTATAGTCATGCCTTTTCGTACTTTTTGAGTGGCTTTACTCTTTTGATTTTTGTCATTCCTTGCTCTAATGTTGTATTTACTTTTGGAAACACGCGTATTTTGCGCATATGGAACGTACGTCATGCATTTGCATGATTTCAATAGACACATTATTTTGATAGATATGCTGAACGCATGTGTTATTTTATTATGTTCTGGACGGGTTTCCTGTAAGATATTTAATATTAAGATATTTACTACAACGGTGGTATATTCCATTTGGAGCTAAGAGCAATACAGTAAAACCACAGTTAAAGACCACCTAAAAAATAAGACCACCTCAAAATCAAGAACACAATTTCCAAGTCCATTTGCAATGTTTTGCTCTTGATTCAACATCACTTTTAAGACCACATCAATATAAAGACCAGTTTTCAAGGGTTCAAGGCTGGTCTCATTATTGAGGTTTTACTGTATATATATGCAGGCGTGTTAAAAAATTATCTGGTCCAAGTAGCTTATCTTGCATTGCATCATGTAAAAATATATCGTATGTTCTATAACCCTATACCATTTTTAATTAATTTATCGGTATATTTATATTTGTGTTCCCCTGTCAATGCAGTTCATTTATGTCATAATGAAGACACAAACACTCTAACCAAAGTCAGACGTTTTATTAAATATATAAGTAGCTAAGTAAATATGTCTGACATCTAATTGTGGTTTACGTGAAAGAAGAGACGCAGCTAACCTTGCATCTTGACCTCACGACGATAGCATCAAAATTAACTCATTTATGACAACCAATACTACAACCGTATGTCACAATACGTGTCTGCTGTGTGAGATATTTCAAAAAGTGACTTTCGATCAAAGTAACTTTATCGTAACAGGTGTGCGGTGTGATCTATTGCTAAATAAAGGTAAAATAATTTGCAGAAAAGGTAAACTGCATACATTCTGGCCGAGTCAGTCAGTTTCTTAAGCTGTTGCTAAAGCTTGTTGAAGGTTTTATAGAAGAGCTGATGGACTCGAATAAAAAATGTGTTGTTAATTTACTTAGAATGTTGAACAAAATGATAAAACAAATTTTAAGCTCTTTACATCTTTTTTATCACGAGGCAAAAACCCTGCATTCAGTTTTTGAGTAAATTTACATTCCCACGACGCAACATTATGTCTGCATTCATTCTCTATTTCAACTCCGAAAATGGACCGTAAATATATATTTAAGAACATCTGCCTTGACCAGAAAATTCCCATATTTAAGATTACCAAAAAAACTCAAGTATGCACGTACTGATAACGACAACTCGAACACAAGATTCAATATCGTGCAGCCGTACTAACATGGCTTTAATTTGCATATCAGTGTTGTGTAAACAAATCAAATCTTACGTTAACCACTAAACCAACTTCTCGAACATCGTTTGTAACCTTGTCGCAAAATGGTTAACATTTTGATAAGGGGTACGTTATCTTAATTTACCGACGTCCATTTACCATTACCGAAGTCCACTTCTTCTTAACCGACAGATTGCAACTAATTTGCTTGCTTCAAATTGCGCTGACCATCTTTTTCAAGATATTTCTTGTTCATCTTGTCGACTGAAATGTTATGATGTTATCGTCCTAACATCTGACAAGCTATACACTTTTCAACATTGTCGTTTATCATGTTCATTGTGTTATCACGTGATACATTATGTATAGTCATGTATATATGTACGTGTTTTTTTGCATGGGCCTCAAATAAAATTGTAATATTTCCAGAATACCATTTACAATGTTAAAAATGTATCTGGCTCATCTGAACTTAAAATGTTCGAATTGGCTTTATCCAGTATTGTTGTTACATTAGCTAAAATATCTCTAATGAGAGCCATTGCAATGTTAAAACGATTGAAAAAATATGTGTTCATCATATTACTAATAGTCTGATTGTTAATTTTTTTTTAAATTTCATGATGTACATGATGATCTTTCCTCAACAAATATGGATTAATACATTAAGAGTTCATTCTTTGTTAATGCATGTTTAGTGATGTTTTAACTACAGTAGAACCCCGTTGGCTCGAACTCGACGGGACTGACAAGATTTGTTCGAGTAAAAGGTTGTTCTAGTTAACCGTGGTTGTTTAATAATTAACATGCGTGCGTAATATGGTGGGTATGTCTTGTCAACGTGTGTTTAAGTCACATAGTAATGTATACCTCTCGTATGAATAATCATTATGAATGATAATAAAGCATACCAAACAAAATCATGATTGTGTCTTATATTTTATTTAATTACACAACAGAAAACATACGAATGAATTATGACATTTATGTATAACATACATCAATTTAAGTTATACGGTGTATCCGGTAGTAATAATAATATAATATAAGAAATATATTTTTCATGCTTGATTAGGTATACAGATGAACAAAAAATGAGCATAGTATTGTCACATCATTTTTCTGCGTTGTATATGTTACATTTATAATAATATACTTAACGCCATTAAAAAGGCGACTAGGACGGCCCTTAAAGTATACATATTTAATAATTTATTAAGTTTATGTTTGAGAATTTAAATATAATTCTTTCTTCATAATGTCACCGTGCTGACGCGGACACTTTTAGTTGCATTATTAATGGCGTGGAGTATATGAATAATTATATGTACTGTATATAAACATGGGCCTAAATTAGAATATTATTGTATCACATCACTGCCCACTAGTGCTTTTTGTATACAAGGTAGTTATTTAGCGTGATTTATTTCCATGCATAGTTTAAATAATAGATAATAGATAGAGTATGAAAAGTTAAGTCGAGGGGGCGTTGCCCCGAGACTAAATTAGAAATTCTGGTGTTTTTACACTATCTTTATATATTACTCATCACATATATTTTGCACCTGTATTTTTAATTTGGATTTATTTACTAAGACATTGAGTTACAAAACATTTCACGAATATTGTTCAGGCTTCCAGTTTCGCAATTTTTGTGGTTGTATTTATAGCCATTGGGGTCAATATCAAGGTCATTGTTTCTCAAAATATAATATCTTTTTCAGATACGAAGACATATTGCTTACGAGTATATGCTGCGGGTTAATAATCATTGATACTGAGCTTCTGTTCTGGTAGGTGGCAATGGTCAAGGTCACTAATAGAAAAAAGTGTTTGCTTATCTATTTTGGTTTTGAATGTTGTTGAGATGGTGATTAATCAAGCTAAATTAACACTCGATAGTGTCATGATTGTCGTAACTGTAATATGCACAATCATGACAATATCGAGTGCCACCGGAACATGATGTCTAACGGCTACACGAACGACAGCTGGCGTCCTGCTGATAACAGATGTCGTGGCAACAGTTACGCGTCAAGAAGTTCGATGGCCCAGAAGTAGGATAAGCTTAACAGACCTTCACATAATCTTATCGAAACAAGTGGTAACACGTTTAACAAATATGAACTTTCAGAATCAATATGTGCCGATTTCAATAACCATAATTGTTCTTTTAATGACTTACAGTATAACACTAATGATTCTAATTTGTACAGAAGAAAATTGAAATGTTCTGATAATATGATATCATTAAATAAGCCTCAGACAATATTTGATGTAAACGGTTCCATACCTAATGTATCTTGTTCTACAATTAATAGTACTGGTAGTAATAATTTACATGGTTTAATGCGTTCCAATTTCTGATCTAGTGAGAGCAAATACAGTTGAACACATTGTCTATGCCGCTTTCTAAACTCAGTCTTCATTTGCTTATAATTTGAGAATTCAGGCGTCTCTCTATCACGTGGTCTACCCACTATATGCCACTCATCACGTGCCCGTTTCACTCGCGTATGCATTTCACTAAGCTCCGGGTCCAATATGGTTTGAGGTAGGACCGGAATTGTTTCTTTGGGAATGCAGAGTTAGCGTAATGCACTAATCTATCACATAAGATTCCATAAGCGTCAACAATTTCCGGTCGGGTTAGTTCACGCTGTGCGTAATTATTCATATCCTTATCTTTAGCAATAAACTGCTGGAACAAATGTGTATTATCACTCTTGACTCTCCTCCAGTTAATGTTACACATTTTATCTAGATAAAGGGGCTCGCTGTTTACAACATTGCATGACAAAAATAATATCGCCCGGCACAGTAAATCTAGCGATGTCAGATTTTTACGCGTAGGCATTTAACCTCGTATGGGCATTTTGCCCCACCTTTCTCTATTTTTTTCGGGTAGAATCTACTTACAGTTGCATTAACAATCTCAACTATTAAACTTATTCATATTAATATCTATAAGAATGAAATATGATAAATAGTGCTAAGAACAATTATAAAGAATTCATAGACGAGTTACAAAAAAGGTCCTGAAATTCCCGAGTGAGGCCAGATCCAAAAAGCTGGAGATATTATCAGATGCGTCATAATACTTATATCATGAGGCGATAGCAACGGTCCAATGGAAAGATACTCTGTGATTCCCGGAAGTCTTAGAATAGAGCCAATCATATTTCTGACGGAATATTCCGTCTGATATGTAAACAGGCTTCCTACGCCGTCCAAAAATCTACCTACTCAGACGTTATATTATCAGTGGCGTAGCTGCCCGTACGTACAATTGATCATCGGAATCAAAAACATATTTGAGGCTAAAATTTAATAAAAACTGAGGGGTAAATGGGGTTCACGAATCGTTCGCAGGCCGTATATTTTGAATTCGTGATACGATAACAGCTCATATATTTGAACGAAGGTTTTTATTCCATTCAGTAGCTGTACAAATTGAGTTATAAATACAAGCCTCAATTTTGCTATACAAGTAGGTTTCTCTCCTATAAAAGCGTCAACCACCCCTTTAAACCCCAATTGTGTGTACGCTTCAAAAAGCCCTAGCTACGCCGGTATACTATTATAATTATATAAATATAAAACCTACAAAGTAACAAAATTATCCCATATCGCCATACAGTTCTTTGATAAATGCTTCAGAAGGTTATAATCTATAACGAACAAGAACGGACGATGGCGCGTGCGGTACAAATCATATATTATACGAGTCGGCAGTAGATTCTGGCGTACTGTTACATGTATAGTGATGCACAAGCCTGAATTAAAGGTAATCTCTTAAGGGACAATGAGTCAAATTAAATGAACTATGACCGTAACATCGGGCTATGCAAACATTGATATTAACGGTGTAAGCAAATGTCATAAGTTTTCGCGACTTACAATAGATCTGCAGGTATACTGACGGATTCGTACTAAATACTTAGGAATACTTCAGACGTTTTATTTGATATTCCTATCTTACAGTTACTTACAAATGTAGTCATTTATTTTAATTAGTCCTGCTAGGTCTATTCAGTATACTTAGGAATATCAATAAAACGTCTGAAGTATTCATCATCAAAATGTTATCTGTTTGTTATCCTTCCATTGTCCCCTACAATTATCTAAAGCACTCGAGCACTCAAAAAATATCCCCAACGGAGGTGCATGTTACAGATAAAACATATTTAAACAGCTCTTGTCAGATCTGATACAGGGGATTTTTCTGTGTCAAGTCAACGGCAGAGTAACGGAAATGATGCTTGAAAACCTCAATTATCAATTTGAAGTATTTTGTTTACCTAATTTACCCTCGGATTGTGATACTACGTTGAGCGTCTATCGGTTCTATTGATATTCTTATTTTATTAATGTAGCTGTAGATAATAGTAATGCTTAATATGAATCATTTCCGTTAGATCTTTGACGAGAGATCATTACCGTTACAATTGTAATGGAGATGACTCAACACTAAATACCCCTGGCAGGGTCGACTACTCATTTTGTTGGTAACATGTCATGTGCAACAGCCGCGTTTATACATTTCATAAATGGAATCCAAATTTTGTTATGTAAATGCATACATATATTGTATGGTGTACGGTAATGATGAATTGAACCGTCACACTGTAATTTATCATTACTTTCTAGCGATTTGCTCATCATGTTTTAACGCCATGTCTGACATGACGCCTTTTTAAAACCTTTTGCACGTAGCGTACTTAGTGAAGTCAAAGGTAAAGTTTGTTCAAGGGACATAAACAGTTCAAATTTAACAATTTATTTGTTGTAACGGAAATGATGCGGAAACAGCGGGACAATGAACATGAATTAATTTATTCGGTCACATGAATTGTTTTCAAAAATATTTTTGTTACTTATGCAAAGTACATCATAAGTCAATAAAACTAACAAAAAAATAAAACTTATTTCATCATTTGCACTGTAATTCAGTATTATTAAAGTAAAGGGACACGTGATGCACATAAAATATAGAATGACTGATGTCCGTCTGTCAGTCCGTAACCTTTTCGTTTCCGACCAATTACTCAAAACCCCTTGACCTATCATCCTCAAACTTGGTCCACACATTCATCTTTGGTAGCTGAGGAACCCTTTTGATTTTGGGGTCACAGGCTCAAAGGTCAAGGTTGCAGGGGTCAATTGTTCTCAAACCGTTTCCGATCAATAACTCAAGAACCTCTTGACCTAGCATCTTCAAACTTGGTCTACACATTCATCTGGGCTAGCAGAGAAACTAATGATTTTGGGGTCACGGGTCAAAGGTCAATGTCACAGGGGTCAACTGTTCACAAACCGTTTCTGATCAATTACTCGAGAACCCCTCCATCTTTCATCCTCAAACTTGGTCCACGCATTTATCTTGGGTAGCAGATTGTTCACAAACCGTTTCCAACTGTGTATATATGATAAAGGACGTTCATGAATTGGTATGTGAGTCTGGGTAAGTCACAGTACATTCTTTCTACGAATGCAGATAGTGGAACAGTTTGGTCCTGTGCTTTGTAACTAGATGTTCAACACTTATCAGGCCTGTCCCTTACATATCAATAATGTGCAATATACATTTCAGTTTTATCTAGAACATTAAATTTTACATAAGCTTTGATTTGTACAAGTATGTCTTGTAATGCACATTAAAGTAACCTTTTTAATGTGCTGCCAGATATACTGACTGATATACTGCAACCTCAGAACAAATTTGAGGATTATTAAATGTTACATGCAGAATAATAATGTCAACAGTATTGTAATAAGTATTAAAACATTCATATTATAATAGTATCTGCGGATGATAAAATGTCATATGGAAAACAGAAGAATAAATAAATCAACAATGTTTAATAAGAACAGTAAAGAATCTTGTTTTGGAATTACAGAAATACCTGAGGTTTCAAACATGATTATAATTATCATTACGGTAAATTAGAGGCATCTCTCTATGTTATAAAAACAACGCTGTGATATCTGTATACTGTAATAATACATTTCAATAACGGGTAGATAAACTGTCCAATAGTATATATATGTAAAATGTTTACATCCTCTATATGATTTAACTATTAATAAATCATTATAATTTCAGTGATGGAAGTTTCGCCTTTGGTGATATATACAAGGCCAAATATTTTGCAACTGCCTTAAACCAGAGGACTGTAGATGGGGGATGCATCTGCCTCTTTCCAGTTAGTACAATTGATTAAGCATTGATTCAAAAGATGAAAGTCTGTGTCCCCCTCTGCAGGAAAGAGCTTGTTAAGTGTGCCGGGATACAGAACAGCACTGACATAATGGTGGTAAACCACAAGGAAGTGGTTTACAAAGACAGAGCAGAAGTAGTAAGTTACATGGTTTATTTGGCATTATTGAGCAAATGTAAAGTTAATTTTATTTTGGTCATGATTTTGTTTTTTTCAATGTATGCTTATTTGCAATAATTTTTCAGTCTTATACTGTAGGTGTGGTGATATATGATACATCTGTCGTACATTCACCTAACCAGTTATTCTGGAATTAATTATCAACCAGTACTAACTTGCTCTTTCCCCACAACTGACAGCTTCTCCAGATGTGGAGGACATGGCAATAGCTAATGTCATGGAAAGTACATTGCCCAAGTCTGGAATCGCACCCAGGCGACAATCTCACACTCTTAACAGATATCTGGACAGGCATAAATTTAAAGGAAGAAAAGAACATATACAGTTATGATTTAAATGCAATATCAAATTTGTGCTTATAAAGTACTATTTGCATTACTGTTTACATAAGCCTTGATGAACATCTGTTGTTACAAGATACATGTTATCTGTTGTTATAGAGCTAACATCACAAAAAAGCTATGAAACTTATTTTTTAACTTTCAGGGAAATATTGAAGATACCGAGTATGTATGGCATGGGCTGGGCAAGTCTCCACGCCCAGACCTGGAGAGAAGTTTTGCGAGGCCAACAATTGTGGCCTTGCAAGTGTTTCTAGACCTGTCATACATGGTGTTTGGCCAAGATGTCTTTGGCGAAGCCATCTTGGCTTGGGCATCCCTGTATGGGCTTAACCATTACAGCTGGATAATGAAGAACCTGAGGCATTTCAATCTCCCAGTGATCTTTGGCCAGCCAATGGCTTGCAAATCTTTGATCGCATCCTGTGGGGCATGGCTAAATGGATGCCCTCAAACAGCAATAGCATCCAGGTTTGTTGGAAATTGAATTTTATGTGATTTTACATATTATTAAAATGCTATAGTCACAAGAGAATATATCCAATATTTGACAGTTACAGTGACATGCATACTAAATCTTAACATTTAAAGGAAATTAATTGCATGTTAAAGATTGTATTTCAGTTTAAAGTAGTTTCTTTTTGAGAAATAATTTGGAGAGAAAACCTAGAATGCATGAGCAGTTGGTCATAAGTGTAATGTCATCGAGATGCATAACTTGTTAAAAAGAATTGACAAATTAGTTCAAAATGTATATTGAATACGGATGTCAATTAATGACAATTTTGCAATTTGGTCTGACAACACTCAGAATAAATATTCAAATAAATGAAAACTTGACATTCACTCAGTATAAAACAACATCAACCATTTGTTTATCATTTTTATTTCTCTTGCTTAAAAGCATAGTTGTTGCTCTATATCAACATTGTTTCTGCATTGTAGAGTATTTCAAGCAACATCACGGCCTTTGTGATGAGAGGACCAATATTGGCATTGAAGGCCAACTAGGTTGTGAAGTGAAAGGCGTAATGTGGAATATGAGCACCAAACTGAATGGCAAAACATGCAAGTGTGTACATGTGCCTGTCGATAGCATTGGAGAGGAATTGCTGAAAGGTTAGTTCAATTTTTAAGTCCTTTTAACGGAAGCATATATTAATCACAACTTCTGCCCAATATTTTGTACATTATATGGAACATACATCGATTATAAACTTCCATACCAATTGATATGATAGTTTGTGCAAACAAAACATGTTCCATCAATGTCTATAGTCGAGTCAATCACACACTGGCTGAGAAGCTTGATAGGGACCCACCTAGGGTCTTACAACATGTACATGATATCATAAGCTGACAGCTCATAATCATATGTGTATTGCATTGAGCAAATGCATGTCTGATTCATAATACAATTATCTGAATTGTGTGATCAAGTCGGTAAACCAGGTAATAGATCAAGTCGGTAAACCAGGTAATAGATCAAGTCGGTAAACCAGGTAATAGTCGATTGTTTGCTACTTACTGATGTAAACAGTATGAGCACACAAACTTTTTATTGTATGAAATAGTACAACAGTTTTATTGACAACCGTCATTATGTTGATAAATCCAATTGAACACTGTGTATGCATATGCTTTGATGAAATATACTTAAATTGTAGATATTAAGAGAGCAGTTAACAGTGAAAGTTGGAGCAATGGTAATGAAAACTTGGTGGAACCAAATACTACACACATCACTGGTAAATAATATTTATGCAGATTAAATTAAATCATTATTATAATGGCTGTGACCTAAAATATATACAGTAATGAATTATGCCATGTTTTACAAATCTATAAACAAATCATGTATTGTTATACCCCCACAAACGAAGTTTGAGGGGGTATATAGGAGTGAGCTTGTCGGTCGGTCGGTCGGTCGGTCGGTCGGTCGGTCGGTCGGTCGGTCGGTCGGTCGGTCGGTCGGTCGGTCGGTCGGTCGGTCGGTCGGTCGGTCGGTCGGTCGGTCGGTCGTCGGTCTGTCGGTTTTCATGGTTTCCGGACGATAACTCATGAAAGGCTAGACAGATTTGAAAATTTTTTGGTACACAGGTGTAACATCAGAAGATACAGGTCAAGTTCGATATTGGGGCTGGTGGGGCCAAGGTCAAGGTCACTGTTACTAAAAATAGTTTCTCTTGGTTTTCATGGTTTCCGGACGATAACTCATGAAAGGCTAGACAGATTTGAAAAATTTTTGGTACACAGGTGTAACATCAGAAGATACAGGTCAAGTTCGATATTGGGGCTGGTGGGGCCAAGGTCAAGGTCACTGTTACTAAAAATAGTTTCTCTTGGTTTTCATGGTTTCCGGACGATAACTCATGAAAGGCTAGACAGATTTGAAAAAATTTTGGTACACAGGTGTAACATCAGAAGATACAGGTCAAGTTCGATATTGGGGCTGGTGGGGCCAAGGTCAAGGTCACTGTTACTAAAAATAGTTTCTCTTGGTTTTCATGGTTTCCGGACGATAACTCATGAAAGGCTAGACAGATTTGAAAATTTTTTGGTACACAGGTGTAACATCAGAAGATACAGGTCAAGTTCGATATTGGGGCTGGTGGGGCCAAGGTCACTGTTACTAAAAATAGTTTCTCTTGGTTTTCATGGTTTCCGGACGATAACTCATGAAAGGCTAGACAGATTTGAAAATTTTTTGGTACACAGGTGTAACATCAGAAGATACAGGTCAAGTTCGATATTGGGGCTGGTGGGGCCAAGGTCAAGGTCACTGTTACTTAAAATAGTTTCTGTTACTTTCACTTACTAGCAAATGGTTTGTTTTTAGTTGTAAACGACTTATCTTTCTGTGAAAATAACTGTTATTTCTAGCATATTGTTTGATATATTTTGCATTGATTTAGATCCATTTAGCCCAGCTTTTTGTGAGCAATTCTATACAAGTTCAGTTTTTTATTTCACAGGAACTGTTGATTAGTTCTTACTGTTCTGTTGGCAGCATTTTTGGTTTATTACATTCAGATACTAGCAAATGGTTTGTTTTTGTTGTTGAAGACTCGCCTTTCAGTGAAAATAACGGGATTTCTTTTAAAATCCATTGAAATAAGGCATAATATAATGTTATATCCAGGTAGTTTGATTATTTGATTAAATCTGTGAAACTGCAGTCAAGGACAATGGAACAAAATGTCTTGATTGCGAATATAAATTGTATCAATTTAATACGCTTTGTTGCTATATTTGTTCGAATTTGAATGCAAAATGTTCAGATCTTGGGAGTTAAAATCAAATATATTGGTGTTACTAGTTCATACTCTAGTCGAATGTATCATTATATTTCTTTGTGACAAAGTGCTATATATTACTGTTCATTTTTTCTATTTTATTGATTTTGACCTGACTCCCATACTGTGGTATTCATATCACCTCCGAAATATTAAAATGTACACAATTCTTATTATAACCCCACTTCAAAATATGCAATGGGGGCTATATGGGAATCACCACTTGTTCCGTCATGTCACATAACATGGTTTTCCATGAATTATTTCTACCAAGCCTAGTTGTGTATATTGTCGGCACATTCTGATTGTGGTCCTGTAGTGATAGATAGTGATAGATAATTTCATTGTCTTGACTGGCGGCCATCTTTGAATTTATCAAAAATATGTCTGACAAAGCGGTATTGTGGGGGTATTAATCACCTTCAGTGATAGCTCTAGTTTCCATTATTTTCATCAATTGTTTTGTAATGCTACCAGAGACACGAATAATTAACATAAATTATCTGAATTAGTTGTTTGGCATAGTATATGTAAACCATGAAAATATCATACAACATGCTATTGTTAATGGACATTTGTTTCCCCCCTAAAAATGTGCACTTATTTGGGCAAATAGTTTACCATATAAAAATTACATGCAATAGGGAACCTACAGTGATTGTATTTCAGGCATAGAGGTCAATTATGGGATGTCAGCAGAAATTGATGTACCACGACTGGATGGAGATTTAGCAACAAAGCCAGATGTACAAATGGAAATAGGTATGCCATAGTGTAATACTAACAGAATTTTTGGAATTATAATTCATATAGGTAATTTAATTTTACACGCGACAAATACTGAATTGTTTTGACACGTATATCAGGGCACTTGAGGTCATACATGATGGAATTATTCATTGTTTAAGGTGTTAGGATGCCTTGTCTGCTTTATACAAAACCTAACATTCTACTTTGAGACATACAGCAGTTGTCATGAATATTTTAATAGTAACCATGATCAGACAAGCACAAATGACTAAATTAAGTATAAATAAGGGCAATTTATTGAATAAGTACTACATGTATCCCTGTTGGGGTTCGAACCATTGAACATTAACTTGTTAATATAAATTGACTTCTTTTTTTCCCCCGCATTTTTCATCATTTATAGAACCAGTACTATCCCTGTTGGGGTTTGAACCATTGAACATTAACATGTTATAAAATGACTTTGTATGCCTATAACTTATAAATAATGTATATTTAACACTAGAACATCATATTTCAGAAAATCGGGAGACTGCTGGATTGCAAAGTGCAGGTGGAAGATTTTGTTGTCAACTATGAAGCTGCGCTATTGAACGCACTTAGGCAGGTGTGTTTGAAAACCCACAGATACACGGTTGTGCATTCCACTGGGGCCAGGCCGTTTGGTGTCAAGTTCAGGTATGCTGTGTAATTTTAATAAGTATTATACTATGACTATAATAACAATACCGCACTAATATTTAACAAAATATATATTAAGTACCAAGACACGTAGTAATTAGTTATTAATTAATTGTATCCAAAAAATGCTTCGGGAATTTCAATTTTATGACATAAATATAAAATCTTGTCTATTTCAAACCTTATTTAAATGCTCAATTAATATATTTGCCTTCGGGCAAAGGGTCTAGCCACAGAATATACTGAAAGAAAGGAAACATATTCCTATTTACGGAAGTTGCTCTGTCTTCCCTTTCTACCACATGAGCACATTCGGGAAGTGTTTGAAACATTGGCGGATCTTGCTCCTACTAGATTCCATAAACTTATGCAATACATGAGGAAGTCATGGTTCAGGTCCGACGTGTGGCCAATGGAGTGCTGCTCGGTTTTTGGCACGAGCGTCAGAACAAACAATGACGTAGAAGGTAACAACCAAATGTCAGATTGTTATGTATTGATACGACAGTTTAATGATCAAAATGAACAAGAAGGAAATAACCACATGTCAGGTTTTTATAATAACTGAACAGAACGACATTGAGTAACTAACTGATTAAATTCTACAACAGTACGGATCCATGTTATTTTCATTATGTATATGTAGACGATCTCTATCATGAGCACATTTTACACTATTATACACTTTATCATGAGTAAGTTACCTTTAATATATTATGAATTTTTTGTTTATATTTTTCAGGGTGGCATCGACGTCTTAACAGACAAGCTAATGGTACGCCACCCTTCTACCTGCTATTGATGAAGCTCAAGTCGCCGTAAAGAACGTGGCTCTTGTGCATCACTGCAACTGAGAAGGTACCAAAGAAGGAGATATCAAACTCTCCCAGGGAAAACTTTCCAATTGTGGAAGAAATATGAAGAAGGCAGCTTAACAGCGACCAGGCTGTTAAAAAATGTCAGCGTATTATACAGACCTGCTGTGAGCAGGTCTTAGGGACTATTACCATGTGTATAGTGTGTGTAGAAACTACAGACTAGAGTGTATAGAGTGAATATGTGAACAGTGTAAATAGATGATGTAAATATATGTATATCAACTGTTGTGTAAAAAATAACAAACAAATTATTTATCATTGAATTATTAAATATTTGTTAATTAATGCATCAAAATATAAAAATATTACTTGACTTTGTTTTCAATTGTCTTTATATTGTAAGACTATCATTAAAATGTGTTGGTTTGACATAACCATACCCAACAATTTAGTATGTAGGGTTAGGCCAAACAAATATTTTTAAAAGATGGTCTAGTGCATAATACATTGTCAGGAACATAACATTACACAGGATTCTACAATAATATTAATTAAATATTTTGTATGGTTAAAAAATGACTTGAATTACAAAGGTACGAGTTGACCAACAGGCGTTATATGCCGTCTATTAAGTAATGATTAACGGTACTGTGAAAGTTTGATATGTTTACACTGGTCACAAATGAGCCACCCAATACAGGAAAAGCTTACTTTTAGTCATATTAACTCTAATATTAACTCTATTAATTCTATTAATAAGTGTTTGTATGACTTGAATACGACTCGTTTTACCGAAGGTACGAGTTGACCAACTGGTATTAGCTGCCGCATAACAAGTACATGTACTGACAAACATTACCAGTAGTTATACTGTTCAAAATTGTTCACCGAATACAGGAGAATACAGTAACACTTAATTTTATAATGAATAATTGTTAACACCAACTGTTAAAAAATGAAGGTACGAGTTAACTACGGTACCAGTTGACCAAAAACGGTACGAGTTGACTGATGTACAAGTTGACTACGGTACCAGTTGACTGGAAACCCTAGTTTGGATTTTATTGGTTGTGTATTAAGCGACTGTGTTTCATCCATTTACAGGCTAATGTGTCATCTAGGGTTGCCTAGAGAGACTATGACTCATATGATTTAATCAGAGCTTATAATGCTGTAATATATATATATATGTTATCAATCAGAAAAGCATCATTGACATTATTGCATCCCCAAAACAAGTTTTATTCATTTGAATTCAAGAAAAAAACTGCACCCTCTAAATATGGTACTTTCTTTGTGATTTGTGACTTAGTTAAACAGTCCAGATTAACTGTTACTTACATTAATGAGTTCGTACAGTTACACATTTTACATGTAGGGCATAAAATTTTATTGTGTACTGTAGTCAAGGGAAGTTACTCCAAAGTGGACAAAAACTGGTAGTGAACATTCGGGTAAATAGAAAATGAGGTCAGCGTAGTTTGACGTGTATAATAAAACTATGATAGTTAGGTCCTTATTTTTGTTGCATCAATGTGGGAAAAGGTTTGTTTAAATCATCCGTATAAATAAAAATTGCTGTCTGACGACTTATGGAATGTGCGATGGGAAAATCATATTAGGCAGTCGAAATCTGGTTGTTCCTGGATACGCAATAGTTCTGCCAAAGGTTGTTGAATCACACAAGAGAACTTGTGGTAAATGCAAGCGTCCAAGTACAGGATCCAAACTGGACAAGATGCGATTGTTGCAAAATAGATTTTCATGAACATATGGATATGTACTATGTGTAACATACATAATGGTTACATATGGATATGTACTATGTGTAACATACATAATGGTTACATATGGATATGTACTATGTGTAACATACATAATGGTTACATATGGAAATGTACTACCAGTATGTGTAAAATGGCCTCAAAATAGGGACTCATTCAGTGTCAGACCATGATTTATAAAAGGGGTAGATTCAGCAAGCAATGAAAACATTCAAGGAAAAATAATTGATCTCAAAGTTTATACATGTACGACAGGGTTTTGGTAGAATTTTATAACAGGCATCCTGGGACTCCCTTTGCTGAAAAAGTAGGAGTCCCATGCAACTTCAAGCGAGTCCTGAAGTGATATACGATTTAACTTATCTTACAGATGTGTACTACCACGGACCTATATATAGGTCCGTGGTACTACATAAATAAAATGAAGTTGATTTCTTCACAGCTTTTAATTATTATTGCACCACGTTATGGAAGATAGTTCAAACGAAACTTATGAGGCTGAATAAATAATTTTGAAATCGGGCACTCACTCTTGGGAGACTTTCAAGGCTACGATTACAACGATGTGTGACCATGATTATTATCTCCAGGTTCAGACTAGTATTTCATCCACTACACTATACAGCCTGCTTTACACTCTATTTTATAATGGTAAATATGCTCCTAGGATGAAATTAATACACATTTTGCAATCATAACAGCATTGACCTTGCTATACCTTTAGTCGGCAATTCCATCAGATATAAATTAAAATACTGAAATAACCAGATGCTCAAGGGCAACATGTAGAGCCTGCCAATTTTCAAGAGATGAAGAGAATGTGGTTATATTATGCTATACAGTGCATAATCTATTACCTTTTTTACCTTTGACCTGCAAGTGTGATCTTGACCTTTGAGCCACTGACATGGGTCTTGCAGACAGCACCGTCTCTTTATAGTAAACATTTGCGCCCTGTAATTTGAAAATCCCTCTAAAAATGACAGAGTAATAGTTTGGACAAACCAAATCCTGATACAGGCACACATTCATATACTTACACCGAACTGCCATTGTGGCAACAATTTCAAGCTCACTGCACCAGACTCGACAAATAATTTGAAATAAAACTCGAAATAATAATCCATGCAAAAAATATTTTAATATGAATACATAGGAAATTGAGCAAGTTTTTAAACAAGCATGACAATATGAAATTGAACAAGTTTATGAACAAGCATGACAATATGAAATTGAACAAGTTTATGAACAAGCATGACAATATGAAATTGAACAAGTTTATAAACTAGCATGACAATATGAATTGAACAAGTTTATAAACAAGCATGACAATATGAAATTGAAAAAGTTTATAAACAATCATGACAATATGAAATTGAACAAGTTTATAAACTAGCCCAACAATATTAAATTGAACAAGTTTATAAACAAGCATGACAATATGAAATTGAACAAGTTTATAAACTAGCCCGACAATATGAAATTGAACAAGTTTATAAACTAGCCCGACAATATGAAATTGAACAAGTTTATAAACTAGCCCGACAATATGAAATTGAACAAGTTTATAAACTAGCATGACAACATGAAATTGAACAAGTTTATAAACTAGCCCGACAATATGAAATTGAACAAGTTTATAAACTAGCATGACAATATGAAATTGAACAAGTTTATAAACAAGCATGACAACATGAAATTGAACAAGTTTATAAACTAGCATGACAATATGAAATTGAACAAGTTTATAAACTAGCACGACAATATGAAATTGAACAAGTTTATAAACTAGCACGACAATATGAAATTGAACAAGTTTATAAACTAGCACGACAATATGAAATTGAACAAGTTTATAAACTAGCACGACAATATGAAATTGAACAAGTTTATAAAGGTGAATGAGATCTATTTGACGCCATAAAACCGAAACATAGTAAAATAATTTAAGCTAGCTGCTTGAACCAAATTTTTAAAATTCAAATATAAACAGCAACAATTCTTTTTATAAACTATAATATAAAACATCATTATTTAATGAGAAAATCATGCACATGTATACCATACAGAAAATGATAACCATTAAGAACAGGTAAAACAAATACAGAACACAAGAATAATTTGAACTTATATAAAACAAGAAGTTGAAGAATGCAAGTATCCAGTATTCCAATGACAGACCTAGGTGAAGCTCTAAATTAAGTGGTCCATAAAAAGGCATCTAACATAAACCCAAATACAAACATATGTCCACATAAGCATATCCACCCGTAACAACAACACAAGCATATCCACTCATAGCAACAACATAAGCATATCTACTCATAGCAACACCATAAGCATAGCCACTCATAGCAACACCATAAGCATATCTACTCACAGCAACACCATAAGCATATCTACTCATAGCAACACCATAAGCATATCTACTCATAGCAACACCATAAGCATATCTACTCATAGCAACACCATAAGCATATCTACTCATAGCAACACCATAAGCATAGCCACTCATAGCAACACCATAAGCATATCTACTCATAGCAACACCATAAGCATATCTACTCATAGCAACACCATAAGCATATCTACTCATAGCAACACCATAAGCATATCTACTCATAGCAACACCATAAGCATAGCCACTCATAGCAACACCATAAGCATATCTACTCACAGCAACACCATAAGCATATCTACTCATAGCAACACCATAAGCATAGCCACTCATAGCAACACCATAAGCATAGCCACTCATAGCAACACCATAAGCATATCTACTCATAGCAACACCATAAGCATAGCCACTCATAGCAACACCATAAGCATAGCCACTCATAGCAACACCATAAGCATATCTACTCATAGCAACACCATAAGCATAGCCACTCATAGCAACACCATAAGCATATCTACTCATAGCAACACCATAAGCATATCTACTCATAGCAACACCATAAGCATATCCACTCATAGCAACACCATAAGCATATCTACTCATAGCAACACCATAAGCATATCCACTCATAGCAACACCATAAGCATATCTACTCATAGCAACACCATAAGCATAGCCACTCATAGCAACACCATAAGCATATCTACTCATAGCAACACCATAAGCATATCTACTCATAGCAACACCATAAGCATATCCACTCATAGCAACACCATAAGCATATCTACTCATAGCAACACCATAAGCATATCTACTCATAGCAACACCATAAGCATATCTACTCATAGCAACACCATAAGCATATCTACTCATAGCAACACCATAAGCATATCTACTCTTAGCAACACCATAAGCATTTCCACTCATAACAACACCATAAGCATTTCCACTCATAACAAGAACACAAAACTATCCACTCATAGCAACAACATAGAAAATAATCTGCATGTATCATCAAGTACAGTTCTCAACAATATTTGTAAACAACAGAATGCAATTTATGAAATCACAAAATTAAATATCCTTTAATAACAAAAAAAAAAATTACTTATGGTTGCAAAAATATCTCTATTCTCTTCAAATAACTTGTCACATACAAGCAAAGACTTACATAATTTGAGGCCATGCTTTATTATGTATGCATACTCTGCATACAGTCACAATCCACGTCTTAAATAGTCTCAGTATGTATATACAAACGCAAATGTCAAATCAATCATTACAGGATTGTTAGATTGAAAAACACAGAATAATGTAAATCACTTTATTTTCGTGCATTAAATTTTCACGTTGGTCTTGCCCAGAAGTTTTCGCAAAATGATGAATTCACTTCTTTCCTCCGTGGCAATTTTAAGATTGACGGAAATGGTTTGTGTTGTTGTCTGAACATCTATTTACAAATCAAGTTATTATACACTCACATCACTTGTTATACATAACATAACAGAGTAAACTCAATTTCAGATTTACACATAATTCTTACATGCATGATTTTCATTTTTACGGGAATTTTGAATTCGCAAATCTCCGGATTCGCGAATTAACACAAAATGTGATCGCGAAAATAATGTGATTTACAGTATTGTAAGTGATTCTATGGTTTGTACCAAACCCATGGTACTTGTAATGGCAAACTATGGTATGATCATTCACATCTGAACAATTATACTTCAAGTATTAGAATTAGAGCAACACTTAATTGTTTGAACCAATCCAACCCATACTCGCCAGTCATTTAAACAGTCGTGTCAATAATATACAAGAAATCAGACCTCACCGTATGCATAGTAGAGACCAAGATAACACACCGTATGCATAGTAGAGACCAAGAGAACACACCGTATGCATAGTAGAGACCAAGAGAACACCGTACGCATAGTAGAGACCAAGATAACACACCGTATGCATAGTAGAGACCAAGAGAACACACCGTATGCATAGTAGAGACCAAGAGAACAGTGTTCAACAAATAAAAATTTCAATTTAAAATAAAACAATTCACCCATCTCCAATTAATATATTCTTAGTATAAGAATATATTTGTAACAGCCTCATACAAAGATCCAAGTCCCCGAAAAGTTTTCATGCCCGAGTAAAACAGTAAAAAATTCCACAAAGTTCTACATTAGTCATTGCTTTTTGATGTGCTTGCTCGTCCACTAATGTACAAGTCATTGGTTTTTGATGTGCTTGCTCGTCCACTATTGTATAAGTCATTGGTTTTTGATCTGCTTGCTCGTTCACTAATGTACAAGTCATTGGTTTTTGATGTGCTTGCTCGTCCACTATTGTATAAGTCATTGGTTTTTGATCTGCTTGCTCGTTCACTAATGTACAAGTCATTGGTTTTTGATCTGCTTGCTCGTTCACTAATGTACAAGTCATTGGTTTTTGATCTGCTTGCTCGTTCACTAATGTGTAAGTCATTGGTTTTTGATCTGCTTGCTCGTCCACTTTTGTATAATTCAATGGTTTTTGATGTGGTTGCTCGTCCACTAATGTACAAGTCATTGGTTTTTGATCTGCTTGCTCGTCCACTTTTGTATAATTCAATGGTTTTTGATGTGGTTGCTCGTCCACTTATGTATAAGTCATTGGTTTTTGATCTGCTTGCTCGTCTATTAATGTACAAGTCATTGGTTTTTGATGTGCTTGCTTGTCCACTAATGTACAAGTCATTGGTTTTTGATGTGCATGCTTGACCACTACTGGTTTTTGATGTGCTTGCTTGTCCACTAATGTACAAGTCATTGGTTTTTGATGTGCTTGCTTGACCACTATTGGTTTTTGATGTGCTTGCTTGACCACTACTGGTTTTTGATGTGGTTGCTTGTCCACTAATGTACAAGTCATTGGTTTTTGATGTGCTTGCTTGTCCACTACTGTATAAGTCATTGCTTTTTGATGTGGTTGCTTGTCCACTATTGGTTTTTGATGTGGTTGCTTGACCACTATTGGTTTTTGATGTGGTTGCTTGACCACTATTGGTTTTTGATGTGGTTACTTGACCACTATTGGTTTTTGATGTGGTTGCTTGTCCACTATTGGTTTTTGATGTGGTTGCTTGTCCACTATTGGTTTTTGATGTGGTTGCTTGACCACTATTGGTTTTTGATGTGGTTGCTTGTCCACTATTGGTTTTTGATGTGGTTGCTTGTCCACTATTGGTTTTTGATGTGGCTGCTTGTCCACTATTGGTTTTTGATGTGGTTGCTTGTCCACTATTGGTTTTTGATGTGGCTGCTTCTCCACTATTGGTTTTTGATGTGGTTGCTTGTCCACTATTGGTTTTTGATGTGGTTGCTTGTCCACTATTGTGTAAGTCATCGGTTTTTGATGTGGTTGCTTGTCCACTATTGTGTAAGTCATCGGTTTTTGATGTGCTTGCTTGTCCACTACTGTTTAAGTCATCGGTTTTTGATGTGCTTGCTTGTCCACTACTGTTTAAGTCATCGGTTTTTGATGTGCTTGCTTGTCCACTACTGTTTAAGTCATCGGTTTTTGATGTGGCTGCTTGTCCACTTTCCTTTGTCACAAACATTCTGGTAAAAGGTTCTAGTATGTGCTTCAGAATGTGAATACTTGGAGATGTCTTCAATAAATGCTGCCTTTTCTCTAGAGTATTACCTTTTACATAGGTGTAATCATCTGGCAGGCCTAGAATCCTGAAATATAGTTCATAGACATTCTGAGTCAATACTGGACAATGAATTAATAAATTTTAAAAAAAATACACTTGTCCAGGACAAGTCATTATGTTAATCTGGACTCGTCCAACTCGGGAGGATAGTTGTCAGAGAAAATTTGCAAACGGTTTGAATTGCCACCAATTTCAGTATGTAGAATATGTATATTTTAAAGAATTCTAGAAATGGTTCAACTATTACAGGGGAACATCTTTCATGTCTATTATTACTACAGGAGATTGGCTGTCATAAAATAGGAACTACGGAGCACTGTCCTTCTGATGGCACAATCTTGAACAACAAAACAGGATACTGTCATTTTGATAAAATTTTCCATCCGTCGACTTTTTATTGGAGCATAAATGTTTTCAACAAGATACAGCAAATTAGGACATATTGAAACAACCAGTTTATTTCAAATTATACTTTTGATTAAACTTTTCTAACAATTTTATTGCAATGCTGTCAAGTCCCATATTGAACCCGAGGAGTGTGAAAATATTTATTTACAGCTGCGGGACAGAGGGCATCTAGAGCCCCTTAGTCAGGGTTCAAGACAAGGCCGGATGCCCACGGAAGGTCCTGAATATTGCAGTTTTAAAGACTTTGAAGAGATTTTCCTGATAGCTAGTGGAAAAGGTGAAACCCTAACAACAGTCTGAATTTTGAACTACCTTCCATCGCTACTTAGGATTAATTAACGTCTGACACAGTGATCCAGTTAAAGCAGCATTTTGTGTATATCACATCCCAGTTATTAAAAAACACTGAATTTAAATAGATTCTAGAGCTTAAAGCTTATTTCGTTTGGCAATCATTTTGTTTTGTTTAAAAGTTGAAAACTATAAATCATGGTAAAAAATGCGTGACACACGTGCAATGCATGTGACTGGACAGGTATGATTATTGCAAAACAACCCTTGATGCTTTAAGAACACTAACTTTTCAACTTCTTCAACTCTGACAACTGATGCATCACCATCTTCTTTCACTGGGAGCTGGTAGACAGTGTTGTCTATTGCTGTCTTCCATATTGTTTGCTCTCGGCTTTTCTTTTTTGACTGATAATCAATGGCACACTGACGCATCATCTTAACCTACAAAATATTCACTGGTAAAAACATGTATCACACTTGTACACCTTAACAGATAAATAATATTTGGCCATGAAAGTGTCTCTATTTGATCATTGGTAGTTCACATAAATCATGTACTCTATATTGATTACTACATGATGAACTTGTCTGCCTTTAACAAGAAAGGAATATTTTACATTAAGCATAACCTACATTAACCTTCAAACTAGTTAAACTACTTAACGGAAACAAATGTAAAAGCTGTTTAAAGAAAAAATTGAAGAAAAGCACATTCGGTTATTCATTTGTTACTTGCTTAATTACAATATGTTTGATGGTCATTTGACTGCAGTCAGAGACTAAGTTTTTAATAGTCACATACAGTCAGCCCAAGTTTATTTGACAATCTTCTATCTGAATACTTGGTAACATGTGAAATACAAATCAGGTCCTGATCTATTTTACGCACGTCAAATTGAAATGGGCTATTCAAAACCATGTACTATTTGAAATAAAATGTCCAACTGTTGTAAATTGCGGGTTCGGAGGAAAACTAAGGTAAAACAAAGATCGACTCGACAGGTTCGTAGCAAACCATGGATACTATACTTACACGAGGTTTTCTACCTTTGTCCAGACATTCCTTTAGTGTAGGCACAGTTGTCTTATTCTTAATGTAGAATGGGAGTGCTCTACAAAGAAAACAAACATTCACTTAAATTTCAAATTGTCACAAAATTCTAAATATATTCTCAAATATGAATATCACTGATGTTAGTCATTCATTCAGTGGATCAAGAAGCTTACAGTATAGTTTGGTTTAACATCATATTTCAACAGTAATACACCGACATATGGCATAAGTTCAACGAAAACCGACATTAGGATGTTTTAGGTTCTGTCAAATCATTGTAGAGAACATAGAATCTGCATGATCAAACTGACAAGTTCAATGTTACACAACTTGAGAGTGATCTATCACCTCAAATCTCGTTTTAACTTAATTGTGGCAAGATTACAAAATTTGTATTCAGCATATGTCACAAATTTAATCAAATATACTACATCACAAAACATAACTTATACTTGTGAAATGAGTTCAGAATCTTAAGTAGTTTAGAGGATAGGGTCTGATCTAAAATTTCAGAACGGAAGATAATAACAATTACTAAGCACTCAGAACTAAGACCTTGCTCTTTTCAGTCTGAAAGTGGATATTTGTGAGAGCGACGTGAATTCAAATTCTTTTTTAAGTTGCGAATGTGCTTTGTGATGAGAAATTTGAGAATGTTAGTTTGAGCGCTTAGGACCATGTATAAATGTTATATTTGATATTTACCCTTAACGCTAATATTTAAAAGAGAGAGAACAAGTTGCTACAGGGAACGCCAAATACATAAGACAGTGAATCTCCACTAAGACCTCAGGGAAAACAACAATCCATAAAACATAAGGCATTTGAGGAGGCTCAAGGGTACCTACTTAAGGGAAAACAGGGGTGCAAGGAATGGCCTGGTCGACTATAAGGGAAAACTAGGACAAACAGGGGGGGATTTAATGGATGGAAAAGACATCAGGACAATTCAAGAAAGCTGCCAACAATAGGTTGAAAGTGGAGAAAAAATAATATGAACAATATAAAGCGAAAGAATTGCACAGGGGAAAGAGATATTTAACATACATTTAAAACACAAATAGAAATTATAACCATACAGCGATTTACAGCCTTGGAACTGTCAATAAAACCTCAATCACAGTGAACCACAAAGAATACCAAGTACCCTGCAAGTATACATAGATGTGGGACTTATAGAATACCAAGTACCCTGCAGGTATACATAGATGTGGGACTTATAGAATACCAAGTACCCTGCAGGTATACATAGATGTGGGACTTATAGAATACCAAGTACCCTGCAGGTATACATAGATGTGGGAACTATAGAATACCAAGTACCCTGCAGGTATACATAGATGTGGGACTTATAGAATACCAAGTACCCTGCAGGTATACATAGATGTGGGACTTATAGAATACCAAGTACCCTGCAGGTATACATAGATGTGGGAACTATAGAATACCAAGTACCCTGCAGGTATACATAGATGTGGGACTTATAGAATACCAAGTACCCTGCAGGTATACATAGATGTGGGACTTATAGAATACCAAGTACCCTGCAGGTATACATAGATGTGGGAACAATAGAATACCAAGTACCCTGCAAGTATACATAGATGTGGGACTTATAGAATACCAAGTACCCAGCAGGTATACATAGATGTGGGACTTATAGAATACCAAGTACCCTGCAGGTATACATAGATGTGGGACTTATAGAATACCAAGTACCCTGCAAGTATACATAGATGTGGGAACAATAGAATACCAAGTACCCTGCAAGTATACATAGAAGTGGGACTTATAGAATACCAAGTACCCTGCAAGTATACATAGATGTGGGAACTATAGAATACCAATTCCCCGGCAAGTATACATAGAAGTGGGAACTATGTATTCTAATTCTCTTCAACCTCTCACACTTTTCCCACCGAGACTTTTGAATACAGGGTGCTGAGCAAAGTGTGACCTCGGTCTCTAGATAAGTAATCTTACTGAGTACCCACATTTTTATAAATAGTGTACCAACCTATCAAGTCCAGGAATATTTCCCCAGTACAGTCTAGGACAAACATAAGGAGAGACAAACTGAGCATCCCACATACAATGTTTCACCTGCAACAAACAAACTAATGGTATTACTCTCCATACAACTATATACATAGTTCCATTTGGCTGTAATGTTTCTACTAAATTTCAGCTCAAAATACAGCACATTAAATTGAAATAAAGCCAATTAATACCACCATACAGAAATAAAAAGTCACATATTAACCAAACCACAAATATATGAGTCTGATATGGGCATTTTCTATCCCGATCTACTCGCCGAGTTAGCAGTAGCACAGGATATACCTGAATCCGACTTGTGTTTTGCAGTTTCAGGAAATATTAAAGCAAAGTTACAGCCCAATGTTTTAGAGTATGTTAGTATGAAGGCATTAACATGCAATTTTCAAAAAATTATGACTTTACATATTTTTATAGAAAATGAGACTATGTACCTTTAAATTTGATATATCCACATTTAAGTGCAATATCCTAAAGTATGTCACCAGAGTACTTATCACTTTTGTTAAGTGTATGTAGACATACCAGCATCACTAGCACTCTTCAACATGTACAGCGTCATAACATAACACATCATATATAGCTTTCAAAATGGGCTCATTAGGAACTGAGACAGCATACTGATTTTCATAACTATGAAGTTACGGTAAGTGCCTAAAAAAATCTACAAAATGTCATCAGCGAATAAAAGAACAACCAATACCCACCCATAACAAATTATCTAAGAACTGTCTAAATTCAGTTCTCATGGAGGCAGTACTTTCCATCAACCAGTACACAGGTCTTCCTACACAGATGACTTCCAAATCTCGTAATATAGACATCACTCTACACGCGGCAAAACCAGTGCCATCTACAATACAATGTATATATAACCATGATTGTTATAGAAAATAACCTAGTACAGTATAACCTGTCCTTCTGACCACCTTTTTCGTGACCAGGAGTCTTTAACGACCAATCTGATTTCCTCCCACATGTATTTAAAGTTAACTTGATCTACATAAGCAAACACCTGTCAAACACGACTAACAACCTTTTTTTCTACACAGCATCGTTGCTAAGCAACCGCTAAAGGTGAAAATATTTCATTTCTTTTTGTTTTCTATAGATTTCATTACAAACATATACATATGATTTAAATATTTCACCGGACATATAAACCATGGATTCGTAACAAGTTGGTACATGTATTTAGATTTGTTTGAACTCTTGCGTAGATTCGTTTGAACTCTTGCGAGCGGTTCCGCAATCAAATGATCAGAACACCTTGTACAATTCTACGAAAATGATCTTTAATAATAACCCAAGTGTTTCAAAGTCTACCCAATTTTGTGCATATGTTAATGGCATGCTCTTATTGGAAAAGCTCACTCTGCTGACTGTTAAAATCTTAATGTAATATGCAGCACTTGAAGCGTCCTGGAACTCCCAAGAAAAAAGGTATACAAAAATGTACAATGAAATTGAGATACTGAACATTTAATTACATGCTGGGCTAGGACAACAACAAGGCCTATTGTTTGAAGTATGACATGAGGTTATCTTGAAAGGTGCCATAAAAATAAGTAAATATATTTGAAATCAAATATTTTGAAATCAAATATATACATGTATATATTATAAACACTACGTAGACAAACATTTACCAACAACTAAAACTTGCTTGAAAAATCAAAGGAATATATTTTGATTATCTTGCAGGGCTAAAAAATATTTAATCTATACGTTGCATAATCAAAGGGCTATAACTCTATAAAAAACAGTCTGACCAGAACTTCCTGATAAAATGCGAAACGATGTGATAATATGCACAACTCCTCTTAGTAGCGTAGCTTCCCATAAAAGTTTTGTTGAATTCCTGTCTGTAGTTTCTGAGAAGTAGTCCGGACAAGAATGGTACCATATATACTATATGTTGCATAATCAAAAGACTATAACATCATGAAAAATAGTCCAACCAAAACCGTGTGATAATATGCCCATCTCCTTTTAGTAGTGAAGCTTCCCATAAAAGTTTTGTTGAATTCCTGTCAGTAGTTTCTGAGAAGTAGTCTTGACAATAATGGTACCATATATACTATATGTTGCATAATCAAAGGGCCATAACTCTGTGAAAAATAGTCCAACAGAAACCGTTTGATAATAAGCACATCTCCTCATGGTAGTGATGCTACCTATAAAGTTTTTAAAATTCCTGTCAGTAGTTTCTGAGAAGTATTTCGGCAAGAAAAGTCGGACGGACGAAGCGGCAACTATCTTCTTCCCCCATTCAGGAATGGGGAGCACAATAAGAATGACAATTAAGCATGTTTTTTTTAATGACCTTGGTAATAAAACTACTTACTAAATCCTTTATAATCTTTGGTTGTTGCACAGAGATCCTGATCAGGCGGATTAGCAACCAACAAATCGATAGGACCAATTTCTTTCAGCTGAAATGTCAGGTTTTTCAATTACAATACACAGCAGAAGCAACAGTCTGTGATAGTCCCAAACTCTATTATCTACATATAGGTTCAATTTTGTATGACAAGAGGCAGATTAATGCTCTAGTACACTAAGGCTATAATGTTACGTAAGAATTCAATTAAAAATTGCTCCCTCAATCACATACTGGACAGTAGGGATGCGCTGTGGTCAAGGGGTAGAGCACCCGACTCCTGATCCAAAGGTCGCGAGTTCGAGCCCTGCGATGAGCGGAGTTTGAGCACGAACTTCACAATCCCTAAATTTGTTGCAAGTACTGGTAAGTAGCCAGGAAGCAGTCATAGAGAGTGATTAACATAAGTTGTAAGAACTTGTTTCACAATCGATGTTAAATAAATAAGTGTAAACCAAACTGGACAAGTGTGATTTTTCCCAATACAAATATTAGAATCTTTCATTGGCTTCCAGTACTAATAGAAATATCGGGGTTGAGGGTTACTGTTCTGAGCTCCCGCAGAAACAGTTACCCAAGTTCCATCTGCGCACGAAGCCAGTATTCGATACTTTTTCAGGCATACCTTTTTATGCAATAAGGGACTAGATTAAGTGAAATGACTACATCGAGGGTTCAGTACAAGACTATACTAACTCCTATATAAAGTTAGGATAGTCTTGCGCTTAACCCTCGACATGTTTTAAAGACTTTTTACTTACAGTAATGTATTATTTCACAAATTTATTCAAGTTATTATTCGATGTAATGTGATATAATTATGCACAAGAATCATTCCACACAGGGGGGGCATAAGATAGTTTTCCAGCACCAGTGTAAACGCCGGAAATCCAACTCTGATATGCAAGAATATCCAATATTTTTAAGAGATACAAAATTAACGAATTACCTTGTCAATTGTTATCTTATCAACATCGCCCAGACAATGAAAGTTGAGATTATTGGTGTTTTGTTTAATAACCTTATTGGCAGCAACATCAATCTCTGCAGAGTAATATACATCTATTTCCAAACCTAATTGTTCCAAAGTATGTTTGACAGTACTGATGCCATCATATAATGATAAAACACGAATCTTTCTGTTAGTGAAATCAAGTGGGACAACCGGCTGAAAGAAAAGTAAAACCCTTGTATATGCGGACAGTAACATGCAAAATTATACTCGCGCATTTGTATTGCTTTGGTTTAAAACCAACTTTTAGGGAGATAAAGCAGAGTACCCATCGTAAGCAATTTTTGTTAAGGAAAATAGAAATGACATCCAAATTAATAGTTTGTATAGCTGATGATGTACATATTTGATCTATGACGGGTTTGAGATTCAACAGATGATCATTCTCAGACAATAATGATGCACGTTTGAACAACAGCTGATGATGTACATATTTGATCTACGACGGGTTTGAGATTCAACAGATGATCATTCTCAGACAATAATGATGCATGTTTGAAGAACAATGTTGCAGTTTATACAAGCAATAAAATGAATTTAACACTGCAGTTTAGGGTCTGGTCACACTACAGCTCACGATGCTTTCCGATGGGTTAGCAATGTGCTGGGGCATATCATCAATGTGCATGTGAAATGTTAGCGAACATGGCCAAAGCCTTGCCAAATACTGTGGTATTCACAAGATGCTAGTGTATGTGGTTTCCATGTCCATATATACAGAAGAAAATGATTTAAAATAAATATACAAGTGATTCTCATCAATTTCAATGCTTTGTTATAAAGGTGAAATATGCAGACCAGGAAAGGCCACAGTCACCAAACAGAACTTCCAAAAAGATCTAGACATTTATACACTGAAAACTAATTCTCACCCTTTTACCAATAGGATTGTAGAACATAATAAGTCGTTCCTGCCAGTACTCTCTAGGTTGTAGCACACCGTGAGTCTCCATATCATACTCAGTACAGAGAAGACATTTCCATGGTAACTTTTTCTTTATCTAAAAACATCAAGATAATAAATGGTAATCACTGATGACTCTCATATCATTCAGGAATGTTTGCAGAGCATGGCCAAAGCCTTGCCAAATACTGTGGTATTCGCAAGATGCTAGGGGATGTTGTTGCTATGTCCATATATAAAGAAGAAAATTATTTAAAATGTTATATACAAGTGATTCTCATCAATTTCAACGTTTGAAACAAAGGTGAAATATGCAGGCCACAGTCACCACCCTAATAAAAAATATTGGCAATAGCCCAAAAATCCGGCCAAGTCAAAACACTACAATAATTTGTAAACATTAAACTAGGCAAGTTTAATTGGAATATATTGTGACAACATTGGATAATGGATTAGCTTTCTGTCTTTCGTTAGAATTTCACCGATTCCATGAAAACATCCTCTAATAAGAAATCAATCATGTCTTTTCTCAGAACCAGACTTGGTTTAAAATCTGATTGATGTATTGTAACATATCTAAAATCATTGTCAGTGTATATACAGTACAAACTGCCCGTACCGACACCTGGTGATAACAACAAACTGCAGCATCCAACATTTCTAGTCGGAAACCTGCTGATAACGGAAACCGCCAGTCCCGACATCCGACACTATTTGGGCAGTCCCACTAGCATACAATAAATGTATTTCACACCTTTTTATCAGACACTTTAAAGTGCCACAGACAACTGCCTTACCTGTTGTGTCTAGTGATTTGGGTAAATCTTTACCAGTATAAATCATTATCGAGTAAAATTGTCGTCATGGTAATCGTTTTGAATGCAATTTATACCATACCGATACATTTGAAAATTAATCACCGATTGTTTGAATGCATTTGTACAAGATTTGTTTAGTATCCAAATAAAAAAGGAAAACTATTCATCTTTGTTGCTCTGTTTCTTTATGATAAATAAGGTCTAGAATTGTGTTCAATATCACAATAAAATGTTAAAATCATAATCTTTTCACGTTTTTGCATTACATGTGCGTGCCTGGAAATTGACAATGCTGACACTGTAAATTGTGACACTTGAGTTTGGTTCCTGTTGAACTTTTTTGATACAAGCTATTTTTGTTCATTAGCATACATGTACATTATATAAAATGTTAAACTGTTTCATTATTAATTATGTTACTTACCATTTCACAACTTTACTGAATACAGTTTGACCTCTGTGAGGTATCACATCAACTAGTATTTGCTTTGGTATTCAATAAACGTTCATTTCAACTTCCACTTGCCAAAACTGTTGAAAACCTGATTATCCGACAACCTGCTCTAATATCCGACATTTTTACCCGGAACCACCTGATGTCGGATACGACAGTTTATACTGTATTGTCTATATTTGTTCTAACCCTCTAACAGAAATGTTTGTCAGAACTTATAATACTTGGTAATTACATAATCACTTTACATATATATTTTCACTTAAATATACCACAAAAAATGATATCCAACTACTTAAATTAGAAACTTACTTGCATTACCGCAGTAGTGCCAAGGAATCTTTTCAAACACTTGGAACAAAACGTCCTGGAATGTACAAAAATATTGATATATATCAACTTTCATCATACTATATTTTAAGTATAATTTATCAGAAACAAGAAATATCTTGATAAAAGACGGTCAGCCCAATTTGAAGGTTAAGATTTGTTGTACAACATAAAAAATTGACGAGATGTTACGATTCTGGTCACTCCGGATCCAAAATGGATTTCTGTGAATTCACCGAAATTCAGATGATTTCGGTGAGGTAACGTACCCCTTATCGAAAGGTTAACCAATCTTCATCAAGGTTACAAATGTTGTTCGGTTGAAGAGAAGTTGGTTTAGTGGTTAACATAACATTTGATTGGTTTGCACAACACTGATATGCAAATAGCAAAGCCATGTTAGTACGGCTGCATCGATAAAAAATATGTCATTATCAAGGATGAATACTCCAGGAGTTCAGTGCACGACATACCTTATCAAGCTTTACATTAATTTATTGCCAGGTTTCATTGCAATCTTTTAAACAGTTTATAAGTTATTGTGGAGATATTCATGCATGAATGGAAATTCTTTTTAACAAAATATACTTATACCACCATTAAAAATGCAACTGGTTTAATTAAGGCTTCATTTTGTACCTGGTGTTAAAAGCTACCAACTGTCACCAATGTTTAAAGTATTGTTCAAAAAGTATTGAAACTATGGACCAATAATTCATATTTGAGTGCCGCTGTACAATTTCCAACCTCTTCTTGCAGTGACGTCATTTCCAGAAAACGTCACATGTGACGTCACCATGTACCGACAGTAAGCAATATTTAACCTCATATGGAAATATGAAAACAAAGTGACCATATGGAGTAAGTATTGTTTCCTGCTTGCAAATAGTGTCATCACATGTGGCGTTTTCGTAAAATGACGTCACTTACAGAAGAGGTTGTAAATCCCACAGCAGCGCTCATTTCATGATTGAACAAGTTTATGAAATTAATTAGTGAATTAATATAGAATTATTTCTTCTTTATGTCATGTTTGAAGCAGACAATTTTCGGTTGCGTTTTAAATGGCTTTAAGTATAGTTAACATATTATGTGAAGGGAAGGTTAATAAATCAGCCAAGAACTTAGAAGAAACTCTTACACTGCATCAAGAGCAAGTAGTTCTACAGTTTCCTTGCAATAAGCTTTGTTTAGCACACCCCTCACTTCACATTACTTTATGGAAATCTTCAGCCCAATGCAGAAGAGAGAAGTTTTGGTACACCAGTAAATAAAAGGATAAATTACCTTCCACAGCTCTTCTCACAACAAACATACAAGGAGTCGGCTTGACAACAAACTGCACAGAACATCTGTAATATAAATATGTTATATCAAACAGTTGATACACAACAATAATAACTTTATAAATTCTGAGTTATAAAAGTTTTCCCAAGTCCATTTCACTTTACTGCTCTTTCTTCAACCTCAATAATAAGATCATCTCAATAAGAAGACCAGTTTTCAAGGGTCCCAAGGGTGGACTTATTATTGAGGTTTTATTGTACTTACTGGTTAACTAGGTATGTTCACACAACTTGTTTTTTATTTAACCAAACATAAATATTTGTACATTTCTATGAAGGCAAATATGCTGCTGCAACACACCATGGACATCCAAATGGATGTTGATGTTTGTCATATATGTCATAAAAGGTGTTCAAATGCAGGGGTGAAGAAATATCAAAATTTTACACTTGTCCTATTATGAACAAACTAACATGAACATTTTGGTTGACATCAAGGAATGGATTGACAAAACAAGAAACAGGCATTGCCCTCAGTCTGAAATAGCCCTAAAAATGCAGGACATCATGCCTTCATTTATATTTGTCATGGGAACTTTGCCCCAGGACCCTTGCCTCCATTTATTATGTGGTGCACTTGATGCAATTATACTTGGATGTAGGCCATAGTACAATTTTAGTAAAAAAGAAACATTTGACTTGCAGTTACAAGGCATCATTTCTCATAAAGTCAAAATCATATTGTCACGCAAATCGTGGTCTGATCACTTCTGTGATACTTGATCAAAAATTGATATGTAGCCAAAATAAAACATGTCAAAGTCTTGCTTTTAACATTTCAATAAATTGTTATAATTTTAATAAAACATAGCCTCTCATGTTACATTTTATAACATAACATAACGTGGTAACAACACCAATGTATTAATATTCGATATTTCACTAGTGAAATAACACTTCACGTGCGTGCGACGTCACAACAAAACAAACGTGACGTAGACGCGCTCAAATGATGTTGCCATTGTTAAATATTTATTTTATACGAAATTTGACACTTTATTTCATAGAAAATTAATATCTTGTTAATTTGAAAATGATATTCAAATTCATATCTTGTGGCTGAAAATTAAAAAGGAAATCGGAACTACTTTTTGATGCGTCAGCTTTTGTTTACCAAAGACCAAATTACACACGTCATACTTTGCTTGCATACGGGTGTTAATGTAATGTTTTGGCAAAAATCGGCCGTTTCTGTCGTTATGTCATAAATATAACCTTACATTTGTGTTCATTTTTTATTGAATTAATTAATTTCGTCATCTAAAACCTATTAAAACTTGACAAAGCCTCGTTTTTATCGTATAAAGAAGACTCGTTGAATAAATTCAATAAATAATGACCACTCGTGTAAGATCCTCTATGTCTTTATTTGAAGATATATGCTTACATAGTATCCATTCTTGTTGAGAGCAAGCAATCTTTCTTCACACATTGCCTGGAAACAAAACATGACAAGTGAGTGAATAATGCCCTACATGAGGAGTACCCTGGTCTGTGAGCTGTACAGACAAGACTATTGTGTACAACACACCTTTTTTTGCTTTAAATGATTGTGTGTAGAGTTTATTGGTATCACTTGGATACAACAGCATACTTCAAGGAAGCAAATAGATAATGAAAGCACACTTTCATTTGTGAAATGTTATATGAAAAATCTTTAAAATAATAGAATGAGAGTTACATAATATATCAATAGAATTTGGACTTTGTTTAAATAATTTCATCAAGAAAGTCATGGATAATGATGCAAATGCAAGTCAATACTATAATTATGACAGATGTATCTTCCTGTCTTCAAACTTTCATCTCGTAGAACTGTGAGCCAATAGGTCAGTCCTTTGGTCACTTGCTTGTTCAAGCCCTTGCACACTCTCTATCATACTCACCTTACATTTCCGACACAGAAAACCTTCAAACATGGGATGTTTATAAACAATGTCTCTTCTTTTCTTGCTGCAGCAGGCCAAACATACATCTGTTATCAAATACAAAAATATTTCCATTTGACCATAAAAAATAATGTTTAGTTTCTCAGGCCGTTCTTTTTCAAAATCGAGTGCTGGAGTGTGGCATTTCTTTATTTATTGCGCCAGATTTTTTCATTCCCTCTGTCTTAGTAGATGGTGAACCAAATCTACAGAGGTTTTTACTATGTAATAATGTTTAGAATATATATATAAGTGGAAGTTTCAATTTCTTAGCCAAGTATTAAACAAAATACACATTTAGTCGAACCTCGTTCATTCGGGTCCAAAATTTTATCTCGAATAATACATGGTCTCGAATAGTCCATTTCAATTTGTCATGCAAAAGAAGACACATTGGACCCAGCATTTATTTCCAATGATACCTATTCGGATAAAAGGTTGTCAAATAAACGATAGTGACTTGTCAGGGTCGATAGCTAAATAATGCCAGAACCTGAAAACGCAACCAAGTCAACCAGAAGAAAGTAGGTTTCAATGCAAAACCGCTTATATTAAACATGCATTTTGAACATATTTAAAATACATGCGTAATTATTGTCCATCATGTTTTAAAATTCAGCTGATGTATTGCATAACATTTAACACATTTGTTAATTGTATCACTTTTAATCAACTGTTTACATGCTTTTATGTACCATTGGAATTGCGTCAAAAATCTTTCTATCCTACTTGGTTGTTTTTGAAACAAAAACACATGTATCCCTGATGGCAGGTTGTCAGTAATTGTAATACTGATACAGGATATTGGAAATAAATATCGAGCAAACAAGAAATATAGTCATATGACCTTTCTTTGATCAGTGTGACATTGACCTTGAAACAAGTGGGCTGAAAAATGCGCTTTGCACTTTATCTCGAGGGGTTCGATGAGATTTAGAGTGGACACGAAATGTAGTAATTTGACCTTTGACCTCTAAGTGTGACCATGGCCTCAACTGAGCTGCTAGAAACATGCATTCTGCACATCGACTCAATATGGTGAACATTTGTGGCAAGTTATCAAAATCTTTCAAGCAGATCAAAAGTTATGACGCAGACACGATTTGCGAGACAGACATTTTGAAATATTCACAAGGTATATTGATATATTGATTGCATTATGCAGCCAAACTATACTGTACCACAATGTGAAATAAACATACAGGTTTTTTATGATATATTGTTTTCTGCTGTCTGCAAGAAAGAACCGACTACAAACTAAATCAAAGCACCGAAAGTGCTGACAGCAAGGGGCTCACTGCATATCACAGACGTCACTTTGACATATAATTTACACAATAGTTTTATCAAGAACGCTTTGTTATGTCAGTATATTAAATAATATAGGAGTTAATTACACTAGATTGTATACAAAGAATTGGTTTAGACAGTCAGAAAGATGGATGGAGACCTAATGTTGATTATATATTACAAGTTTCAATGCAATCCATAGAAATTTGGAAATAACGTTTTTTGCGACATGTGTTCTAAAAGGAGACTTCAGTTCAAAGGGACAGAATTCTAAAACATTTTGATGGATGCACAGCAAATTTATGTCTTCCACATCTACAAATCATGTATCATGGTACTTGTTTTATCAAACTGCATTGTAGTCCCTTGAAAACTGAAGAACGGTAGTTAGGCACACAAGTTACATATGTTTTATATTGGACAAAACAACCAATCGACCGACCTACAGACAGGATATGACAATAAAACAAAACGTATGTTTCCGTAAATAGTCGATATTCAACGGAACGATGACGGAAAATTGCATTTCCCATGATTTCAATATACGTATAATTGTTCGTTGGATATATTGTATGTGCACCGTTTTATTGTATACGTATAGATCTCTGCCTAATGCTATCATCCGCTGCCTACTATACACTATCTTATACTATTGTCCGAGAGCTTGTTTTAAGTGCACTTCACGCGTGATACGGCTGCAGCGGAGGCAGACATTTTTTTCTGTAATTTGCAATATTTAAATCAGTAAGTTTCTATGGGGATCTTTCTTTTGCGTAATCGATGTCAGCTCAAATCCGTTTTCAAGCTGATATCACAAATGCTTACCGCTATTTTTTGTTAGACAGGTACTACTTTCTTCGCCTTTGGCGGTTCAGAAAGAAATACTTGGGATGACTCATCCGATGAGTGTCAGCGGATTTCGCCTACTATAGCAATGGGCTCTAACGAGCCCCTTGCTAAAAATAGGAAATTATAGTCATGAAAGCCTCGAGTCATTCAAACAATAATGAAAATTGATACATATTGATTTTTAGCTTATTATTTCAAGTTGTGAAAAACACATATTTAGTAACTAGTCAAAGAGTTGTTTTAGCTTGGGCAACTTTATTTTTGAAACACATTTGAAAAGTTTGCAGTTGGATAAAACTGTTCAAGTAAAACAAATATCTACAGTCATAGCTTAAGTTAATGAAGTAACTTGTCATGGTACATGTTGCGATACGTCCACCCCTATAGTATTGTAATATTAACGGTACATTTCAAGTGTATCATGACACCCCTAAATTTAGGCCTTACATTTTGCAGCAGCCTCTAGGTCACGTGCAGTTTCTTCATCAACATCTGATTCAGACTCGTTTTTTTTTGCTTCTTTCCTAAGCATCTTCAGTTTATCAGCAACAGCTCGAGGAAACTCTGATCCTGGAATAATGCACACAAATCTTTCATTTACCATATAGCATAAGGATTTTTTCTACTCAAAATAAACAAAATCATGTTTTCTCACTGATGATCAATTTTGGTATATTTCTAAATGACATGGGTTAACCACATTAACTTCATACATCAATTACCAAATTGCAAAATTATATAATATTACACAATATCCAACAAGTGTGTTTGAGTTTGAAAATATCCATTTTTGTCATTATACAGAGAATGGGTTTAGGTAATGAAATTTGGGTCTCACAACTAACCGAAATACCTGAATACTACTGAATACCGGAACCTGTAAATTTTACACAGAAAAATCAATACGTTAAGACTGTACTCAACCTGTAAATGAATCCATTGTTGAAGTGATGTATCATATGATATTGTCAAAACAACTGATTAAAGCAGCTAAATAATATTGTGTATTAGTATTTTGGTAGTATTCCGGTATTTCAGTTAGTCCTGTGACCGATGAAATTTCACAACACTAACCAACGCCCTCTTCAAGATAACTGCAAGATGAATGTAATATTGGCACAACTTAACATCAAAATTTGTATACAATGTTCAATGTCACAACTCCACATCATGCTCAAGATTTTGTTCAGACAAACAATGCCATCTACTGCCTTTTCCTAGGTTAGGAAATTTACATTTGCCATGTTCACTGGACTTGAATATAATTATATTATTATGGTTCCAGGGTAGAAGTTTGAACAAACATGTTTGATCAATGACAAAGGACCCTTGGTAAATCTCAACAGGAAGTGATGCATACATAGTATCTAACATTATATTCTGCCCATTTTTAGACTTTGGCGTCAGCTCGATGTCTTTAGTAACCGTAATATTGGAAACAGTCGTTGCAGAGTTAGACACATTTGATACCACTCTATGTATCACTGCGCATGATTTGCATATGACCAATATGACCAATCAACATGTCAAATTGATCATGACATCACTAACTGTCGTACTACTTTCCTTCGTCCTTGATCAATTTGCAAATTGTTCGGAAGGTAAAATAGATCTTCGTTTCCGAAACCATCGTGAGAATTTTATTTTAAAGTGAAATATCTGGTTCAAGAATTATTGTTAAATTATTGTTTAAGTGTTTTTGGATAAAATTTCTTAAGTAACAACTAATTTTGGATACAAAAAAAAAGATAAATCAATGAATTGAGGGAGGACTATTTTCTATCGGAAACAAGTGCTCCATTCGGATACATTTCTTATTGTTGTTGACTCCATGTTTGTTGCCAGCCGATGTTACAAAGTATATCGTCGATACAATTCATTCACAACAAAGGAAATATCTTGTACCTGGACTCGCTCGGCAGACGAGTTGGAACAAAATTCCAGAATCCGATTCTGACCATTATTTTACCTCACACTGAATACTGTAGGAAACCATTAAATAATAGCTGCAGCTACTGTTAATCTCTATTGCATGTTTTAAACATAATTCATTCCATCGAAGACTTATAAACCATGTCCGTTATTCTGTATTGTTAGGTAGAGCATTCGGATTACATAAGTTATTATCTGATTTACGAACTGTACGGAAATTGCCGAGACGTTGCGATTGAAGCTAGAGTTCAAAAAAGGTCGCGCTACAAGTAAACATGTGTGCTGAGAACGCATGGGATGCAATTCTCACAATTAAACCGCGATGCATGGAGATATCGAATGGAAACAGGAATACATAAACTGGCAACCACACCGAATTTCGTATAAACTTGGAAAACATTTTTAAAAGGATATTGTTCGCTCTCAATGTCCCGATACGTATGGCATTCTGCGACACAGAAGGAAATGGTCGCGATGTCTACGACTATGAGCAGAGTCTTCAAACTAAGATTAGATTAAATTCTAGCTTAATTCCGTATTTTTTTATTGTTGACCTATGGTATAAGTCAGGCCATCAACAAAGTTAATGTACTGATGCTTCGATATCATAGGGACGAATTTAGATCGTCTGTCATGTGAGTCTGTTAGTTTTTCCCATCAATTACTTCCAGGAAAACTCTTAAGGTCAATTGGCCGCTGTATATGAAAGAAAAATGTTGAAAACCTGATGAAGCTAAACAAAGATAGATTTTATGGAAAATGGAAACATATATCTTTTTCGGCTAAGCTCACGATCAGGCAAATGCCTGGGTATCTGTTAGACAGAACTGAACAGTATGCCGAAACAACCAGTATGTGGACACTACCTTATTCTGCGTATTGTAAATAATTCTGGGTTTTAAACTGGATGACAAGCAGACAAAGTCAGATTGTGAAACGTAAACATTGCTGTCACTCAACGGTTATTACATGTAGGGTATGACACGATACAGTCATCACACCATACTATATGAATCAATAAAACTACATGCTGATACGATATTTTCCAATACCATACATACATGTATATATACTTAAATTCAATTACCAAAAAAAAGGAATGTAATTATAATTTTTAAAGCCATTTTGTTTCCAAAATATATTACATGTACTAACTATTGAAGTATTTTCTTATCCCTACTGCATTCCCTCCCAGAACGACACCTTTCATGAGGCACTCCCTTATTGGAGCAACTTTTATTCCTTGAATTCCTCCCATGCAATTTAATGTAAAATATCCTCCCAGGAACGACAACTCTTGACCATGATAAACGGCACTTGAAATATACCATTTTTTATCAAACCAAACACCTAGACTGTACCACGTTTTGGAGCCAAACTGCGTATGTGCAGTGAGTTGTTGACAATCACAACTTCCCAAAATTTTAGAACAAGGATTTATCTGAAAAGCTACAGAGTCCAGATGAACAGAAACACAGCAGAGTTTACATAGAATAGTAAAATGCTGTAAAAAGCTGATCTGCGTGATGTTATGGTCTGTCTATAGAGGGGATTCTAATAGCAGATGCAGGATGTTGGATGGTCTTTTCTATGTTTCCGGTGGTTTCCCATGCGAGTATTGGTAAACAACATGGTAATCATGAGGTAAATTCAATACATAGTCATCTAATGACCTATTATGTATATATACCTAGTCAATAAATTTCTACTGAAGTATCAACCTGTACCAGGTCACTAGGCGACTATGTAACTATAATGGAGATGAGACGATTAAATGATGCCTCATGATGCAAGCACTCCCTATATTGTGAAAAATTGATGTATTGATCCGCCATGTTTATGCATTCAAAAAAGTTCAACATGTCCGAAATGTGTATTGTCCGAAAAACAATGCAAGTTCTGACACACATCGTGTGCAATAGTTGCAAAACTGTTTCTTTTTAATATACTGCGTATATGTAATGCTTGCTTGCAAGCCTGTCCAACTGGCAATCAAATATTCGTTTAAAAACAACGAAACATTAAGACAGTGAGACCGTCACTCGCCGACACACAAATCGTTTCAAAGTGAAGCCGGTAAACTTAAACCTGTCTTATCGATGGTACAATTTAAACTAGTCATACATGCATGCTTTGAAAGTAAAATTGCTTGTAAGTGAATCAGTCCCTCTTTCTATCCCCGAGTGAGACTATGCAATGCTTCTACAATCTCTGGTTTACAAGTCTTTTTACTGACGCTGAGAATACTTTTATCTTCAAGTACCGACTTACCAGGACATGGTTTAAATGGATCTTCATGTCTTTTGAGAAACTTGGCAAGTTTACTCTGTCCCCATCTTTTAACGTCGTTGTACCCCTCAATTTTAAGTCCACAACGATCAATACACACCTACAAGAAAAATACAATGCATAAAACAATTATTGAAAAACATCTCATTTTACATTTAATATCTGGTACACGACAGCAATGAAATATATCAATGTTGTGTTTCTGCCAGTTGTGTTTTATCATAGATGATGTTCCTACCTCTATAACTGAGCTAACATGAACAAATATAACATTTTCATCTGGTAGACAGACTAACAATTCCAAACCATACATGTTTTTTTCCGCAGATGAGATGGCGACGTTTCCTTTACAGAATGAGAAGTAACCAAATGCTTTGGAATTTTCAGATATACCCAGTTAATTACTCTCCTTTAGCATCGGGCGCTTATTCCGAAAACTTCTTAATCACCGTCTGCTTTATAACTCTATATTTTCTATATTTAAACAGGCGAGTCGACATGCGTCCACAGACACTCAGCGAGCCGCTTGCAACGACTCGCTAATGTCCCAAATGTAGGACAGTAAACATGTGTAAATAAAGCTTATGCGAGTGTGCATTGAATAGACAACTTTCACTGTCATAGAAATGGCGCTGTGACTATGAAAGTTGCTAGGAAAAATAAATCAATGGACTATCGTTTCGTTGGCATGCCAAAATCATTCAAATGCCTATAAATGTGAAGTGATTTAAGGTCATTTCAACGTTGAAGCTGTCGATGCGGAATCTGCATATATTTTAAAATGCGTCATATCGTTTTTTGGCATCTTGTTACTTAAATTCGCCACGCTATTTGTAACACGTATCGGTCGTTCCTCGATGAAAGAATGAAACACTGCCTTTTGCAAATGCTAAATGACATGAAATAAAACCGATTAGCTATACATGTAGATGGTCCAAATTTCCTTCGCCATGAAATGCAACACATTGTGTACATATTTGATTGGCTATAACTCTGGAAAATAGACCATCACACATTAATAGTGATCTACGGTAGATCTTAATCATATAGAGTAGCGCTTATAAAAGTTTTCAGAAATATTAAAATGGGGGGGGGGGGCGGGGAGTTAAGTTGTGACATCCTTGATGACATCATCCCTGTTAATCTGCTTTACGACATAGTTTGCTCCTGATCACATTTTGTATATGACATCATCTTCATTATTAAGTAACAACATTAGATACAAGAAAACGTGATGCCAGCTTCTGAGATTATAAATTCAAGTTTGGAGAAGAGTCTTAAAACTATGGCATTAGATTGGTTGGTCTTCAAATCATTTATAAAACCTTCAGCTTTATTAGGCTTAAGCTATAAACCAGAATCACAGGCAGGCAAATGTTAAGGATAGTAGATTTCTTACTTTCAAAGCCTCCACAACAGCAAGATCACGTCTATATGATGGTTCATCAATAAAGTTGTCATCGAAATGTACAGCAAAACTCTGAAGTGAATTCTTTCGAACCTGTAATTACAAAATACAACATACTATCTCATTTTCCTCTTACTTTGCATCCCTGGGACCCCTTAAATCCCCTTTGTAAAGTATAAACTGCATATCTGGGACTCCACAAATTTACTATGGACCCCCAATTTGTCAAACACAAGGGTACAACGACCCCTAGCTGAAAAATCCTAGGGAAAACCCTGGCTATCATTCATGTATGACTCAGTTTGTGTTCAATCATCACAATGAAAGATTTTATTATGTCTCGAGTCTTATAATTTCATGGAAATGATTTCAATTAAAGTATATGTACATATTACACCAAATGTCAAATAACCAAGAAATCTGAATAACACAATACTGACAGACAAAAACTGGCCAGTGAGTGGTGTTGTAACTACACTGATTATTCCTCGATATTACCAAATAATAAATACATTCAGAAAGTACAGGCCTTTCCCTATTGGTATTCCACATACAGTGGAATCCCGATGACTCGAACTCGTCGGGACTGACAAAATTTGTTTCTAGTAAAAGGTTGTTCTTGTCAACCGTGCTTGTGAAATAATTAGCATGCGTGCGTAATGTGGTGCATATGCCTCATCAAAGTGTGTTTAAGTCCATAGTAAGGTGTACCTCTCGTATGAATTATCATAATGAATGATAATAAAGCATAAACAGAAAACACACACAGAAATATACACATATAACCATACAGAATCCACAGCAGCTATACGTTCTCTGGGTATCAAGCTACACTGCATAGAATATTAAATTATACATCAATATGACACTTTGTCAATTATTGCATTAATCAATCTTCAAACAGATGCAAACAAATCTTATTATATAATCACAGCAGTTGGTCGTTTGCACGCAATTTTCACAAACAAGTGAAAAACACGTGGTGTGTCACAATCGAGCTCATTCACCAGCATATTCGATTATGAGGTGAGAAAATGTATTGTTCAACCGAAGTGTGAATAATAGTGCATTTTATGATCAAGGGACCAAATAATTGGAGTTCGATGCTGGGCAGTTCGAACCAAAAGTAGTAGAACAATATAGATTATATGGGAAATTCAATTGGGATTCATAATCAGTTCGAGTCAACAAGGGTGTTCGACGCAACTGAGTTCCAGCCAACGGGATTCCACCCTTATGAATGCCTCACAATATAATGGAGCATAGCAGATTGCTGTTCGAATATCATATCAAAGTAAATCTAGAGACCAGCAACAAGAGATAACTGTTTTGGGACACCAGCAACAAGAGATAACTGTTTTGGGACACCAGCAACAAGAGATAACTGTTTTGGGACACCAGCAACAAGAGATAACTGTTTTGGGACACCAGCAACAAGAGATAACTGTTTTGGGACACCAGCAACAAGAGATAACTGTTTTGGGACACCAGCAACAAGAGATAACTGTTTTGGGACACCAGCAACAAGAGATAACTGTTTTGGGACACAACTTTAAATTTGCTGTAAATCCTTACATACATCCAAGCTAATATCTGCACAAGTAATCACAGATAAAAATCCTCAACAATTGAACATACCTTGGATATTTTAAAATCACCAAACCACATCACCCACACAAGTGTACCATCAGTATTGGGCTGACCAGCCATTTCTCCCTTTATCAATATTGCTGGCCACATAAGCCTACCAAACTTTGCCCATACCAGACTGCCATATGGTAGTACCTGGATTTAAATATATGAAATTATGACATTTATAAATCTACTAACCTGTGACCAGTGATTAGGCCTAAATTAAAATTAAGTTTGTTTGCCCTTTACCGACCAACCTGAGATTTGGCCACAGACTCAAAAAGAATTATTGCAAAAATCGGATCAAGAATTTTTTTATTTTGGCATCGCGTTCTGGTGTCTTTCCTGGGGTTTAATATTCGCGCTACTCAAGGATTAAATCATATAAACACCAGTCAGGGAACAAGCTTCTTTGCGAAGTGTGCCAAGAAGTCGCCAAGTTAGGCCTGTCATAAATTGATCAAAGGATATCCCGTGAAAGGTGTGATGTTGCAATGAATAATGCAATTGGGGTGAATTTTTAGATTTTTCACCGTAGACGCTGTCTAGATTTTTATTGAATATTCCTACTTTCGTTTTCAATATCGACTCGCATTTATTTGTGTTTACGTCGGTCACGTCATACGGTGTTTATCCATACTTGATATTGATGTTATTTCAAAAACATCGCTTATAGTTTTCATTAAAAATGCATTAAATTTTTATTGGTTAATATATTTCAGTATTGTATATTTTGACGATTTTTAATGAAACAATAGCATGGTAAGGCTAGTTTCTCACAAGGTTATTGAAGGTAAACAGGTCATAATATGTAAAATGATAAATGGAGTAAAGATTTACATTTTACTTCGAGAGTTTTCTAGCATTTGGTCGATACATGGCTAAAACGAAGGCTTATTGTATGCACACTATAATTTCTTCAGTGTGTGACTAGAATTTAGAAACATGCTTCCTTCTTATTGTGGAGATATGTAAAACAAACCGACTGGAAGCTATACACTTTTTGTTAATTTGTGTGTTTCACAACTATCAAACATTAGTACTTGAACGATCCTGTGTCATGAAGAAAAAACAAAATCAATGATGCGGACGCACAGCCTCCACTTCTCTCTAATTTCTCCCTATCTCGGGTGAAGGGAGAAGTGACTTCTCCCAAATATTTGAGCCAAGCTTTTTCCTGTATAAATAGGTCAATACACTTTAATTCTGCCATGTGTTCTATTAAAATTTCCACAATAAAATAAAATATTTTTCCAACCTACCTACCCACCTATAAAATCTAGGGTCGGTAAAGGGCAAACAAAGACTTTTTTATTTCTGGCCTTATATATACATTCGGATGAGTAAAAGCAATATATCTATAATATATTAAGTTATAACAAAGTTTCCATAAATGATATATAAACCAGGAAAGCTAAATTATGATGATTACATGTTACTTATCAATGCAGGAAAAATAGTACATATTTTACCATCGGTTCCTCCTCATCTTCTGAGCAATCAGTCATATCACTATCATCTTGCATCGGCTCATCAGCTTGTATCTGCCTGTTCCCTTGTGTCTGCTCTCCGTCATGCATTATCTCATCATCTTGCATCTGCTCATCATCTGTTGTCGGCTGATCATCTAATGTCAACTCATCCTTTTGTGTCTGCTCTCCGTCATGCATTATCTCATCATCTTGCATCTGCTCATCATCTGTTGTCGGCTCATCATCTAATGTCAACTCATCCTTTTGTGACTGCTCTCCGTCATGCATTATCTCATCATCTTGCATCTGGTCATCATCTGTTGTCGGCTCATCATCTAATGTCAACTCATCCTTTTGTGTCTGCTCTCCGTCATGCATTATCTCATCATCTTGCATCTGCTCATCATCTGTTGTCGGCTCATCATCTAATGTCAACTCATCCTTTTGTGACTGCTCAATGTCATGCAACTGCTCATCATCATGCACTTGCTCATCATCTGATGTTGGTTCATCATCGAGTGTTTGCTCACCATCACACATCAACTGGTTGTCCTCAGTCTGTTCATCATTAAATGTGGGTTCATCATCAAGGGTTATCTCATAATCTTGTTGTGCCTGGTGGTAATCTGAAGTCGGCAAGTTATCAGGCTCATTCTCTTGTGTTAGCTCATCATTTCGTGGCAGATCATAATCTATTGTCAGGTCATTATCTTGAGTAAGCTCATCTTCTTGAGTCACCTTGTTTTCCAGTGTCAGCTGGTTATCTCGAGACTGCTTATCATCCAATGTAGCATCATCATCTAAAATTCATATATAGTAACTAGTCAAAGAGTCGTTTTAGCTTAGGCATCTTTATTTTTGCAACACATTTGAAAAGTTAGCAGTTAGATAAAACTGCTCAAGTAAACCATCATACATGACATATCTCGCGCCATGAGACCTTTCCTCACATATTTTCATGCTTCCTCACGGTCTAACACCGTTAGATTAAAACCTCACGTAAAATTGAACCTCCAAGAAAAAAAAGAAAAAATCACTGATCGTGCAAATTTTGTATCTCGGATATGCTACATGTATGATGCTTGGATACTAAAGGTAAACGTAATATTAGTTGACATTTTGTTGATTGGCTTTGATCAGCTGTTGATTGGCGTGTTTTTAATCACCTCAGGCAGTACGTTGTTTGTTCAAGTGGTGATTTAGCTTTAATCATCTTATTGACAGGAAAGGTGTTAATCTGCTTGTTTTAATGACTAAACAGGGTTTTCCCCGACGCACAAATGTGTGCGTTTTGACGCACTTTTTGCCTAATAAAAAACCCTGAAAAATTATTACTTTGATCCGTCATTTAGCCTACATGTATATCCATCAAGCATATATCCCATGAATCAAAGAATCAAAATGACACTTTAAAAAGCAATGTTCACACAATAAAAGCATAAACTGTTAATATAGAATGTTAAAATTTTAGCACTTGATCCGTAAAACAGTCCACTATTGGTATTTAAAACTTCAAAACTCGGTGAACTGAGGCAAATGACAAAGGTCCAGTAGGTACATGTAAGACAGGCAATACTGCTAGCTGTGACATAAAACTGTGCTCTCTGTGTGATGTAAAACCGTCAAGCAGATCAAAGGGGTTAGTTTGGATATATTCCGTATAATGTTATAATGTATACAATATTTGCATACCAGTATGATGTGCCTTTGAGTATCATATCTGGTCACTTGTATGAATGACCCCCAAATTTTACAAATGACCCCCAAATGAAGCCTTCAGTGGCCCCCTAAAAGAAAATTCAAGGGAACCCTGTATAATGCTAATTAATGGAGGAATTTACATCAAAGTAACACTGTAATTATGCGTGAAACAGTTGGGTGGGGTAATGTAATTTAGTAATAAGTAAAATTTACTTGGTTGGGCGACTGCATATTCATTTATGATGATGATAATTAGTTTTTCACAATATTAGGTTCTTTTGATATTAAAAAGCTGTATTAAGCGCCCCCAAAAATCGTGATTTACAGTCTTACTTATTTTACCCAAATCTCACTTAAAAACGGCCCTGTTGAGGAAAATCTCACTTATTGACCATCTGAAAATATAGCATGTATGAAACATAAATCTACAGTCATAGCTTAGGTTAATGAAACAACTTATCATGGTACATGTTGCGATACGTCCACCCCTATAGTATTGTAATATATCACGGTACATTTCAAGTGTATCATGACACCCCTAAATTTAGGCCTTACTTTCTGAAGAAGCATCTTGGACACCTGTAGTTTTTTCAACCTCTTCATCAACTTCTGATTCAGACTCAGTATCTTTTGCTGCTTTCCGAAGTATCCTCAGTGAAACAGCAAAAGCTGGAGGAAACTCTGATCCTGGAATAATACACACAAATCTTTCAATTACCATATAGCTAAAGGATTTTTTCTACTCAAGCTAAACAAAATCATGTTTTCTCACTGATAATCTATACTATACTATATGTTTATTGGTACAATCTGCACAAACAGTCAGTACCTTTGACCATTAACAAAATAAACAAACATGAGATGGTCAAGACAATAAATATACATGTTACAAATACAATATCAAACATGTAATATAAGCAAATACAGAACAGAACAAAGCTATTTGTGAATTTTTTGGAATTAAATGTAAAATTAAAGTGATTTACAGGATTATTTTTGGACTAAACCTACTGCAAGTACTTTAACTTTAACCGAAACAAAAAACCACAACCAAACAGGAAAATAAGATGAAAAAAAGCGTAAAAACATTTCGCCATTGTTTGATGAAACCTATACACAAAGCACGAGCTACACGAGTGACCAAAACACGAGCAAGGAAACCGTTTCGAAAACACGAGCAAGGAAACCGGTTCGAAAACATGAGCAAGGAACCGGTTCGAAAACATGAGCAAGGAACCGGTGTAACAGTCCAGAACTGCCCCGGTCCAGTTCTTCCCCGGGGAAGAACTGGACTGGTCCAGTTCTTCCCCGGGGAGGTTTTGGACTAGTCCAGTTCTTCCCCGGGGAAATTCTGGACCGGTCCAGTTCTTCCCCGGGGAAGATCTGGACTAGTCCAGTTCTTCCCCACCCAGTCCATTTCTTCCCCCCCTAGAAAATAATTTTATTTTCAACTTTTTAACCCTGGACAATTATCTTATTTTTCATCTTAGGGCGGGGAAGTTCTGGACTAGTCCAGTTCTTCTCCCCTTGGAAATTATTTTATTTTTTTCGTCTTAGGGCGGGGAAGTTCTGGACTAGTCCAGTTCTTCTCCCCTTGGTAATTATTTTATTTTTTTCGTCTTAGGGTGGGGAAGTTCTGGACTAGTCAAGGTCTTCTCCCCTAGTAAAATATTTTTGTTTTAGGGCGGGGAAGTTCTGGACTAGTCCAGTTCTTCTCCCCTTGAAAATTATCTTATTTTTCATCTTAGGGCGGGGAAGTTCTGGACTAGTCCAGTTCTTCTCCCCTAGACAATGATCTTATTTTTCATCTTAGGGCGGGGAAGTTCTGGACTAGTCCAGTTCTTAATTCTCCACTAGTAAATTATTTTATTTTTTTCGTCTTAGGGTGGGGAAGTTCTGGACTAGTCCAGTTCTTCTCCCCTAGTAAAATATTTTTGTTTTAGGGCGGGGAAGTTCTGGACTAGTCCAGTTCTTCTCCCCTAGACAATGATCTTATTTTTCATCTTAGGGCGAGGAAGTTCTGGACTAGTCCAGTTCTTCTCCCCTTGGAAATTATTTTATTGTTTTCATCTTAGGGAGGGGAAGTTCTGGACTAGTCCAGTTCTTCTCCCCTGGACAATTATCTTATTTTTCATCTTAGGGCGGGGAAGTTCTGGACTAGTCCAGTTCTTCTCCCCTAGTAAAATAATTTTGTTTTAGGGCTGGGAAGTTCTGGACTAGTCCAGTTCCTCTCCCCTGGAAAATTATCTTATTTTTCATCTTAGGGCGGGGAATTTCTGGACTAGTCCAGTTCTTCTCCCCTAGTAAAATATTTTATTTTTTTCGTCTTAGGGTGGGGAAGTTCTGGACTAGTCCAGTTCTTCTCCCCTAGTAAAATATTTTATTTTTTTCGTCTTAGGTTGGGGAAGTTCTGGACTAGTCCAGTTCTTAATTCTCCACTAGTAAAATATTTTATTTTTTTCGTCTTAGGGTGGGGAAGTTCTGGACTAGTCCAGTTCTTCTCCCCTAGAAAAATATTTTTGTTTTAGGGCGGGGAAGTTCTGGACTAGTCCAGTTCTTCTCCCCTAGTAAAATATTTTATTTTTTTCGTCTTAGGTTGGGGAAGTTCTGGACTAGTCCAGTTCTTCTCCACTAGTAAAATATTTTATTTTTTTCGTCTTAGGGTGGGGAAGTTCTGGACTAGTCCAGTTCTTCTCCCCTAGTAAAATATTTTTGTTTTAGGGCGGGGAAGTTCTGGACTAGTCCAGTTCTTCTCCCCTAGACAATGATCTTATTTTTCATCTTAGGGCGGGGAAGTTCTGGACTAGTCCAGTTCTTCTCCCCTTGGAAATTATTTTATTGTTTTCATCTTAGGGAGGGGAAGTTCTGGACTAGTCCAGTTCTTCTCCCCTGGACAATTATCTTATTTTTCATCTTAGGGCGGGGAAGTTCTGGACTAGTCCAGTTCTTCTCCCCTTGGAAATTATTTTATTTTTTTTCGTCTTAGGGTGGGGAAGTTCTGGACTAGTCCAGAACTTCCCCACCCTAACATGAAAAATTAGATTTACAGCGTGAGAAAGTTGAATATTAAATAATTTGCTAGGGGGGAAGAACTAGACCGGTCCAGAACTTCCCCACCCTTACACAGAAATTAAACAATTTACAGCGTGAGAAAGTTAAATATAAAATAATTTCCTAGGGGGGAATAACTGGACTGGTCCAGAACTTCCCCACCCTAACATGAAAAATTAGATTATTTACAGCGTGAGAAAGTTGAATATTAAATAATTTGCTAGGGGGGAAGAACTAGACCGGTCCAGAACTTCCCCACCCTTACACAGAAATTAAACAATTTACAGCGTGAGAAAGTTAAATATAAAATAATTTCCTAGGGGGGAATAACTGGACTGGTCCAGAACTTCCCCACCCTAACATGAAAAATTAGATTATTTACAGCGTGAGAAAGTTGAATATTAAATAATTTCCTAGGGGGGAAGAACTGGACCGGTCCAGAACTTCCCCACCCTTACACAGAAATTAAACAATTTACAGCGTGAGAAAGTTGAATATAAAATAATTTCCTAGGGGGGAAGAACTGGACCGGTCCAGAACTTCCCCACCCTAACATGAAAAATAAGAACATTTTCAAGGTTAAAAAGTTGAAAAAATAAAATAATTTCCTAGGGGGGGAAGAACTGGGCCGGTCCAGAACTTCCCCAACCTAACACGAAAAATCAGATAATTTCCAGGGGTGAAAGTTGAAAATAAAATAATTTCCTAGGGGGGAAGAACTGGACCGGTCCAGAACTTCCCCACCCTTACACAAAAATTAGACAATTTCCAGGGTGAGAAAGTTGAAAATAAAATGATTTCCTAGGGGGGGGGAAGAACTAAACTAGTCCAGAACTTCCCCACCCCAAGTTGTAAAAAATAACAAAAAATCCTAGTGGAGAAGAACTTGATTAGTCCAGAACTTCCCCACCTTAAGAATAAAAAATAAAATAATTTCCTAGGGGGGAAGAACTGGACCGGTCCAGAACTTCCCCACCCTAACATGAAAAATAAGAACATTTTCAAGGTTAAAAAGTTGAAAAAATAAAATAATTTCCTAGGGGGGGAAGAACTGGGCCGGTCCAGAACTTCCCCACCCTAACACGAAAAATCAGATAATTTCCAGGGCGTGAAAGTTGAAAATAAAATAATTTCCTAGGGGGGAAGAACTGGACCGGTCCAGAACTTCCCCACCCTAACATGAAAAATAAGAACATTTTCAAGGTTAAAAAGTTGAAAAAATAAAATAATTTCCTAGGGGGGGAAGAACTGGGCCGGTCCAGAACTTCCCCACCCTAACACGAAAAATTAGATAATTTCCAGGGCGTGAAAGTTGAAAATAAAATAATTTCCTAGGGGGGAAGAACTGGACCGGTCCAGAACTTCCCCACCCTAACATGAAAAATAAGAACATTTTCAAGGTTAAAAAGTTGAAAAAATAAAATAATTTCCTAGGGGGGGAAGAACTGGGCCGGTCCAGAACTTCCCCACCCTAACACGAAAAATTAGATAATTTCCAGGGCGTGAAAGTTGAAAATAAAATAAATTCCTAGGGGGGAAGAACTGGACCGGTCCAGAACTTCCCCGGGGAAGAAACAGACTGGGTGGGGAAGAACTGGACTAGTCCAAAACCTCCCCGGGGAAGAACTGGACCGGTCCAGTTCTTCCCCGGGGAAGAACTGGACTGGGGGGAAGAACTGGCCTGTTACACCGGTTCGAAAACACCTGTGTCAGTGAATTGTGACACAGATGTGGATAATCAAACCAAACAGCAACGAAACCAGGCAGTGCAATTTAACTACGATACGCCTACAATAAACAGAGTTATGACATCGCAAGTGAACTATCCGCAGTCATTTAATGGCCAATTTATGCAGTCAACGCCTTGTCAGTTCACTCCACAATTCATGACTATCCCGCATCCAAATAATGCATCTGTCAGCCAGTTTCCTGATCAACCACCACCTTGGGCTTTAAGTATTATGGAGGACATTAAAACGATCAAATCTAGCGTCGGAAAAATCAACAATATTGAAAAAATAGTCAACTCAATGTGCGCGAAGCTCGGTGACCTCAAAACCAAGGTCAATAGTATTGAAACTCGTGTTTCTGAGGCTGAAGGTGCCACCTCCTTCATCAGTGAAAAATACGACGAACACTCACTTGAACCAACTACAACACAACAGTCATTGAAACATCTTCAGGAATCGTGTGAAACAATAAACGATGAACTGAAAAACAAATTACTTGACATGGAATTTCGAAGTATGAGAGATAATTTGATTTTCTACGGTATTCGTGAACAGACTGCTCCACGGGTAGATTCGACTAGTGCAGATACTCCCATACCCCAAACATGTGAGGATCTCGTCAAGAGTGTTATTTCTGACACGTAAAAGATCGTTACCACAGATTCCTTTGATCGAGCTTATCGTCTAGGCAATAAAGTCATCCTAAACAAGCCTCAACCAATTATAGTGAAGTTTCACTACCACCGCCAATGTGAACAGGTTCGACAAGCCTCTCTTGACCTTGAGGCTGACCTTAAGGAATCCGGCTACAGGATCGGCGTACAGATACCAAAAGAGTGGCGTGACGCCAGACGCAACTTGAAAACCATATACCTCAGCAAGGAGGAGGCGGGCAAAACCGTCCGCTTCGTAGGCAACAAACTTTATGTCGACGGTGCAGTGTACAACCCACCAAAACCAGCGGCGAGAGGAGCAAATAAACATAATCTCATGGAACATTAATGGCCTAGCCAGGACAATTTCCGATCCAGATTTTATTGACTTAATTAATAACAATGATGTTTCATTCTTACCGAAACTTGGGTGTTGTCAAAAACAAGCCTTAATTTAAACATAAGTAGCTATAGTGTTAAACATTTATTTGGAAATAAGACTCAGAACACAAAGAAATGATCACATTCTTGGTGGAATTTCAATTTATTATAAATCCAGTCTCATTGATAAAATTAATATTGTAAAAGAACATCAATGTGGAATTGTTTGGTTTAAAATTTGTAAAACAGAGAATATGTAACTACGGGGAACGCCACATACTCAAGACAATACCTCCCCACGCAGACCTCAGGAAAAATAACAATCCACAAAACACAAGGCACTTAAGGAGGCCAAACGGTACACATATTAAGGAACAGAGGCACAAGGAATGGCCCAACAGACCATAAGGAATAATTAGGAGAATCAAAGTGGACAGTAAAGGGAGGGGGAGGGGGGAATTAATGGATGGAAAAGCTCACAGGACAATTCAAGACAACTGGCCACAATATGCCAAAATTGAGCAGGATACACTCTGAACACTGTATAAAGTGACAGAATTGCATAGGGGAAAGGGAAACATAAAACATTCATAACACAAACAGAAACAACAATCATATAGCGAATTACAGCCTTGGAACTGTCAGTAAAAAATACTGGGGGTTTAAATCGATTTAACAGCTAGCTAACCTCACACCTTATCGCTATATGGTCATTGATTTCCAACATATTTACATAAATTGACTAAGTAGGCAGTAACTAATCATTAAAAACAACCAACCATCACGTACACAACAACAGACACTGTAATTAATCCAGTACGAAGGAACAAGCAGCCTCAGCCTGACCTTGCTCCCCGTAACTAAAATAGTAACATCAGAATAGAAGTAACCTTAAAATGTCAAATTAAAATGCAATTTAAAATAAAGTCAACTTGATAATGTGTTTACTAATTAAAAATTCTTAGATATTATTGATAGGGAAATGGAATTTATCACTAAAAGAAATATGTCTAATAAGAAAATAAAACACAAAAACACGACTGCACCCAACGAATATTAAGAAAAGTTTACTTGGTATTGTCAAATGACGTCATAAAATGTAAATCGCATTGTAGATAGAAAAGTTTTCTTGGTATGGTGACGTCATACAATTTTAATGACGTTATAAAAGATATAGTATACGCTGCGTAAGGGGACGTTATTTATACAAGACTGTGCCATATAACTGATAATATATAAGAGAAAAACAATTAAGTAAGTAGTTACAGAGAACATCACAAATCAACAAGAAACAAGGACAACAATAACGTAAATTCAAAAAAATATGTATAAGACGACACAAAAAATTCACAAATGGGCTGGTCGATAGTTTTAAGATATTCCATGGAACACTTCATGTTAATTCCAGAGCAAAAGTCAATGCCTACAAAGTCCCGAACATAATCCCCTAAGACATTGTGATCAGTAATATCCTGCCGTACGGTTTACAAATATAACTTCATTTAGTCTCAAAACATTAGTGTCCGGCGTGCAGTAAAAATAGGTGTGCAAATCTATCAAGTATTGACTTACTTAAAAATTTATCTGCAGTTGTTCTCATTATGTCAGGATTATAATCCAAACTGTTTTTCATTTTAATGAGATGAGTATATTTGTTGTACGTACATTCCTCCAATTGATTCAAATATTTTAAATCGGTCTAATATTGATATATTTGATCAATTGGAAATTAATATAGAACATAATGAAATACTCGGAAAAGTATTGGTGACTGGAGATCTCAATTGTAGAACATCACAGGAACCTGATTTTATTACGTTTGACAAATTTTTAGATACTTACTTGACTTGAAATGCAAATAATATACCTAGGGTAAACAAAGACCATGTGCTCGACGCACATGGCACACGGTTGATTAACCTATGTAAAACAACAAACCTATTAATAGCAAATGGGCGTTTATATAATGATAAATACGCAGGTGAATACACTTTCACAAATAGAAATGGCATGAGCGTGGTCGATTATTTATTACTAAAAAACAACGACTTTCGATATATTTCTGCATTTGAAATCATGCCACCAAATGAACTGTCTGATCATAGTCCCCTACACTTTTGCATCAAAATGGCTGCGACAACTCGATACCCCAAAAGACCATAGCACCGTCCATGAATTATTCATAACCTGGGACGATGCGCAAATACCTACTTTTCGCACATATTTATTGGATGATTTTCAATGTTTAGATCAGCTGACCACTAATTTACATAACAATACTATCAATGATAGGATATACTCATTCACCGTTTACATGCAAAATAACGCTTTCAAGGTTTTTGGGAAACCTAAAAATACAAAAAGCCCATCCTTCGGCAGAATGTTATGACGCAAGAAAAGAATTTAATCAGGCTAGAAATGCTTTTCTTCGAAATAAAAATAATGACAATAAACTATATTTTCTACATAAGAAACGCACTTATAATAATATCAAACGTAAATATAAATGGGAATTCAAAAAGAGAGAAGGAAAAAGCATTTCAAAGCTAGCAAAAACCAATGCGAAATCATTCTGGAAAAGCGTTAAAACACAATATAAACAACCGGTCACTGAATCTAGTAATGTGACTTTAGATGACATGTTTACCAACTTCAATAATCTGTATGTACCTTCGCAAAATGATAAAGTTACTAATGATAATACCCAGGATGACTACAAATGATCAATGATAACCAACTCGACAGTGAATTTACTTTGCTGGAAATAAAAATCGCGGTATTCTCACAAAACAACTCAAAAAGTGCGGGCACTGACCATCTTATAGCCAAAGTATTCAAACATTCCTTTGATATAATTGCCCCGTTTTTAACTGGCTTTTACAACAAAATATTTAACTATGGAACATTCCCGGATAGTTGGGGAGAATGTATAATTATTCCAATGTTTAAAGGCGGTACCCACGAAGCCAAAAATTTATAGAGGAAGAACCCTAAATTATTGGTAACTCGCCTTAGTAAATGGGCTGATAAACACAATACTTTTATAGATAATCAATACGGGTTTCAGACAAACAAATCAACAACCGATTGTATTTTTGTGCTACATGCACTTATCACAAAAACTCCATCAAGTAAAAAATAAATTAAACGTAGCATACCTCGACTGGGAAAAATGTTTGACCGCATTGACAGATTGTTATTATGGAGAAAACTTCTGAATGAAAATATTAGTACAAAGCTCATCAACGCTGTATTTAAATGTCAAACCATCTGTTAACTATAAGTCTATGAAATCTGATCGAATAACGTCAAAGATTGGTGTAAAACAGGGAGATCCTGCTAGCAGCATATTGTGTTTATTCTTTCTAAATGATATCCTTTCATATATCAACTCAAACATAAACGGTATACTAACTATTGATGATGTACAACTATTCCTTTTATTATTTGCCGACGATGCTGTTGTTTTCTCACACGACCCAGAGTCGTTACAATCAATTTTAAACGACATAGAATTATATTGTATACTTGGAACTTAAAAATCAATGAAACAAAAACAAAAATTATGATTTTCGAAAATGGTAAACATACCAATTATGACTTTTATTTGTATAATACTAGGATAGAAATTGTAGAATCCTTTAAATACCTAGGTAGAATCCTTTAAATACCTAGGTAGAATCCTTTAAATACCTAGGCATATAATCTCTTCAAAAATGGAAATTGGAATCGTACTCAAAAACACATTGCACAACGTGCATCATATTCTTTACATAATTTATTTATTGTATGTAATCAATTAGAACTTCCTTTATCACAGAAACTAAATTTGTTTGATTTGCTCGTTCTTCCAATACTCACGTACTCAGCTGAAGTTTGGGGTAGTCATGTGAGCTCAAATGTTGAAGCAATTTTCTCTAAATTTTGTAGAAGATTACTCTGCGTGAGACAATCAACTAACCTAGAGGCTTTATATGGAGAATTAGGCTGCATACCTGTTTGTTCATAGGAAGTTATTATTACTTAAATACTGGAGTAGACTGCTTACTCGTAGTGAGAGAACAATACTTTTTAAAACTTATAACATGCTAAAAACAGATGCTGACAACGGCCTAACATACAATGGGAATAACTGGGCATTTAATATTAAAACTATGTTAGACCAGATAGGATTATCTATTTGTGGGAAATGAATTTAATATGCTTATTAACTATGAAATTGTTAAACAGCGAGTACTAGATATCTATAAACAAAATTGGTATTCATCAATTAATAATTCTACTCGACTTGATACTTACTGACTATTTAAACACTCGCTCAATTTTGAAGACTACCTTAATACAATAACAGAGACCAGATTCAGAACAGCACTTACCAAATTCCGCACGTCATCACACGACTTAGCAATAAAACACGGACGTCATATTAATCTCCCAAGAAACGAAATAATCTGTCAAAACTGTAATAGTGGTCAACTAGAAACGGAATACCATTTTTACTTATCTGTTCCAAATACGCTAACTTAAGATCAAACTGTATTATACGTGGCCACTGAAACAGAAATTCACTAATTTGATGAGAGCTTCCCCTCGATATATTCTTATTAATTCATCCAAATACATTTATAATGCTAGTCTTGTTAGAAACTGATAATGTATTAACTATATCATATACATCCTTAATGTCAAAATTTGAACGCATACTGTATATCAATAAATTTATCACCATAACTGCTTGTTTAAATACATGTAATGAAATTTAAACATTTGAATATGCACTATATAACAAATTTAAACATTTGAATATGCACTATATAATATCATGTGCTCCTGCAAAACCATGTCTTTTGTTATTTGTTATTATGTACATTATGTTGCTACGAAACATGTTATGTTTTAATGCAATAAACTATTTGTATTGTATCGTATTAGACTCGAGTATAATTATATCATTATGGTTCTGGGTAGAAGATTGAACAAATATAAAAAGGTCCCTTGGTAAATCTCAACAGGAAGTGATGTATGCAATATACATAGTATCTAACATTATATTCTGCTCATTTTATTTGAAGATGATATAAATATATGACCAACATCTGCATTTGTGTCAAGAGTGTTATTTCTTATTGATGCTGAGAATACTTTTATCTTAAGGTACCAACTTACCAGGACGTGGTTTAGATGGATCTTTATTTCTTTTTAGAAACTTGACAAGTCCTTGTTTACCCCAAGTTTTAACGTCTTTGTAATCCTCAACTCTAAGTCCACAACGATCAATACACACCTACAAGAAAAATAAAATGCAAAAACAATTATTGAAAAACATCTCATTTTTCATTTAATATCATTTGGGGAAAGAGACTTGGGTCCATATTTCAGTATCTGGTACACGACAACAATGAAATATATCAATGTTGTGTATCTGCCAGTTGTGTTTTATCATACATGATGTTCCTACCTCTATAACTGAGCTAACATGAACAAATATAACATTTTCATCTGGTAGACAGACTAACAATTCCAAACCTTACATGGCAACGTTTCTTTTAGAGAATGAGAAGTAACCAAATGCTTTGGAATTTTGTGACATTTTCAGATGTACCCAATTAATATGAAAATAAAGACACTGAATATAAACAAGAACCTTTAGTTCACTTTAAAATAAATATGCCAACATCAGCAAAAAAATAGACACACATTAATAGTGATCTACGGTAGATCTTAATCATATAGAGTAGCGCTTATAAAAGTTTTCAGAAATATTAAAATGGGGGGGGGGGGGGGAGTCAAGTTGTGACATCCTTGATGACATCATCCCTGTTAATCTGCTTTCTGACATATTTTGCTCCTGATCACATTTTGTATATGACATCATCTTCATTTTTAAGTAACACCATTAGATACAAGAAAACGTGATACCAGCTTCTGAGATTATAAATTCAAGTTTGGAGAAGAGTCTTAAAACTATGGCATTAGATTGGTTGGTCTTCAGATCATTTATAAAACCTTCAGCCTTATTAGGCTTAAGCTATAAACCAGAATCACAGGCAGGCAAATGTCAAGGACAAAAGATGTCTCACTTTCAAAGCCTCCACAACAGCAATCTCACGTTTTTTTGATAGTTTATCACGATAGTTGTCAGCGAAATGAACAGCAAAACTCTTTACTGAATTCTTTCGAACCTGTAATTACAAAATACAACATACTATCAATCCATACCTAGGATTATAACACATCATTACTGCTACAGATATTTCCCTGACACAGAAATCGCGAGTCCCTGACCCCCTTTTCTTTCTAGGGACTCTCATTTTCCTCTTACTTTGCATCCCTGGGACCCCTTAAATCCCCTTTGTCAAGTATAAACTGCATATCTGGGACTCCACAAATTTACTAAGGACCCCCAATTTGTCAAACACGAGGGTACAACAACCCCTTGTTGAAAAATCCTAGCTATAATTCATGTATGACTCAGTTGTGTTCAATCATCACAATGAAAGATTTTATTATGTCTCGAGCCTTATCATTTCATGGAAATTATTTCACTTAAAGTATAAGTACATATTACACCAAATGTCAAATAAGCCAAGAAATCTGAATAACACAATACTGACAGAGAAAAACTGGCCAGTGAGTGGTGTTGTAACTACACCGATTTTTCCTCGATATTACCAAATAAATACATTCAGACAGTACAGGCCTTTCCCTATTGGTATTCCATATGATAAATGCTTCACAAATATTATGGAGCATAGCAGTTCGCTGTTCGAATATCATATCAAAGTAAATCTACAGATCCTTACATACATCCAAGCTAACATCTGCACGAGTAATCACAGATAAAAACCTTCAACAATTGAACATACCTTAGATATTTTAAAATCACCAAACCACATCACCCACACAAGTTTACCATCAGTGTTGGGCTGACCAGCCATTTCTCCCTTTATCAATATTGCTGGCAACATAAGCCTACCAAACTTTGCCCATACCAGACTGCCATATGGTAGTACCTGGATTTGAATAAAGATGTTTTCATATTTCCCTCACTTTTAAATGACATTATGACATTTTTAGTTAAGACTGGAAAATGTCCATAAATCTATTCGCCTGTGACCAGTGATTATTTATACATTTGGACGAGTAAAAGCAATATATTTAGAATATATTTTGTTATAAAAAAGTTTTCATAACTGATATATAAACTAGGAAAGCTACATTCTGATGATTACATGTTATCTTATCAATGCAGGAAAAATAGAACATATTTTACCATCGGTTCCTCCTCATCTTCTGAGCAATTGGTCATATCACTACATGTATGATCTTGCATCGGCTCATCAGCTTGTATCTGCATGTTCCCTTGTGTCTGCTCTCCGTCATGCATTATCTCATCATCTTGCATCTGCTCATCATCTGTTGTCGGCTCATCATGTAATGTCAACTCATCCTTTTCTACCTGCTCATTGTCATGCATTATCTCATCATCTTGCATCTGCTCATCATCTGTTGTCGGCTCATCATGTAATGTCAACTCATCCTTTAGTGTCTTCTCTCCGTCATGCATTATCTCATCATCTTGCATCTGCTCATCATCTGTTGTCGGCTCATCATCTAATGTCAACTCATCCTTTTGTGTCTTCTCTCCGTCATGCATTATCTCATCATCTTGCATCTGGTCATCATCTGTTGTCGGCTCATCATGTAATGTCAACTCATCCTTTTCTACCTGCTCATTGTCATGCATTATCTCATCATCTTGCATCTGCTCATCATCAGTTGTCGGCTCATCATGTAATGTCAACTCATCATTTTCTACCTGCTCATTGTCATGCAACTGCTCATCATCTGATGTCAGTTCATCATCTAATGTTGGTTCATCAAGTGTTTGCTCGCCATCACTCATCAACTGGTTGTCCTCCATCTGTTCATCATTAAATGTGGGTTTATCATCAAGGGTTATCTCATAATCTTGTTTTGCCTCGTGGTAATCTGAAGTCGGCAAGTTATCAGACTCATTCTCTAGTGTTAGCTCATTATTTAGTGGTAGAACATAATCTATTGTCGGCTCATTATCTTGTTTTAGTTTGTCTTCTTTTTCATCTCGAGACAGCTGACGAAGTTCTTTAAGCTTGTTTATTATTTTCTGCTCTTCTCTAGGTGTCAGGTCATCAGAATTTAGTTGGTCATATATGGTCATCGTGTAAGCTTGCATCCGCTTGTCTTGTAGTCGCATCAGATTATCTATTACCAACTTGTTATCCACAGGCAGGTAATCATCTCTAGTCAGCTCCTTGTATAGTAGTGCTTGCTTGCCAACCAGAGTCAGAGTATCATCTATAACCAGTTTATCCACTTGCACTAGCTCATTTTCTTCTTTCTGCCCCATTTCCTGTATCTGTTCTTCTTTTACATCAGATCGTGTTGTTTTAACTTAAACACAAAACATGTTACTTTTCTTAAACTGAACACACAGATTCTCTGATACAAAAACATTTGTAATCTGGATGTGACCATAGGACATGGATGCACCAGCTATTGGCTTTTCAGTAGAATGCAAATACTTTGTTTGTAAAGGCCAAATAATTTTGAAGCAACATTAATTGGAAAACCAATTTTTTATAACAAAAAGGGCCCTAACTCCTCCAAAAATAGACAAATTGCAAATAAAATCAAACTTGACATGTATTCTATTTCCCTATGGTTATGTACCCAATATAAATTTTTTATAACAAAAAGGGCCCTAACTCCTCCAAAAATAGACAAATTGCAAATAAAATCAAACTTGACATGTATTCTATTTCCCTATGGTTATGTACCCAATATAAATCGAATACTTCCATTCCATCTATTCATGAGTTATTGATCGGAAACCAATTTTTTAAGTAAAAAAGGGCTGCAACTCTTCAAAAAATAGGTGAATTGTAACCGCTATCAAACTAGACCTGTACTTTTTTACCCTATACATATATGCCCAATATGAATTGAATCCATCCATCCCTTCAATAGGTATTGATCGGAAACCAATTTTTGAACAGACAGACAGATGGGCAGACAGACAGGGGTAATACTTTTCACTTCTAGTTGTAATTTACATCATTTTCTCTTTCTTCTTGTCTATACACTGCAACTCCGTTATACCGCGATCGGTGGGGACCAATGACTCGCGATCGCGTTATATCCGACCACGGTATAGAGAAAAAATACCAACTTATTCCACCCACACAATATAGCTTTGTGCATACTATGTTTTCATATATTTCGTATTTGTTTCATATTTGTTTTAATAAATAGGTAGAGGATAATATATAAAATGTATTTATGGGTTATTATTTGAAACTATTTCAAAACAAAACTCATTAATTATTTAAAACAAAGCTAAAATATGATAATTTCTCTTTCGGAGCCGCGATATTTAGGCGGCGTTTGTATTATTTGTTACCCGTGAAAATTACCCCCTGTGACACTCTCGCAAAATACATGTGAACTTTGCAGATTTAGAGTGACAATTAATTCAATAATTATATCTAATTGTATTTTCGTACCTATCGATATTTATCCGTTATTCACCAGAACAAAAGAATAATCCATCGCGTATAAATGTTAATTCGACCAACAATCACGCGTGAAAAATGCGATGGCCTTCAGTTTTTGCACCACGCCTAATCGTATCTATATTACATACGTCTAATAAAGCATTTCACGTCATTCAAAATGTGCATTTTACAAAATCACCACCCACGACGGTCGACCTCTGAAACTAGAAGACGACGCGGCGCCTTTGAAGTCTGCGAGTAGAACATTTTCCACGTGGGTCGCATCAAACATTGGGCCGACTACTTGATTTAACAAGCCAAAACGCGGCGCCTTTGTAGTCTGCGATAAGATTGTTTTTGACTAGCAGCACTTCAAACATTCCGTGCCGATTGAGTTGTCCGCTTTTGCCTTGACTTAACTACTTTTTGTGACAGATTGAGAAATAGTCGACCAACACACTAGTAGATATGTGTGAACAACAAGTGCTGTATTAATCGTAATTAGCACATCCGGATACCATTTAGTTTATTGAGGATTAACACTGCTTTGTTCCATGATTGACATCCCCTACTGTCATTCATTCAATTAAAAGAAAGCGATCATCCAATTGGTCAGTTAAGGTAAGGAGAATAATTGAACGTGGGCGTGTTGGACTCAACATCAGCTACTCCCGTGACGTCATAGATTCAGCACAATCCAAGGTCAAATTACGTTGATGTTTATGAAATGTGTTGAAAACATTAGAAGGTGACATTTGTGTAAATATTGATGGTTATCATAATTGGACATATATCTTTTATGGTGCGTATATTCAGTTTAAGTAATCTTGTTGATTCGCGATCGCTTAGTAAAATAAACTTGTAAACTTAACAGCACGTGATTTCGTGAAAGAGCAGACAGCAAATCGCGAAAAAATACAATTTTGATCAATTTTTCGTCCTTTTTTGACAAATTTTAGGATTTTTCATGAAAATAATCGGGAGCCACGACGACATCAGTTGCAGTGTATATATGAATCAACAAATGAAAACAAGAATGACAAAGCCACAAGAGAAATATGAACAGATTCCCAACTAAAGTAAAATAAAGTCCACTCTTGTTATGGAAAACTCATTTGAGTTGAATTTTCTGTTGTATCAAAATTTTCATTATGCTGAAGTTTTCTGAACTCCTGACTAACAAATTGGCATGCCAGACTGTTACCACTGAAGCTCAAGTGTGACCTTGACCATAGCGCTAGGATCTAGATCTTGATTGTGACGCATTACCTCATAATGAATATAGAGGGGGTTTTGCAAAAATGGTTGTGTTTTTCTGAACAATTAATTTTAATTAATAAGTATAATGCTATAAAGCATAAGATGCACTGAGTGTCTAGCAACATGCAGAACCGCAAACCTCAAATATGCTGATTGCTCCTTTCTGTTAACAAGATAAGTGCATATTTTTCATTGATTTTTTAAATGGAATGCAATCAGTCTATATTAAGTGATTAGTATACAGCAGCATGATGTATACAGTAAAACCTCACCTAAAGAACACCTCAATATAAGGACCACGTCAAAATTAAGCCAAATTTAAAGGGTCCCAAGGGTGGTCCTATTATCGAGGGTTTACTGTATATGGGATTACATGAGAGATAAGTCTTTCTTCTTATCACAATCAATGGATTGTTCGTCAGTACCCACATGCATGTAATGTTAGCACTTTTCAATCGAATATTGCTCAATATCAGCGTAATTTCTCTAATATATCAAACGTGAATGATGTAACATGTATTTAAGAATCATGTACACATCGAATGAATTGGTACACAAAAACTAGAATAAAGATGCATCTCTCATGAAGTTTGTTGATATATGTATGAATATAGTAAAATACAAGGTTTTAATTGTTTAGTTAACAACCTTGCTCGTACACTTTCTACTTACCACCAACTAATCGATCACACCTCTCCAAAACCACCCAGCATGGTTTAATTACCAAGCCTTGCCATTTTAACACAGTCTTTGACTCACAATTGACAGTTCCTGCCTGTACAATTTTTCTAGGACATGAGCGGCGAGGAGAACGTACTTTCCTTGTTCTCGACATTACGTATAAATGTCTGAAATGTAACGTTGCTAAGAATTAATCATTTTCTGGATCGTCTATATGTTTTATAATTTTTAACGTAAGGGGTTATGTCCATGCATGCATGTTTCACATAGCTACTCAAATTAGGCATGAGACAATTTATCAATCCATCAATGCATCATGATGCAAGCTCTCTAAAGACATGAATCGCTACGTTTTGAGAAAAATTGATGTATCGCATTTTTATTAGGGATGTCAACGAATAGCAAATCAGGTATTCGAATATTCGATCAGCCTTTCGAAGGAATATTAGATCGTCACAACTTAGACATATCAAAAAAAATCATATTTCCTTACGTGCTGCGTGTATTCTACTTTCGTTTTCACCAGAAGTTAAGACTATGACGAATGAAGTTATTGCAGTAAATAGATCATCATCTGACTGTCAATATTCGTGTTTATGAATATCTTCGTGTCAAGACAAAAAGCATCTGTCTAAAGTTGTCTTCTAAGTATATGCATAGCCACGCTATTTTTGAATATTGAGTACTTAATTAAAAATTGAACTAAACAAAATGCATTTACTCGTTGTACTATGAGTAAAATGTTTTTAAACCGTCATTTAGATTGGATGATACGATCTACGTGAAAAATTAGTATGCCAATTATGTTGTTTCCCGGCATGCTGCTTTTCTTAATCCCAGCTTTGATCTTCCATAATTAAAAAGCGAGTCATTAACTCAAGTCCCTGTCGGTGGTTTTAACTGCCTTCTTTTTACACCTTTCGTCAACAACAAAATTACCGACGATTACAATCATATATATACTTTTACAAGTTTATCGCCATTTACAATTTAGTAATGATTCAACACTTATTTTCTTCATTTGACACTATGGATTATCAAACGGTTACAAACGGCCAGTAATTAACAGATTATCGAAAGAGACAAACCGTCACACCCCAACGATATACAATTATATTAGCACCCCCCAATATACACAATGACGGAGTCAGCAAATAGATAAACACACAAACGTCAATTTCTATTTTTCATCAAGTTTTTATTAAGCATATTTTTCCGAATATTTGAATATTGAAACATGATTCGAATATTCGAAGTTATGAACAAATATTCGTTGACATCCCTAATTTTGATTCATTAAATGTAAAGAACAAGAAATCGGCAATGCCCCCAAACCAGGTTTATTACGTAGTTATTTGTAACCAAGGCTCAATTTGTATAATGAATACATGATGATCATCAATGCTGCAAAGGTGCCATAGGTGATACATGCATATACACACTCGCACTTAGATATATTATATATATATGCAACAACTATACACCAAGTTTTATGTCAATACACCTGCGCATAGCGAAGATTTTAAGAGGAAACTGATTTTTAAATTTTAAGTGACCTTGACCTTGGACGGAACAAACCCAAAAGCAATCCCATGGGAGCTCTCAACACATTCTTACTAAACACTAAGTTTGATGTCAATATGATCAACGAAACTTCAGTTATTCGCCGGAAATCAACTTGCTAAGTTTAGAAACAGTGACCTTGACCTTTGACGGAACTATTCCAAAAGCAATCCCAAGCGAGCTCTCCACATGTTCTTACTATACACCAAATTTGATGCAAGTATGACCAACGAAACTCGAGTTATTCGCCGGAAACCAAATTTCTATTTTTGTAACAGTGACCTTCACCTTTGGTGGACCGAACCCAAAAGCAATCCCAAGCGAGCTCTTCACATGTTCTTACTATACACCAAGTCTGATGTCAATATGATCAACCAAACTAAAGTTATTCGCCGGAACCAAATATATATTTATAGTAATGGTGACCTTGACCTTTGTCGGACCTAACCCAAAAGCAATCATAAGCTAGCTCTCCACATGTTCTTACTATACACCAAGTTTGATGTAAATACGATGAAAGGAACTCAAGTTATTCGCCGGAAACCAAATGTCTATTTTTAGTAATGGTGACCTTGACCTTTGATGGACCGAACCCAAAAGCAATCCCAAGCGAGCTCTTCACATGTTCTTACTATACACCAAGTTTGTTGTCAATACGATGAAAGGAACTCAAGTTATTCGCCGGAAACCAAATTTCTATTTTTAGTAATGGTGACCTTGACCTTTGACAGACCGAACCTTAAAGCAATCCCAAGCGAGCTCTCCACATGTTCTTACTATACACCAAGTTTGATGTCAATACGATGAACGGAACTGGAAACCACCTGTTTGACGCCCGCCCGCCCAACGACATACGCTATTCTAATAACCTGGTTTTCATTGAAAACCTGGTTAAAAATGTTACGCTCGTCCACATTCTTGTGTAAAAATGCATGAGAATTCGTAAATACATTGCAAAAATCAAAACCGAAAACGCAACTGTCAATAATTTGGCAATACATGAACTACAGTTATGGAGATTTGTGAAGATTTTTGTCAAAATAAATATACATGAAATGTAGTACTTTTCTCAATAAAAACTTGTTAAACACACAAGTTCACTTACATCCATGACCTCATTGTTACCATAGCAACAGAAGAATGAAAATCACAAAAACAATTCAATAAATTTCTACTTTCATCTTACATAGAAAAAACTAAATTATAAGTCATGACACCAAAAAAATATTGTTTTTCCAATTATTTGTGCATTATAGCATTTCCGTTGCTATGGCAACTGTATACTTTGTAACATATAACAAAATACACTTTTGCATTGGGAATAAATAACCAATCGTTTTGTGAAAATTTCATAACATTCTGACACAGGGACGATTTTTGGGTTAAGTGAACCTACTCCTTTGGAGTGCATTGAAACCATTGCAATTTAGTCACTTGTGTTTTGTTCTTAAATGGAAACAAGAATTGTTAAGTAAATATTGTTAACTGCCATTAGCTAATATATTCTTACAATAAATGCTAACAAGTGTGGCATTTGGAGCACTTACTTATTCTTTATGATATATTGCAACACATATTGTATCGCGAGAGGTATAGCGTGATATGTATCGTATCACGTTACATCCGTATTGTCTCACCCTTAACTCAAATACTGGTATTTCTCAAGGTAAATGCTTCATTCCTTGTAGTATGAAACTCGCACTTTGAACAAACCGTTTTACCAACATTTTCAACCAACATCAGTTATACCTGAACTAGATGCCATTAAAGAACAATGTGCAGTCACAATTAACAATCAAAGCCTCTATGAACTACATTGGTAACCAATCAAAGCCCTCTATGAACTACATGGGTAACCAATCAAAGCTCTCTATGAACTACATGGGTAACCAATCAAAGCCCTCTATGAACTACATTGGTAACCAATCAAAGCCCTCTATGAACTACATGGGTAACCAATCAAAGCCCTCTATGAACTACATTGGTAACCAATCAACATCCCTCTATGAACTACATGGGTAACCAATCAACAGCCCTCTATGAACTACATGGGTAACCAATCAAAGCCCTCTATGAACTACATGGGTAACCAATCAAAGCCCTCTATGAACTACATTGGTAACCAATCAAAGCTAGAGTTAACTTCCAATGTTTTATGCACCAGTGTTGATGATGCACCTGTTTATCTCACGGAATTATTGCCAAAACACACTCCAAAGAGATCAGGGTTAACTGGTCTTCAGATTGTACCGAGATGCAGTATGATATACCCTTTAGTAAAAGGAAATCTTTCAATTAATGACAGGAGGGTTAACTGGTCTTCAGATTGTACCGAGATGCAGTATGATATACCCTTTAGTAAAAGGAAATCTTTCAATGACAGGAGGGTTAACTGGTCTTCAGATTGTACCGAGATGCAGTATGATATACCCTTTAGTAAAAGGAAATCTTTCAATGACAGGAGGGTTATCTGGTCTTCAGATTGTACTGAGATGCAGTATGATATACCCTTTAAAAGGAAATCTTTCAATGACAGGTCAGTTGTAGTACAGTCAGACCGAGACTTTGGAACAAACTGCCTATAAAACAGTCTGCCGCTTTAGATACGTTCAAGAAAGGTCTGAAAACACACTATTTTAGAGACTTTGAATTTGCAAAGCGTTATATGACTCAAAATAGAAGTTCTCGAGTACCGAGTTTGAGACTGGTCTCAAATGAGATCTTATGTAATATATGGGAGCCTTGAAACTGTATCAATATCTCTGCTTGCAACGATTTTTTTAAAAATTATTTTACTTCCTGCGTGCCTTTTCAATTTTGAAAAATAAGGTAATGGTTGTTTTGCTTATAAAAATAGCTTTTCAGCTGTGGCTGGCGTTTGTTATATATATATATGAGGTGATGTAAGAGAAAAGATTCTTTTATACACAAAAACCTGACTTAATGAAAAGAAATTCAGTCAGAAGGGGGGGGGGGGTGAACAAAGAATTGGGGGGAAATGATGATTTTTTGTGGGAAATGGACAGTTTTGACAGCCAATATTCAGCTGTAAAATAACCCAAAACGAGAGCGCATACCATCGCAAAATATGCCCATTATAAAAAATTTGTCACTAGAGTTTAAAATAAAGCAGTGTAAAAAGGACTCATCTCCTATGACTCCACCTTTAGTGACCTAGGTTTGAACCTGACTTAATCCATTTGCATAAAATCAACCTAAGTACCTCTGGGAAAAATATTCCACAACTGTTTTCGAAATTCATGCAATGTATTTAATAACAATAAAAATTGCTCTCTGACCAAGTCCTGGGAAAAATATTCCAACAACTGTTTTCGTAATTTATGCAATGTAATTAATAACAATAAAAATTGCTCTCTGACCACGTCTGGTGAAGATTAGACAAATACTTCTAAAGTTATTGATCAGACAAATATCAATTTTAGGCAAGTTCTTTAAGTAAAGGGCAATAACTATGGAGCGACAGATATGATATGTCTGATTATCGAACTTGTTCAAGATAGTATGCTTATACACATTATGACTAAGTCTGGTGAATATTGGACAAAGAATACTTAAGTTATTGATTGGACAACATGCTGAACGCTCCAGGTGAAACTATAATATGTCCCATTCTTTGTACGGGCGTATAAAAATCACTGGTTTGCAATGTTATTTTTCTTTGTTTTGGATATGATGCCAGGTCAGCATAAAACTTAAGGATTTTCATGTGATAATATTCAGTGGAATTGTTTCTGACTAACTTCGGGCTAAAAATGGATTTGTACCAGACATACAAGATTTGGAAACAGAAATCTAAATTTGCAGTGTAATTTACTTTACTCGCTACAGGCCTTTTTCTACTGTTCCCACATTCCCAAAGCAAAAATACGTTTTTTCCCTATAAGAATCACCCACAAAAAATCCCTACACCAGTGACCCGCATTTTTTACCGCTGAGCCGCGAAATAAACATCGAAAAAATTCATTCGGCATTTTTGGATTTCACCGCCAGCTTACGTAGGAGTACGTTCATTGAACTGGAACCATAAAAAAAATGTCGCAAAATAGTAAATAATACAGCGTCAAAATAAGAAAGAAAGATTCTAAGGGATTGAAAAAGATTAATTCTATGTTTGAGACGGCATCGAGTGCCCCTCTGTCAGAACTCTCTCTGTGAGTCCGATGGTTATTCAACTTATTTATGCTGGCGATGAACATAGCACTGTTCATATCCCTCAATGTAGTGCGCTTTGTAGAATTTGTTTATATTCCAAATCGTGTTGGTTTATTTTACATTTTGAAGACAAACTTTTCTTATTGCTATCAATGATAATTGGCTGTTGGATAGAACTATAAATACTGGGCTACAAAACTTATTTCACATTTTGACATTTTCCAGTTAATAAGTTACATGCAAAGTGAAAGTAAAATAACAACATAATGAATGGGCATCATGCCGCATGTACACACCTACTATTTTAGAATAGCTGTAGGAATGAGTGTATTCATGGTAAAATGGTGTCTATTTTACAGTTGATATAAGAAATGTAGTTTAAAATGTTTGTTTTATATAAAACTTAGATAAGAAAGCCTGTTCTTTTAACTATGAAAATTCCCAAAATTGGAGTTGAAGCGATTAAATTTCTTCCCAAATTGGCAATTTTTACAACGCAAATATTCCCAATTTATCAAGGGGATTTTTCACAAAATGGACAGAAAAAGACCTGCGCTATGCTATGTTCCCCCCATCAAAGGGTCCTTCCACCATTCCCCAAAAAGTGAAAAAAATTTGCAAAATTAATTCTACTGATTTATGCTGGCAGTCTCTAAAACATCTGTACAGTCAAGATAACTTTTTATACCTCAACTGATTTTAATTAATTAAAGTATAAACCGTAGTCTACACAGTACTTTAGTTCAATATTGATCAGCATCCAATGATAAACTAGATGGTTGTTTTTTAATAAAATCATATGTCTCCCGAATGGCAGTTAGTCAGTAATTGTAAAACTGATACAAGATGTTAAACAAAATATCAAGCGAACAAGAAAGATAATGTTTGATCAGTTGACCATGCACTGTATTTGTATAAAAACATCAAAGGGCCATAACTCAGTGAAAAAATTATCTGAGCGGAACGAAACAACAAGGATGCACAACTACTATGGATGCGTATTAATCCTGTGAAGTTTGGTTGAAATCCAGCTGTATTTGAGATGAAGCAAGGGCAAACTTAACTATGCACTGTATATGTATAAAAACATCAATGGGCTATAACTCAGTGAAAAATTATCTGAACGGAACAAAACCATGAGGAGGATCAGGCGTTTTTCTATAGGTCCCACGGGTCCGACTATCGGACCCATTCCCCAAGCAAAATATAGCTTTTTTCCCAATCAGAAAAAAAATTCCCAATTGGAAGTATGAAAAATCGTCTATCAGGGCCGCATATAATTACCGACGAGTCGCGAAATTAACATAAAAAAAATGCATTAGGGTATTCTCGGATTTCATCGTTGATTAATATATAACATGTGATGATCGCCGACTTTCGTTTTATAAACGTTTATCGTGAACGGGCACCATCACAAAAATGTCGCAAGTAGTAAATATTACTCCGTCAAAATAAGAAAGACAGATTCTACGGGATCGAAAACGGTAAATTCCATTCAACTTATTTATGCTGGCGATGAACATCGCACTGATCAAATCCCTCAATGAAGTGCACTTTGTATAAATTGTTTATATTTCGAATCATGTTGGTTTATTTTACGTTTTGAAGACAAACTTTTCTGATAGATTGCTGTCAATGATAATTGGCTGTTGGATAGACCTATAAATATGACCCTTCAAAACTTATTTCACATTTTGAAATGTTCCAGTTAATAAGTTACATGCAAAGTGAAAGTAAAAAAACAACATAATGAATGTGCATGCACATGTCTAATATTTTAGAATAGCTGTAGGAATGAGTGTATGCATGATAAAATGGTACACCTAATTTCCCAATGCTCATCTGAAAGCTCTTTGAATTATTCTAGCCATTATTGTCTCGTGCGTCAGAAATGTTGAACATTTTGTGTCTATTTGACAGTCGATATATGTAGAAATGTATATTTAAATGTTTGTTTATATAAAACTTAGTTAAGAAAGCCTGTTCTTTTAACTATGAAAATTCCCAAAATTGGAGTTGAAGCGATTAAATTTCTTCCCAAATTGGCGTATTTTATGGCTCAAATTTTCCCCATTTATCCAGGGTCTTTTTCCCAAAATGGACAGAAAAGGGCCTGAGGATGCACAACTACATTTGATGCTTGTCAATCCTGTGAAGTGTGGCTGAAATCCAAGCAGCATTATTGGAGATGAAGCGCTGACAAACTCCATATGTATAAAAACATCAAGGGCCATAACTCAAACAAAATTATCCGAACAAAACAACTAGTATGGACAACTACACTTGATGCTTATCAATCCTGTGAAGTGTGGCTGAAATCCAACTAGCAGTATTGGAGATGAAGCGCGGAAAAACTCCATATGTATAAAAACATCAAAGGGCCGTGACTCAGTGAAAAATTATCCGAGCGGAACAAAACTACAAGTATGCACAACTACACTTAAAGTTGACCAATCCTGTGAAGTTTTGCTGAAATGCAACATGCAGTATTGGAGGTGAAGAGCGAAAAATTTCAGAGGTATAAAAACTTCAAAGCGCCGTGACTCAGTGAAAAATAATCTGAGCGGAACAAAACAAAGAAGATGCATAACTACGCTTGATGTTGATCAATCCTATTAAGTTTGGCTGAAATCCAACCAGCAGTATTGGAAATGAAGCGCGGACAAACTTCAGAGGTATAAAAACTTCAAAGGGCCATAACTCAATGAACAAGAGGGCCATAATGGCCCTTATATCGCTCACCTGAACACACAGCCATGTTTTTTTACCGAACTTAATAATTTATGTAATCTTTTCAGAGGACAACTAGACAATGCTACACACCAAATATCAAAGCTCTATGCCTTATGGTTTGGGACAAGAAGATTTTTAAAGTTTACTCTTTTAAAATCTATTTTTAGCTCCAGTGACCTACTTATGCAACCGACCGGAACGTTTTATGCAAATTTCAAAGAGGTCCACCCAAGGATCATTCCTGTGAATTTTGAACAAAATCAATTCAGTGGTATAGGAGGAGATGTTGTTTAAAGAAAATGTTGATGCACTAAAACAGACGGGCTATATAAAGTATTAACAAGAATTGGGCAATGCCCACAAACAAGGTTTTAAACCTAATTATTTGTAACCAAGGCTCTGTTCGTATAATGAATACATTTTCTTACTATACACCAAGTTTGATGTCAATATGATCAACAAAACAAAAGTTATTCGTCGGAAACCAAATTTCTATTTTTAGTAACGGTGACCTTCACCTTTGAGGTTCCGAACCCAAGCGAGCTCTCCACATGTTCTTACTGTACACCAAGTTTAATGTCAATATGATCAAAAGAACTCAAAAGTTATTCGCCGGAAACCAAATTTTTTTTTTAATAACTGTGACCTTGACCTTTGTCGGACCGAACCCAAAAGAAATCCCAAGCGAGCTCTCTACATGTTCTTACTGTACACCAAGTTTGATGTCAATATGATCAACGAAACTCAAGTTATTCGCCTGAAACCAAATTGCTATTTTAAATAACAGTGACCTTGAAATTTGTCGGACCGAACCCAAAAGCAATCCCAAGCGAGCTCTCCATATGTTCTTACTGTTGACTAAGTTTGGTTACAATATGAACAACAGAACTCAAGTTATTCACCGGAAACCCCCAATTTGACGCTCACCTGCCCGCCCGCCCAACAACACACACCATTATAAAAATAAGTCCACATAAAGGTGTCAATTTTGTTTTCATTTTACCAACCATGTTTTTGACAACCGCATGTCATTTAACCGTGTCTTTTTTAATATTTACAATTATTTTACTGTACCTGCCCACCCAATGTACCACATGCCGAAATTACCACGCACAAACAATAATTTCGACTAAAACATATTTAGATTTCAACAATAAAATATTTTCCTACCTACCTTCCCACCTCTAAAATCTAGGGTCGGTAAAGGGCAAACAAAGACTTTTTTAATTTTGGCCTCCTCGATCCTAAAAGCTCACCATGAGCACTTTGCTCAAGTGAGCTAAAAATTATCTGAGCGAAACAAAAAACGAAGATGCACAACTACACTTAATGTTGACCAATCCTATGAAGTTTGGCGGAAATTCAACCAGCAGTACAAACAAGCGCAGACAAACTCCATATGTATAAAAACATCAAAGGGCCATAACTCGGTGAAAAATTATCTGAGCGGAACAAATAACGAAGATGCACAACTGCACTTGATGTTGATGAATCCTATGAAGTTTGGCTGAAATCCAACCAGCAGTATTGGAGATAAAGCGCGGACAAGCTAAAAGTGGAAGGACGGATGCCGAAGGAAAAACAGTATCTCCCTCTCGAGGGAGACATAATTACATCCTTACATTGAGAAACCTTCACCAAAAAAGCCTTCTTGAAGTGTTTGAAAACCTGAAAGCTCTCTTAGTACATAGTTACCCCACAATGCCCCCCCCCCCCCAAAAAAATCTAGGGGACCATCATATTATGGCACTAGACCATCCAGATCACTAATCGACTCTTTCATTCTGTATTATGGTTCATACAGAACTTCAAAAAAAACAATTCAAGTACTTTTTCCCCATTTTCAATGATTAAAAATGTTGGTTTGTATAGAGAAGACCGGATCCAGTGTATTTTACCTGCGGGTTTTACATAAATCACTAGCGGATTCAGGGGGGGCGCACCCGGCGCGCGCCCCCCTAAAATTCCCAAACCTTACATGTATGTACATGAGCGTAGGAAAATTCGAAAAAAAAACTTTTAAAAGTGATGGATTTTGCCAATGTCAAAGGTGATCTCCTTAAAATTTTCTCATCCGGAGGGGATACCCCTCCCGCACCCAACCCCATGCACGGCCCCAATGCTCAATTCTTACATGCGCGCGTGATGTCTCAGTCTGAATACATGTAACCTTAATTATAACATTTTCAAATAATCAATTATGATTAATTTTAGCCTTATATTCTATCATTATGAGGTTTGTAAACAGTCATTCCCGTTCTATAAGGCTTGAGTAAAACTCTAAAAATTTACACCCCCCCTAAGACCGAATCCTGAATCCGCCCCTGTAAATTATGAAATGAATGCAACCTTAGTAACATTCATCAGGTACATCATCAATGACATTATTACAATTCCATAACTCAAGACTTAAATCCAAGTTCTAACAGTCCAGGGACAGGTACTAGATTTTGATTATGGGGCTAGGGCATTGGTGTAAATTATAGATGGGGTAACAAGGAGCAGCTGCCCCATGTCTAGGGGTTCTCAAGTTGTTATAACAACCTCAAAGCCTAACGTGCTTACAGGGGCATAGTCAGAGCTGGTAGAATGTGTATGCAAACGATCTAGGGGGGGGGGGGGTCTTAGGACATAATACTTCTGCAATCGGGTAACATTTCCACATGCAATACAGTAGATTTTGAAGCGTTATATATTCAGAAAATTTACATCCCAAACTGCATACGAATGTTCAAATGTTGGTTATTGCACATTTTTTGATAATCATGTGTATGCAACAGTGTACATGTACTTTGCATACAGCCTTTTTACATGTAGCTACTCGCCAAGCTTCCACACTGAATGTCAAGAAAAATCACGTTAGCTCAATGTCTATACAGTTACAGTATGTTTGAGATAGAAGATGGGCAATAATCCGTGGATTCTATAGTATTGGCATCACAACTTTTTCCATAAGCTTACCAGACTTAAGAGGGCGCGTTCCCCTTAATCCGCCTATATGCAGTCGATGCATTGTTTCATTATTTCAATGACCATTCCATCATTTAAATTTAATCTATTTGATATCAGAGGCGGGTAGAATCTAATCAGAGCAGGACAAATATTACATACAATCCCTGCAGTTTACTAAACACATAACGCCATCTCCATGAAAAATATGACCGTTATGCAATCAAGTTCTTAAGCACCCGCGTGTAGTTAAAATACACAGGATAGTTTGGGACAGTGTGTTAACTGCTCAGAACTCAAGTCTTTAAGAAACAATCATACCATTAAACCAATCAAGCCACCTAAACGATCAGCAGAATGAGTAAGGCAAACAAAAGTATGTACATTTCAATCAGAAACAAAGCGAATTATTAAAAACTTACATCGTGTCGACCTCTCCCAAGTTCTAGCATCCGTGTACAGCCACGAATGAAGTCCTGCCCTGCACGTGACCTGTTGGTGATACGGCGACTGGTGACAGAAAGTTAACTCCTCCCAAATTTCAGACCGACATTTGATTGGCTGATTTTTGACTCAAAGACTCGGATTTTGGCGCGTAAATAGATTGCTATACCCCAAATTCGTTTCACCGAATACATGAACTATTGTTCAATTGATGTAATGTTGGGGAATTCTAAGATGTTTACGCGCGGGTGCGCACCTAGATCCGTTCTTGCAGATGTATTGCTGTATATTGAATTTCTATTTGATGTATTCATTTTTAATTGCGATAACCTCAAGTATGTCAGCGGCGGTGTCTTTAGCAGTGTTACAATCCGTTTTGTAATAAAAACCCGTTTTGTAATAAAAGTTGTCAGTTGATTAGTCTGCACTATATTACTGTTTGAATTGGAATGGAATCGCCAAACAAAATTATACTTCGTTATGGAGATTTGATTTTTAGCTGATGGAAGAGTCCAAGATATTAACCATCACAAGAAACAGAACAAACTGTTAGTGTACGAAGCACAACTTATCATGTAACCCCTAGTTACTGGTCACATAGCCTACTCTATCTCCATACAGATTATTGGAATAATAGGTGATTGACACCTGTATACTTCAACATGAAATAACAGTGTAAAGCTTTGGTTTAATCATTTTTACATGAATATAAAAGTTGTAGGGATTCAATTTTCTGTATAATGATGTAAATTTTATTATTATGGGTTTCACAATATAGAAGATACAGGAGTAATAATTTGAGATATACATACACTTCGTGTATTTCTAAAAATGTTTATGGTGAAATTGGGTTTATAAGGGTGCCTAAACACTTCATCAATGTTTTGATCAATTTCTGTGTTCTCATATGAATTGATAATTGGCATTAATTAAAGAACTTTTGGTGGTTTAATTAATTTGATTAGTAGGTACCTATTGTTTTTCAATTTATAAACCACGCCCTCATGTTAATTCTTGTTCAGAATTAAATTGATGTCACAACCCTTTCAACACAGACAATAGATACCTGGATTTGACCGATTTTCCAAAAGTAGTTGTGTATCGGCATGTTTGCCTCAATGTAAAAGCGGACAAATCGGCACGAAATGTTTGAAGTGCTGCGAGTCAAATTTGTTCATGGCACATTGTTTGTTGCGACGCATGCGCGTTGAAACATTTCTACTCGCAGATATCAAAGGCGCCGCGTCGTGTTTAAATTTCCGAGTTCGACCGACGTGGGTGGTGATTTTGTCAGAACATAACATATCTTTATTACACCCAGGTGCACGGTTCTGGATGATCCGGGACATTTTTGCCGAAAAATGAATTGCATTCTCACATTCCCGTCGTTGTCCCGGAGTGCCCCCGGTTTAGAAGCCGGATGCCCACGTTTGATCCCGGATTACCCCAGTTAGTTCCCGGTTTGGCACGGATCATTTACGGTGTCGCGCCGGCCTGTTTCCCGGTCCATCCCGGTGTGACCCAGGTCGTGTCCCGGTGACCGCCGGTCCAACCCGGTATAGTCCCGGTCATGCGCCGGTGGAGCCCCAGTGACACCCCGGTGGCCCCCGTTGGTTACCGGATAGTGGAGTACTCCCGACCACCCCCAGATTACCAAGGACTATCACGGTAGAGCCACGGTAGAGACCCGGTCCTGCACCGGCATATACCGGCATTGTGCCGAACATTCCCGGATCACGTCGGTTCTGGATATTTCTCCCGGTGTCTCCCAGTTGTATTTAACAGTTTAAAACATCCGGGACGGTCTGCCGGATCGAGCCGGAACAGCAGGGTTCATTACGGATCATCCCGCACTTCTACGGTGCAGCCGCGGTTGTCTTCCCGGTTTGACAAGGTTTCTCCCGAGACATCATCCGGGGCGTACCGGGGCGCCAATCTGGGACAGTGAGAATGGGGCTTTATGTCTATGTTTGTAAACGTAAGGTTTGCATGTTTTTCTTCTATCTCATGTATTATCATTATCGCCATCTTGTCATTACTAAATTGTAAATGGCGATAAATATGTATAAGTTCATGCTAATAAATATATGTAGGCTATGTCAATGATGCACATGTTGATATTTTTTAGTTGACCTGAAATGCTTTGAGACGGTTGTAATTAAACCCTGCGTGATGCAAAAACTGTAGGCAATCGCATTTTTCACAAGTCATTGACACAATCAAACAGTTTTACGCGATGGATTATTCTATTGTTCTGGCGAATTACGGATAAATAATGATAGGTACGGAAATGTAATTAGGCATAGTTATTAAATTAGTTGTTTCTCGAAATCTGTAATTTTCACATGCATTTTGCGAGTGTGCGAGTGTTAATTTCGAGCCTCGACATTAACGTAGTTGTTTTAGTTTAAACAATAATATGATTATATTGATCTTAACGATTACAACTCCTCTCCCCACCCATCCGCGGGCTAATATACGAGTGCTTTGAATCGGACGTCTTTAAGATTTTTCCTTGAACTCGACCATAACTCGATACAGGTTTTTAGGGAATTGCAAGGTCTGTGTGGCCGAGTATAATATTATACGGTAGTTATTATGCAATCGTGCTCTGAACATTTTCTTCAAAAGCGATTGTTTGATCCACGTTATTGAAATAACTTTTAAAATTAACCATATATGTTTTGTGGATTTAACATCTTACAAGATTGCTCTTTACATTAGGGTAAGTTAAAAATGTGGTACTTATTGTAAAAATCGGAAAATTTATTGGAAATTGCCGCGAGTCTGTAAAGAAATTACGCTTCCGCGTGTGCAGCGTAAAATTGCTACCTGTGATGTTTTACATGCTGTTTATGCAAAAACTTTATTTAGTAACCCAATATTTGTTGTGGGTCGGTTGTTTTCATAAAATAAAAGACACATAATTAACTTTTTTGTTTTTATTTAGTTTTGTCCAAAAATACGGTCGGCGCTCCCGTAAACCACTTAATTAAAAAATGTTGGCCTTAAGTACATTCAATAACATGCAATAATTCGTCAAGTTACTACAACATCTGTATGGATATGTAGCACAGTCGTAGATCTATACAGTAGTTTATGTCTTGAGGAGGCGATGTTTTTCAGCGATGCGTAAGCCGATCAAATCGAAAGTTATAAATGTCGAAGCAATTTTTGAACAGCAGAAATGTGTTTGTATTGTCCAAACTCTGCAAGTAATAAGATGGAATGAAATGTTGCAAATACATGATTAGTACGGATGCACCGAAATATGTAAAATGTAGAATGTCTTCACTTTCACGTCATCGCATTCATTGATGCAAAGAATATTAAAAACAATAGTGTGATTAATGGAAAAACTGCTTTCAACTTGATAAACTTAAAGTATTTATATATATATTTGAAATGTAGTTATAAAATAGATACACACACACATTGTATTGTATGTATTACTGTGTTTATGAGGTCGCCCGTCGCCGCGCACATTTTTTGTATTGCACTTTATGGTATTTTGGTCGACCCGGTATGTCCCCCGCACACCATAAATAGACTTGTTGAAACCGAAGGGGGAAGTTTACCTGCCAGTAGAGCAGCATAAGTCAAACAGACAATTTTTGAAGCCAAATAGGGCCTACGGTCATTGCATAGTGCCAGTGAGTCATCGTTCAGTTTCCATTTGCCTGGCATCTAACGAGTACTTTCCTGGAATCTACCCAGTACTTTCCTGGTTACATGCTAGTACTATGTTTGGTGGGAAACACTAAAAAGGATTTCTGTTTTATCCAGCGAGACGAGGGATCGCACCCACGACCTTCGGATTTGTAGTCATCAGCGTTACCCACTGAGCCACAGGGCCACCTCACAAACACATTGCCACATAGGGGCTGCTTTTATCACATGATTTCACGATGTTCGAAATACATGTATGTATCATTTGTTTCCAATATTTTAAATGCACTGTATTCAATTCGAAATACGTCAATCGTTTTTTTAAAGTCAGGCCCGTAGCTGGGCATACACACGTACACGTGCGTATCATCATTTTCAAAAATCGAAAAAAAACCGACTAAATCAGCATTAAAAATCGAAGGCTGAGGGGGATGAAGGGTTATATCGCAGCTATTGAACTATACGTACATATATTGACATAAACCAAGTACATACAACATCGCCATTATTTTAGATATGGAATATAACTGCTTCTTTAAAAGTTTAATCATATACATGTAATATGCTATTGAGTTATACTGGACTGGAACTTCATGTGTACACGTAGAAAAGAGAGCATTTTATCAGTAAAAAACTTAAGGTAATGTCCTTATCATGCAGATGTGAAGTTAAATTTAGTCCAGAACTACATTTTTGTATCATACGAACATTGGCATCTGAATAGAATAGTTATGAAAGGTATTAATTATCATTTCAATGACGATGATATTTATTTATATATTGTGTTTGTTATTTTATGCAGTAGAAATAAATATTAAATTATACGTTGCTATTTAATAATTCCCGACAGTAATTACTAATTTCCCTTTTTGGCACCTTTTCACCAATGACAAACGAATATAACAAAATGCACATTGTGCATAATGCCCATCATCATACACATTTTGGCCCATTGTATAAAGCGTCATATCAGCTGTCCTAAATAATCGATATTGAAATCAGGCCCCTATTGGTTAGATCTTTGGAAAATCCATTAATGATCGAAAATCTGGAAATCTCCAATATTGATCGATGTCAAGTCAATCGGTATAAAGGGAGACAACTTATTTCAGTCGGTGGTCTTAATAAACAGGGGAAGTAACAACCGCCGTAGACGCTGCATTCCTGCATTCTTCAGTATGACTGACTTTACTATAATGCTATGTAAATGTTTGTTTTATATTGCTGTGAATGTTGACGGTCACTGTATTTTTTAAAAATAAATGGTCCCTATAATAAATAAAAAGTTTGACCGTTTATATCAAACTATATCAAATAACCTTAATCGGGGGTTTTGGTTAAAAAATCCTGAGGAATTCCAAAACTGAGAGTTCACCATTTGTGTTCGACTATTCAAAAACTCTCCGGGGTAATACCCCCCACTATACAAGAGGTATAAAGGGAGACAACTTAGTCCTTGTACCTACCTCAGTATTTCGTATCATCAAAAACAGCCCAGCTATGGCCCTGAAAAGGCATGCTACATAAATTCTATTGGTGGAAGAAAGCTTTTGCGGAGTGGTCGTTATGTAGTACGTTAGATATTACATCCGCGCTTACACAAAAAACAAGCCTCCTGTAAACTTTCTTTCGAATTTGCAGCAAACTTGCCGCAATTTACCTAAATTATGCAAATGAAGTTAGCAGCAACTTTTGCAGAAACCTCATTTGCATGGTAAAAGTTTGCTGCAAATTTGCTGCAAACAATTTTGTTGCGGGAAGTTCACAGCAACAATAACAGGACTCCGCCTACTGCGAACTTCCTGCGAAGTTACCGCAAACTTCCTGCGAAAATACGGCAAACTTTCTGCGAAGTTACAGCAAACTTTCTGTGAAGTGACTGCAAACTTCCACAACAGACAGACATTTACTATACAATGTAGTCCAGCCACGGACGTCACATCTCTATACTGTCGCTGTACAACGAAGACGCCTGTAAATGTCAAGTACAGAGACACGTATGCGGGGCTATATACAATGTAACACAATAGCAGCTTATTCAAATTAACAGAAACATTTATTATGATCAATATAACTGTCAAGAGTAACCTAGATTTTGAACTCACACAGCGAAATATTTAACAACTGGAATATAACTAGCAGGTGATGAGAGGCAACAAGATTTTAATTAGTTCACAAATGATTTTCATACAAGTCAATGAAGTAGAAACATGATTTATAATAATCAAACAACAAGATGGCACTAGATCGCTCACCTGGGTGAAATAACTATCATATGCATAACAGGTGAGTTATAAACTCATTAGTTACTATGGAAGCACATGTACATTGTTGCTAAGGAGTGTCATGGTTGTTAAGGTGGATTCTAAGGGGACCACCCAAGAAACTTTTCTGTGAAGTTTAGTTAAAATCCATCAAGCGGTTTTGGAGAAGTTGTTTGAAACATATTGTTCACAACACATGACGGACACAGGGCGATCACAATCGTGCGACTTTAGCTCTGGTGAGCTAAAAACACAATGTGCACAAAAAGAACACATAATATGCATTGAAAAATAATATATTTGCACTTTTAGTAATATGTGAATAATTATTTCTTTAAATATTTAAAAGACGCTATATCAATTACAGTCAATCTTGTATTAAGAGACCACCAAAGGGTCAGACAAAAAGTGGTCTCTTAATGAAACAGTCTTTTAATACAAAGCTTGGATCCAGATAAGATGTCAGATTTCAATATTTTCTAGTCTGCTACTATACATACATTTGTACTTATAATGTGCTTCAACATGTTAAAAATACAATGTACAAAACAAACAGTTTTATTCTTTTATTTGTTAAAAAAAAATATTCACCAGATCTTATGAAATATGTCTTCTATAAAACATACATACACACACTTAATCTTTATAAATTAATATGCAGTTAATTATGAATTAGCTGTCCTTTAAAGGAAAAAAATGACTGAAAAAAACAGACTTTGAGTGACGGCCGGTTGCTTTAAACAGAAGTTGCTTAGCAAAACTTAAAGATAGAGTTAAAATTGTCGGGAATTTTTCAAAGTGGTCGTTTACTGCAAATGGCCGCATAAGACACATGGTCGCATAAGCAAGATTGACTGTACTTGATAATTTTAATTTCAACACTAGTCTGTTATTAAAGGATAATTCATCTCTTTGCAATTTATTAACAAAATACTACTTTTTACCTATGTCCATCTTGGTGTATCTTAATAAATTAATTTGACAATACTGCATAAACGCTTGTACTCATTAAAAGAATAAAACATCAATTACACAAAACTTATATTTTACAATAAATTTAAAACACTAAGATTAAACCAACAACAAATATCTTCTTCAGCCTGTCTATAAATCAATGATCCTGTATCATACAGAATAATGGAAATGGTCTCACGACCATTTTGATTGCCTGCTGCACCAACTCCCAGGCTCCATCTCATGATCTGCACTATTACATGTTAATCACGTCACCCACGACTTGAAAGATCATTGTCTGACTTGGTCCCAGGCCCATAATAACTTTCTCCACCTCTGGATCAGTTCTGAATAAGTCCATTATTGTATGACTACTAAAGTTTCGACACTGTGTCTTGGAATGGTAGATCAGCTGTTCCATATTTTTTCTGTGCTCTCAGGAGGGTGTGAACTTTAGTGTTAAACGCCTTCACAATTGAGCTTTTGTCCATCTTAAGTTCTTCCACTGCATAGGCTGACCGCTGTAATAATTACAAGAAAACCTTTAACATCTTTTATTTAAAGCCTAAGTGATCAAAATGCCTTTTAAATATCTGGTAAATACAGGAATTGGGGTGTCGTGAGTGAGTGACAGTGTGAGAAGGGGTGACAGGTTGGGAGAGGCTGAGGGAGGGGTGGGACAGGTTGGGAGACAGCGAGAGTGGCGTGTGACATGTTTGGAGACAGTAAGAGTGGGTTGTGACAGGTTGGGAGAGGATGAGAGTGGGGAGTGACAGGTAAGAGGACAGTGAGAGTGGGGTGTGACAGTGCCCCATGTGGGGGTCATGGTGGGCAAAGCACCCCGGCCGAAAATGATTTTTAGCATTTTATAGACCTTTCAGATGCTCTGACAGTAACAAAACAAACTTGAAATTGAATGTTTAAAGGCTTTAATTTTTGAGTGAATCAGCATAAAAATATCTAAAGTATTGCAGGTTGCCTTAATAAATATCAATGTTTACACTATCAAAATTGTATATGAGATCATATCTGTAGATTTGTCATGATTTTAAATGATAATGAGTTATAATTCATTACAAAACAAAGAAGAAAACTGTTTCCAAAATTCATAGAACAGATGCACACATGTTACTGTTCTTTCTAAAGATGGCAAGAAACTTGAGATATAACTACACAAGAAAACAAAGCAACTATGATAAACCATGCATCAAAATGTAACTGAAAATATTATGGTTCTAATATGTACATGAACAATTAGATGTAAGTACTTACTTATGTATATTACTTGGGATACTTCGAGATCACATTTATCAATAAAATAAGAATAGACTAAATCTCCCATTATTAATGTATGGTAGAAAATATGCGATAATTAAAATAAAAAGGCATAACCGAGAGTGTGAGTTAAAAAGTAACTATATATGATGACTAGCGATCAAAATACTGCCAAAAAGGCTTAATTATGAACGAGTAAAATTTACCTGTATAGTACTACTAGTTTGTTTCAATAATTGTTCGTACAGACCTTTTCATCTTCTCTAAGTCTTCAGTGTTTGCGACGCAATTTTTGTTTTATTCGTACCAATTCATTTCGACCAGAGAGCGATTCGGCCACTATACCCCCCCCCACCACCAAAAAACTCATCGGATTTACATCAATCTAAAAATCGACCCAGGTGGTCTCAAATCCAGAATTCCGGATTAATCCGGAACTTTATCACCCCTTTTAATAAATACATGTTCATGTATGTCTGGTTTCTATTGATTCAAAGTACTTACATGTTATCCTGATGAAGCTTCTTTTGTGCTAAGCTGCGTCTTCTGCACAGGTCACAACAGTTCTTGTTTAACATGAAAACTTTGGGCTAGATACTTGCTGGCTAATTTAATATCCTTAATCCTTGAATCTCTGAAATGAATCACATAAAATGTTAAGCAAAATTATATAAGAATTTAGATATCCAGATGCATTGCTCTGGATACAAAACAATTAGTACCAATCCCATTACCCATGAGTTTCTATTGTGATCAGATACTAGCATATAAAGATTCATTGATGTAAACCCACTGGTTGCTAAAATATCCAAGAAAGTCAGGGGGATGAACACTCCAGACACATTTTTTTCAAAATTTGACTATCATTTTTTTCAAAATTTAATAAAATCCAAATTTCACAAACCTCAATAAAATCCCTTTAGCCACTGATTTCTATTGTCATAAGATACTAGCATGTGAAGTTTCAATGATGTAGACCTGCTGGTTACTAAAATATTAAACTTCAAAAATTTGCCATCTAGGTGTCAGCCCAGTTTTTTTTTGCCCTCTTTATTCTATAGTAAAACTACCAGTTTTGCACAGAAAGTGTGACCTCCACGACACATTTCCAACTATCTGGAGTATCTAGTTTCAATAACTTAACTTATTATAATTGAATTACAGCTTTACAAAGAAAAAATAAGGTAAATGATTTTTTATAGGATTTGTCTCCCCTTAATAATTCTGAAATCAATTTCCTGCTACATAAAACAGTTAATTTTGTTACTTCAAAATTGTGGTCGATAACATAAGGTGAAGTTACTTCCCTTAAATAACAATCTCGAAAAATGTGAAAAGTTTTCCTATTTATATTTATTATAATATGGAATTAATGATATTCTACTCATGCCAATAGTTTTTTACAAATTCATACCTTATAATTCATGCACACTGAAGTGGTATGGACTGTTTGTTGACTGATACAGGTAGATCAACATACTATGGACAATGTCAGCTCTCCATTCTGGCCACGGTAATTGGTTACACTGAAATGCAAACAGTGTAGAAATTCACAATTTTACCATAACACAAAATATCTAAAGATAAACACAAAATTAAGTTTGAAAATTTACCAGTTAAGTAAATTGCAAGTGTTGAAATGTTTGTTATCTATTCCATTAAGCATATCAAATATGATATGGCCACATGTTCACTGACAGTTTACATCATATTTAGGCCTTGACAGTGAGAAAACTAAATCAATAATTTGTAGTAAGAACAAATTCATAATTATGGATATAAAAGGCACAAGAATGCAAAATTTCAAAATCAGCTGTAAATTTGGCAAGGGGTTCAGGGGGCTGCGGAAGCTCCTGGCTTTTAAGCATCTAAGATAGCTTGAATTGACTCAAAAACGGTCCTTGCCAGCGTCAAATCTGCTGATTTCCGTGAAACTGCAGTAAATTCTCATGCCTGATCTACAATAGATGATTGACATCACAATTTGTGCTAACAGAGAACTGTTATGCAAACCATAATAACATTTGCCTACAAGTTACCTGTGAGAGAAACTCTTGAAAGGCACACACATCTTCCTGAAAGGCTGTTCAATTCAAGTGACATCAATGCGGATCTAGTAATGTAGGACCTGCAGAAAATACAGAACAGTATCAATAAACAATTTTTGTTACTGTTACTGGAATACTCCAGGAAAGTGAAATCCAGCCAGATGACTTGTCTGATAGACAATCAAAACTATGTACCAAATAGCTACTAAAAATAAAGCAAACCAAAGTATTTATTTGGATAGCAAAGGAATACAATAATATTTCTTTCCTGTAAGAAACCAAATCTGGTGATATTGATAATAGCATTAAATGTTTAATAAGACTGCCGTTATAGAAATTGGTATTCCATGATTCATACAGAACCCCTGAGCCAAATTTCAAGTATTTTCAAGGACTTTCAGGAGTTTTTTCAATTTTTCAAGGACTATTTCTATAACAAATTGTCTGTCAAGTTAACAAATGTAACATGTGGTCATGCTTCTCCAGCATTATAGTTGAAGTTACACTCTTTATAAATCACAGTAAAACACCAAAAACATAGTTTTCTGGACATCAGAGATGACAGTGTTTATCACATCTTTGTGTATTTACAGCATAACTAGCAATGTGTAAAAAATTTACAACACGTATATTCAAAATCAGCTGATAGTTAGTAAAGATGTTAGAAATAACTCAGCATTTTTCACTGATGTTCAGTTTTGTAGTGGTCAATCTAAAATGCATTTATTTATATTGTAATGATTCTGAAATTCGGTTCCATTTCCAGAGTAGAGGGGTTCCTGTATGCAAAGGAGAATATGTTTTACTGTTGCCAATTTCGAACATTGAATATCTACACTGATATTTTTCACATTTTCATAAAACATGAATAAGAAAAATGCACATTACTCACACACATGTTCCAGTTATTAGTTGTTCAACTCTCTCTAAACCAAAATGTATCTGAAGTAAACAATGGAAGGTAGTTTACAGAATGTGAACATGATCAGCATGTTTGCTACTTTCTTCTCAGGTTAAAAAGAGAATAAATGTTGATAAAGACAGAGACTTGACACAGCACAATCCCAAAAGCCCCAGTTAGTCGGTGATTCCATTAAGGAATGTATATTTTGGCATACAATACTGGTTTTAGTTAATCTTTTCCTTTCTTTCTGATAAAAAGGTAAGCAAAAAAACAGTGAAAATTCTTATAACCAGGTGTCAACATAGCCAAATCCTCAATTCTGAAATTTAAGCGGAATCAAAGAACTCATCCAAAGACTTGTACGCTGAACACATAAGATTGTTATCGTATGTTTTAAAAAAAACAAATATTCGTAATAAATTCCATTTGTTCAGTAGCAGATTTGCCTGTACCCCAATAAAAACTCATTGCATTTGTATTGATCTAAAATTACGTAACTGGGGCTCTGAATCGGAATTTCTAGAATAATCATGAATTTTAACGAGCCTAATAACACTCGCACCTAATATGTGAAACAACCAGTTGGACACATCAACCAACAGAAGTCTAAGAATGTTAATATATAGAGGATCTAACACGAGTGTTCATGTTTTATTGAATTTATTGAACGAGTCAGTCAAAATGATATAGTGCGAGACTTTGCCGAGCATTTTATAATTTTCGCCGACAAATTAAAAAAAATCAATAAAATATGAACGCGAATGCTAGATTCTAATTATCACATAACTTGTAAACGGGCTTAAAACAAAAAAATCATAAAGACTCATTTCTCTAGCTGCCCCTGCGTTTTATCTCTATTTTAGTGATTTGGTCGAGAAAAAATAGTCCCAAAGATTTTCGCAGAATAAAAACGACGATTAATACTGATAATTAAACCGAATTTAATGTCGAATGTTGAAACTTAACACAAAACAAACCACTAACAACATGATCAATAATTTACTACAGTTTTTAGGAAAACATTGAAGAAGTTCAAAATTTAGTGCACACAAGCTGCTGTGAAGACATGAGGCCGTGACGTCACTAAGTCAATTCTAAAGTAAACTCATAGGAAGTACATGACTGAATGTAAATCAATAGATCTACGTTGACACAGTTGGAAATATAATATGTCACTGTAAATCACTGTCGCTGTCAATCATTATTACTTGTTTCATCGGAGGATGCATTGCATCAGCGTGTGGTCTATTCTCATAGATGTTCACATAAAAAATTTCCACCGTGATCCGGATGATGGACAGCGAACTCAGTGTTGATACCTCCAGACAAGCTGAAATGTGCATTCACTTCATATTTGAAGTTCATGTTTAGCGCGCAATGGTTAGAATTCTGATAAACTTTCGTTTACGAAGCTGTTTGACATTTAGACTATCGCGAAATGCTACATTTTTGTTGTAGACCGATACGCTACGTCGGCCATGTTTGTTAGGATTTCTGACAGCGCGTTACTTTACATGGTGGACAAATGAATATAGGTGGTTCTTTCTTAGGGTCTAAATTAATGCATTCGGGTGAAACCATAAACTGCACTCATCACATTGCCAGTACAGCCTGTCGAATGAAGGTTAACACCAATTACAATACACATATCTCACATATATAGAGTCAATTATACATTTTTAATTGCTTAGTTTGACAATATAAATATACAACAAACCTTATTTAATAATGGTATACTGCTTTGTCAGAGGAAATAAGAACTGCAATCATAATTGACGATTTGAAACATATACACATATGTACCAATCATGTTAGTGTAAATTAAGGATGTAAACGATTAACCTTTCGAACATGCAGTTATCGCTTAATAAAATCACTAATCGGTTAATCGTTTATTTTTTTGAAAATATCATTTTGGAAAAAATATCGAAACAATATCGCAAGATCTCTGTGGATACAATGTCAATACTTTGTCCCTGAAAGGTGTGAAACCTCGGCGCGAGGGGCCAAAATCTATAATCCACAGCTAACACTTTGACAAGTATGCGTTTGCTACAAATATGTAATGAAAGGGTCATTTAATTGCAGTTTGTTTCAAATGACTGCCGGAAAACTCTTTTGTTGTTTGAGAATTTAGGCATACTTAAATATGTTTTCTTAAAAATAATAGATTGTATTTATGATTTATGTAAAGTACTTAGCAGAAATAAAACACTATCCAAACTAGTACTAACGTCATCATATAGGTCTAGTTTACCGGTGTCATGGTAAAAATATACACAACAAAATACGAAACACGTATCAAATGGCATGTTTGGTTAACCGGCCGGAAGATTAAACAGTTAGCAAAATCCCAAATATTGACATCCCTAGTGTAAATATATCATACCTGTGATCATTCTTTTTACCACATACACAGTACCTTCTGGCACTTTTCTTGACAGTTTCATACACATAAGATGAACTCTTCCGCTGAATGACAATCAGATATTATATTTGAAATAGAATTCACTTACAGCAGTAAAAATGGTTTAAACATGTATTGCTTTATATGTTAAAAAAGGAAGCTCGTCAGTGAATGGAAATAATGCACATCTTAATAAACACAATTATGAAATGTGAACAGTGAATGGAAATAATGCACATCTTAATAAACACAATTATGAAATGTGAACAGACAGTAGAGTAATATTGGGTTTTATCGGACACCTCAGACTTCATTGGCGTCTAGATCGTTACGTCCGTCGAATAATCGGCACACCTCTATTCGTTCGCGTCTGTTGCATTGTGCAAGATATTGAGATAAGCGTACATGTGTCTACCGAGTAGAGTTAGATCACATACTGACAAATTCGTCAATACCATCCTACTTGGGGAATATTAGACGTATGCCGGGTATCATCGGACACAAATACGGGGAATATCGGACATTATTTTTAACAAGGGGTTCTTCGGAGGGCAAATATTGTTTTAAAAAAGAGATGTAATGGTGAAGTCGTGTTCCTACAACAACAAATAAAACACATTCATTAGATTCATTGGTACAATTGTCTACATTTCAGACGTTATGTTTACTACACTTTATTTTGTATGAAGTATACACATTTAGATATATATGTTAAATTAGACATATATTCTAAACAAGATTGTTACACATAGTAAAACTGTTAACCATTTTCAACGATGCATTGTGCGAGATTCATGGAAAGGTTGTCAAACATAGCGCAATTGAGTACTTCATGTGTTTCTGTGAAACTTTAATACAACTTGTTCCACCAATGTTCATTTCGTTGGAATGGGAAATCAACTTCAGCCGATACATTGGCAGGGAGATCTACGTCATGTGGGAAAATAGTTGACACTTCAGACATACATGCAGATCCCATTAACGCCTCCAGCACCTCGCTCGCAGTAACAGATTCGAGCACCATATTACCGTCTTCGTCTGCTGTCCCAATAACTGTGGGTTGAATGGTGGTTGGATTCTGAAGAAAAAATATTACAATAACTGTAACGTTAACTTATTAGTTACAATACAAACATAAGTATGGTCACACCTGTGCACATTCTGTGAATCTCTTATTAGCCGTTAACATTCACATACATGTATTGTGTTGTATGTTCCTGCTTATTATCATGCACACTCGAGTAAGATTACAATCCCAGAACAGATCGGAGTGTAATTGTATGGTATAATTATTATTCAATTTTTCGCCCAACAAAAAAAATCCCCTGACCTAGCAAATAGTTTGTTTATTAAAACATTACAAATATATTATACAATGCAGAATGTCAAGTCATGCGCAAAATACCGAACGTATAACAGTGATCCACTCTATGTGTTGGTTGAATAACAGTTTCGCTTCTTTGATTGAATGTAATAACACGATCACAATGTTAACAGAATAACAAAACGTTGAGAAATAAAATTCAATATCAATCTAAAAAAGACCTGTGGTGACATTTATCATTTCCTATGCACAAGTTCATAATCATCGATTGTGAAGTTGAAATCGTTATTTCCCTTATTCAAGATGATGAATTCACAAAGTTGAAATCGTCAATGCGGTATTTCCTACCACATAGTTCTGTTTCATGTTAACACACAAAGGGACAAAGTCGTGCAGTAAATGAAGATTTTTCAAAATATTGAAAATTATTGACACATAATGACCTATTGAAGAAGCCAACTGTTAAAAATCACATACCGAATACCTGAAACATATATAGTTCAATTTTGCTTCATAATACTCGCCGTCTCTTGGTATCCAAAGCCTCCGGAATTACTGCAAAATCAGGAGTTGTATCTTTCGCTTGTGAGCTAGATGAGTTAGAAGATGCCATGCCATTGACAGAGATTCGCCCTGTTGTGTCCGTTGTTGCTTTACTGGATTGGTCAAAAGCGTTTGATGGCATAAAGGCACAATCTGGGATGGACTTCATTGAAACGGGGCATATGCCGCATGTAGTTAACCCTTTGGTTATGTTGTGTTTAGTGAAAGAGCGTTTGTATGCCTCTTTAAACAATACCGGCAACACCCACTTACATACTAGATTATTGGGGAGATTTAGCCATAAAGTTTATAAACTGCTTATTGTACTCCTTTGAAAAGGGACCAAAAACAGTTTTATCCAAGGGATTCAACCACTGTGTAGTGTGGGGAGGAAGTGCAAATATTGTACTGTTTGCCTCTACGGCGCATTGAATTATTTCCAATGATTCATGGGAGCTATGAGAGTCCAGTAGTAGAAGTTGTGGTCTTTGGGGCCCGATGTTTGGGAGAAACACCTCATTGAACCACTCGTGTCCAAGCGACTCTTCCATCCTCCCCTTTGACTGATATGTCCATCTAGTACCATAAGGACCATGTGACCCATTGAACCCAGATTTTTTTGTTTTTCCCTTCACGATGACCATAGGGGGGATATCACCACCCGACCCATTAATGCATGCTACCATTGGTCATAGACTCTCTGGAATTCCCTACACAACCAGGAACATTTCTGGACCCCTTGCGCACCAAAACCTTAGTTGGCTTATGGGTTAATGAGACAGATGTCTTGTCCATATATTATGGGGTTTATCAGAGAGATCAAGGGTCATCGTTTAATTGCTCGAAATATTTTGTCGCAATGGTAGGGTTCAACATCTTACTGCGGACAGTAGATAGGACTATTTAGGAACTCAATGATAAACCATTTCTTTTTAAGAAACTGTTGACCCAGTCATCTCCAGGTATTCCATTCTTAAATGGAGTTTTATTTTTAATTTACCAGCTAGCCTTGCAGCCTTAACTATCAATTTTTTCCTATCAATACCAAAACCCATTTCTGCTGACTGTTTTATTTTGTCAGATAACATACGTTCGACATGTGGCGGAAACGTTAGTCGCTTACCAGGGGTGGCTCGGTATGTATTTTACCACTCACCCGGTCGTGAAAGGTGGACCTAGGTATGTTAAATTGCAACAAAGCTTTTTCTAATACTTAAGCCACAATTTACAGCACTCGCAGCCTTTTCAATATTTTCTCAGTCATACTGGCAACGAATTCCCTTTTCTTTATGAGGCATGTCTGAAACGAATTTAATTATGTATACGCGATGCAAATAAAACATAATATCAACACGCAGATGACATAGATGACGATGATTTAGAACTACAAAATCAACATTTTTAGACTCTATACGTATTGCGTTCAATGCGTGCAAATACATAAAATTAACGCATGGTTGAAAACCAGCAATCTAATTATAACGGAAGAACACAGACCCTATTTTAGTGATTTTATTATGCATCATAATATACTTATACTCTTATATTAAGTTTATAGATCATAAAATTGTCACAAACATGTTACATTCTTTAAATATATTTTCAACGACAGATATGTCACTATTCTTGCAATGGAAGCCAAGGTTACAGCATTGTGAAGGCCCAACTCGCGCTTTAAACACAGGCTCAAACTTTGGTTTAATTAGCACTGGTTCTTCTACAAGGTGTTTTGAAATTATCTCCGACACAACTTTCGCATTGTTGCGTCGTAAATACGCAACAAGCTTAGAACTGTTATACTCATAAACACCAATAGCGTTGCTGTCATATAAATTTTCTGGTTCATACCTTCCATAATATCTTGCCCCAATCTGTAAACTTCGATGCCCATGGTGGTGCATACCAACTGCAAGAACACCTTCTATAATACATGTCTTCATGACTATCACTAGACCTACCTATAATAATAGATCAATGTATGAAATATATTCTGGAGCTAAGTAAAATCAGTATTCTTTATAAACAGTGAACAGAGACGGTTATCATTGGCACACGATATTCTAGCCAGTAGCCGTTTGTGCACGGTTTTCTCTTATTAATACAAATGTAATAGACACTGGTGGCAATTGGTTAGAAGATAATACATCTAAAGTAATTGATCATCCTTCTCTGAATTTTCATTTATATGAAAAAGTTGTCAGTTGCTTGTGTAGGAACATCTTAGTACTGGTAGGTAACCCAGGATCAACATACATAACTGAAATACTGTTGAGAAACGGCGTAAATCCCTAAATCAATCGCCTTGTTCTGTTAGATCTATAGAAAGGATGTGAAAATCTAGCGGCGTAAACTTATCTATTATATGAATCAGAGAAAGACAACGGTTAATTTGCTTGAAGTGTTGTGATTATTCAGAACGTTTAATTACTTATCTTTTATTGATTTAATGATCATCATCTATGTTTTCTACAATGACGCTTATAAATGAATATCTAGATTATTAATTGATAGATCTATATATAATTACAAGTAGATATACAGGTATGTCTAGATCTAGCTCTATATCATTTGAAAATGTAGAGAAAATGTCACAGCAAGCTTTTGACATAAAAAAGACGTTTTGGTGAAAATATTCATAAATCTGGATTTCCATTCAGTGTCCGATTAACCCCCTTATAGCTTATTTTAATTAACAACACTGGGGGTTTATCGGACGTTTACTTTTTCTTTAAATTTATTTATAATGATTAATTTCATCAAATAACATCATAACTCTGTACAATATTTGAATTAAGAGAAATGTTTCAAATCCAAGCGCAAAAGCATTTAAGTTATTTAACCTATTATTCAAGTGGCAGAAATGTCTTTTGAAATTCGCCGCTTCTCCGAAGTTTTTCGAGGCTTGAAAAGGGAGGTTACTGCCAATGACGAGTCCTTCCACCAATCAAATTCTTCGACACATTCCTTGTTTCCAGTGACATAGTTGTAGGTGACATGGTAGAATGTGACATACTGTCGATAAACAAACGGATCTAACACGTGTATTAGTGTTATATTGAGATACAACGTTTACACATCGTCCGATGAACCCTCAGGTGTCCGGTACTACCCAATATTACTCTAAACTTTTGAAATTTTGTTTTCCAATATTAATCAATGTGAAAGTTACATGTGAATTTTATGCGTATCTCCAAGTATATAAAGTAATGTCTGCTGGACTAAGGAAACCATGACAGAAGAGCACATTTCATCTGTAGTTACTTCAAGGTAATTATCTTGAATTTCAAACTTGTACCTTTATTGCTGTTTATCTTATTGTTTTGATCTCCTCTTCAATCACACATTCTGGATAAGTGGGTTGTCTGAATACAAAAATCATATAAATTTCTTCATAAAAAGTAAATACAGTTGAACCCCGTTATGTCGACATCGGTAATATCGACATTCCGGTTTAGTCGACATAATTGTAAAGTCCCGATTTCTGTCGCTATATATTGTATATGGGAAATGATTTAAATGTCGACAATTTCGACTATGTCAACGTGATTTCTCTGGCCCAAAGAGTGTTTTCACACCTTAATGTACTTGTTTGTGTCGACATCCTCTCGACGTGATTGAAATTGAAAAGGTGTCAATTGACCGTGAAGAGATAAAAACATTTATCTCGACCTATTGTTTGTGTCACAATTAATTCGTTAACAGTTTGTAAAACTGATCTTTAAATTAACATTGTAGTTTATATTGTGTTGCAGTGAATATTTACCAATTTCAGTAAAACTGATCAATTCAGCCACTCGCCGTATATGATTAAATATTGTTGAAAAAAGGGCATTAAACCCGAAAAACAACATTAATCGAACATACACATATATTATGTCTGTGATATTATTTATTTAAAGTATACCAAATATCACGATTCAATTAGTTTTACAACACCTGCAGCAAAACATACGAGTGGTAAGTTTTACAACACCCTCATAGCAAAAATACGTATATACAAGACAAGTAAGTTTGCCAGTACTGGAATCGGATGTGTCGATATTCGGATATGTCGACATATTTTATCAGGTCCCTGTAATGTCGACATAACGGGTTTCGACTGTACTTCAATAACAAATCTGAATAATGTTCTCTTCATGCAAAACTAGGTTCCATTCTCCAATTTTAACATTTCAGGGAGGGTACATAATCATTCAGTCAACTGCACGATTATCACACAAATAATTATACAATGATATTAATTCTTATGTCAGTATCATTCAAACTGAAAATCAATGACTGCACCCACATCAAGGGTTAACATCAGTGAAATAAATATACAACTATTCAACAAACGACCATACAATTAAGTTTTAAGCCATCATTCACTTTAGTATAAATAAAATAGTGTAAATAACCATTCGAACCTGTACTGGATTGTACACATCGGCTAACTTTCTGTCCACTTCTTGTACAGGACCTGCAATTAATTGAACAGAGCTCTGAAGCAATATTTCATTGTAAAGAATTCTTCATACAAATGCTGTACTGTTGTTTACACCAAATTTCAAATAGCTTTTCATTTTTTGCATGATATTTGCTAACATTTGTAAGACTTGGAAATTAAATTCAATTCACTGAGGGGTTAAAACATGATTTGATGCTTTAGTTCAACGACCTAAAACTGCCAATGTACAGTGTTAACGAACATCTACACACATTGAAGTTAATGACCATAGACTTAATTGCTAACCAACAAACAAACAGTGCCATCAAATAATATACGCTCCACATGTAAGCATATAAAAGGCCTACACTTGTTTAACTGTTTCTTGTCATTTATACTTTGTATAAATTATAAATTGTGTCTGTGACCAAAGCTTGCATTTCCTTTACTCTAAATGAGGCCATTTAATACTATGGATTCTCAACCTATTTTGACAAATCACTTGTCACATCAGAAAGTAACAGTATTAAATTTGTGACAGTGTTAACAACAGAAAATGCACATCAAAACTAGATGGTTGTTTTTAAAAAAAACATGTCTCCCAGATGGCAGTTTGTCAGGAATTGTAATACTGATACAAGATGTTACAGTACAATATTGAGCAAACAAGCTAAAAAGTGGACAAACAGACGGACAGAAAGACGCCAAAGACAAAAACAATATGTCTCCCTTGGATTTGAATACATTTTACTTATCATTATCATACTACAGTACATTGTAAGTAATTCATTAAACAAACCCCCTTCCGCTAGAAGTGTTCTAGCAATTTGTAATCGTTCTCTTGTTAAATCCTTCCTAGTCCAGTCCAACTGCAAGCTCTGATTTGCCATCCATAATTCGGCAAACTGGAAATAAAGATTTGTAAACATGAATAGTAAGTGCATATGTAGTATCACTTTAACCTATATAACACAAAGAAACTGGACTAGCCAACCAAGTTAGCTCATTTGGTACTACATTCAGCTGTATAATGTTTGAAGTATAGTCCAGTCATATGTATTCTATGACCAACTGCTTCAAGATGATAAGTATTTTGCCTGTCACTGCTGACAGGTCCAAAAAAGTTCACATTTGTTGCCAGAAACTGGCTAGGACAGGTAGGTAACACAACAAAGGTCAAGGTTAAGAGAACAGTTTATAGGCAAAATTGCCTTCAACACGTAAACACCACATGACACACCATCAAACTATTTAGCATGCAGTACTGTGTGAATAGTCCAATTGTCTCCATCCAGACTGTCACCATCAGCCTGCCTCTCTCGAAGTAATTTACTGTAACAAGTACACAAAAGAAAGGGACATCCAATTTTATGGAAACCAGTAAGGGACATCATTTTTTATGGTAACCTATAAGGGACATCAAATTTTATGGTAACCTATAAGGGACATCTTTTTTATGGAAACCTATAAGGGACAACAAATTTTATGGAAACTAGTAAGGGACATCATTTTTTATGGTAACCTTTAAGGGACATCAAATTTTATGGAAACCTATAAGGGACATCATTTTTTATGGTAACCTATAAGGGACATCAAATTTTATGGAAACCTATAAGGGACATCATTTTTTATGGTAACCTATAAGGGACATCATATTTTATGGAAACCTATAAGGGACATCATTTTGTATGGAACACTATAAGGGACATCATATTTTATGGAAACTTATAAGGGACATCATTTTGTATGGAAACCTATAAGGGACATCAAATTTTATGGAAACCTATAAGGGACATCATTTTTTATGGTAACCTATAAGGGACATCATTTTTTATGGTAACCTATAAGGGACATCATTTTTTATGGTAACCTATAAGGGACATCAAATTTTATGGAAACCTATAAGGGACATCATAATTAATGAAAACTTTTAAGGGACATATTTTATGGTAACCTATAAGAGACATCATTTTTTATGGTAACCTTTAAGGGACATCTTTTTTATAGAAACCTATAAGGGACATCTTTTTTATTGAAACCTATAAGGGACATCAAATTTTATGGAAACCTATCAGGGACATATTTTTTATGGTGTCCTATAAGGGACATTATAATTAATGGAAACCTGTAAGGGACATGATATTTTATGGTAACCTATAAGGGACATCATTTTTTATGGTAACCTTTAAGGGACGTCTTTTTTATGGAAATCTATAAGGGACATCTTTTTTATGGAAATCTATAAGGGACATCTTTTTTATGGAAACCTATAAGGGACATCTTTTTTATGGAAACCTATAAGGGACATCATTTTTTATGGAAACCTATAAGGGACATCAAATTTTATGGAAACCTATCAGGGACATATTTTTTATGGTGTCCTATAAGGGACATAATAATTAATGGAAACCTGTAAGGGACATGATATTTTATGGTAACCTATAAGGGACATCATTTTTTATGGTAACCTTTAAGGGACGTCTTTTTTATGGAAATCTATAAGGGACATCTTTTTTATGGAAATCTATAAGGGACATCTTTTTTATGGAAACCTATAAGGGACATCTTTTTTATGGAAACTTATAAGGGACATCATTTTGTATGGAAACCTATAAGGGACATCAAATTTTATGGAAACCTATAAGGGACATCATTTTTTATGGTAACCTATAAGGGACATCATTTTTTATGGTAACCTATAAGGGACATCATTTTTTATGGTAACCTATAAGGGACATCAAATTTTATGGAAACCTATAAGGGACATCATAATTAATGAAAACTTTTAAGGGACATATTTTATGGTAACCTATAAGAGACATCATTTTTTATGGTAACCTTTAAGGGACATCTTTTTTATAGAAACCTATAAGGGACATCTTTTTTATTGAAACCTATAAGGGACATCAAATTTTATGGAAACCTATCAGGGACATATTTTTTATGGTGTCCTATAAGGGACATTATAATTAATGGAAACCTGTAAGGGACATGATATTTTATGGTAACCTATAAGGGACATCATTTTTTATGGTAACCTTTAAGGGACGTCTTTTTTATGGAAATCTATAAGGGACATCTTTTTTATGGAAATCTATAAGGGACATCTTTTTTATGGAAACCTATAAGGGACATCTTTTTTATGGAAACCTATAAGGGACATCATTTTTTATGGAAACCTATAAGGGACATCAAATTTTATGGAAACCTATCAGGGACATATTTTTTATGGTGTCCTATAAGGGACATAATAATTAATGGAAACCTGTAAGGGACATGATATTTTATGGTAACCTATAAGGGACATCATTTTTTATGGTAACCTTTAAGGGACGTCTTTTTTATGGAAATCTATAAGGGACATCTTTTTTATGGAAATCTATAAGGGACATCTTTTTTATGGAAACCTATAAGGGACATCTTTTTTATGGAAACCTATAAGGGACATCATTTTTTATGGAAACCTATAAGGGACATCAAATTTTATGGAAACTAGTAAGGGACATCTTTTTTATGGAAATCTATAAGGGACATCTTTTTTATGGAAACCTATAAGGGACATCATTTTTTATGGAAACCTATAAGGGACATCAAATTTTATGGAAACAAGTAAGGGACATCTTTTTTATGGAAATCTATAAGGGACATCTTTTTTATGGAAACCTATAAGGGACGTCAAATTTTATGGAAACCTATAAGGGACATCAAATTTTATGGAAACTAGTAAGGGACATCATAATTAATGGAAACCTATAAGGGACATGATATTTTATGGTAACCTATAAGGGACATCTTTTTTATGGAAACCTATAAGGGACATGATTTTTTATGGTGTCCTATAAGGGACATCTTTTTTATGTTTACCTATAAGGGACATCATTTTTTATTTACCTATATGTAACTATGCAGCAACATTGATTTAACATTACAGTAATATACTGATAACAATTCTTTCCAGGAAATAAATGTTCAGCTTACCACCAATTCAGTAGCAGTAATGCTTCATCCGTCGCCTTGTTTCACCCATCGGATTCATGTAGAACACCTTTCTTTCCTTTGGTTTAACAATCTGTTTCAAATACAATGAATCATTAAAGTGCAATAAAGTAATGGACATATATACAACGGACAATTTCACACAATGAGTTAGAAGTCCTATGCACCAGTACATGACAAACAAAGAGTTATTCCTTCAGTTCAAGTTTGTTTTATTCCCTGTTAATGCCTGAACTCACATTTATATACAGTAATATACGTCACAATAACATATAGACTGAAGATACATTAATAAATTGAAATGTAACACTTTACTAAAAGCAATGGAAGTTTTGTAATGAAAATTAACCAACTGCAGTTGATGATATCTATAGCTACACAGTTTTAAGACTGGAGGTTCAGGATATATGAACAACACAAGTTACATAGGATGGATGGAAGGACCGACTCGGGAATGGACAAAGGAAAATCTTAGTGGACAGTGACCTCCACACAATCAATCAATCAATGTTTTATTGCGTTAATGGCCTCCGGTCCATACACAGTATAACATATATACATTATTATGCAAATACAATACATGACCACACCAGGGTACATAATATAACGGTTTTTATACAGTAACTATAAGCCGGCTATAGCTCGCATGTTAGAACTACAAACAAATCAAGTGCTGCGGTCGCTAACGCTCCCTTGCACTTAACTTGCTTATATTTCCAACATACGAGCTACAACCTATACTTACATGTACATAATCATGAAAATGTTTTATCAATAATAATCGTATTGAACAATGCAAGTATTTAATTACAGTTTGTTAGAAAGTGATCCCTTTTCTTAAAAGCATAGTAAAGGAACATTGCTACCTTTTGAATTGTTCCTACGTCGGACTTGGACATCAATACATTTAGTTTGTTGATAGTTGGCAATAGAAAATATTTTTTGGAAATGTACTGTATTCTTATATCATTATAAAGAGGACATATCAGCAGAAAATGGTACTCGTCTTCAACAACATTGACACAATATTTACATAAACGTTCATGTCTCAGTAACCCAACGTGTCTACCCTTTTCTATCATTAAATTATGTGACAAAGAGCGAAAACTGACAAGTGCTCGTCTGAACTTTTTGACATCAACTGCATCAACATAAGCTTCTGTGCCAAATGTAGTTTTAAAATTGATATAAAAGGTAGACAATTTCCGGTTATTGTAACATTCTTGGTTCCAGTTTTGCATATACTAGTCCTTTAGTCTTTGTACATACTTATACAAAAATAACTTATGGTTATCACAACCCTGTGCATCCCAAATATAACCAAACCCATTACTATACAATGATAACCTAACTTTGGTTGCCCAAATAACATATCCTAGACTATTTAATAATCGTAGCTAAAATTTAATGCATTTTTTAGCAGAGTAAATTTGTATAGGAAAACGTCCCACGTCACCCATTATAGACGCATTACATGATTTAAAAGGAGCATTAAGAAAACGTTTAGCAGCATATATTTGTACTTGTTCAATGGGATACATATATTCCATTCCCCATATCTCAGCACCATACAACATAATTGATGATATTTTTGAGTCAAATATTTTAAAATACGATTTCTGTGACATCGTTGGTAGAGAAAACAAACTTGACAAAATATACACCAATACTCGTTGGCTTTGCTAGCTGCACAATCTGCCATTTTTTGTAAAGACAAAGTATTGCTAAAAAAATGCCAACATAACTGAAACCGTTTACACATTCTAGTCGCTTTCCATCATAAAACCAATTTTCATCTTTTGCTAACTGGCCACCATTTTTTAATACGACTACCTTTGTCTTTTCAATATTAACGGTCAGTTTATATTCGTGGCTAAATTGCAGGAGTGTATTCAATTGCGACTGTAATCCATAAATGGTATCATCTAACAAGGCAACGTCATCTGCAAACATTAACATGAATATCTCGACAATAGATGGTGTCAGCTGTACTCCACGAGTACCCACTTTAGACAGTTCAACATATAATTCATTTATGAACAATGTAAACAATAGAGGGCTTAAATTACAGCCTTGTCTAAGGCCAACTGGACATTCGAAATATTCTGTATGCTCATCATTACACTTAACACACATTTTTACTGATTTATAAACACTCTGAATTGCATTCAATAGTTTACCTCTTATATGCTATCTAAACAAAACATGATAAAGGTCCAATCTGTGCACCGAATCAAACGCCTTTCTAAAGTCAACAAAGGCAATATACAACTTTTTTCTTTTTTTACAGATACTTGCTAACGATAGAGTACAATATAAAAGCATTGTCTACAGTACAATAGCCTCTTCGAAAACCACCCTGTGCCTCTGTAATTTTATCAAAAGATTCAGCAAAAAAGTTACTCGTTTTTCCAGTATACTTATATAAACCTCACTAACAACATCTATCAAAGCAATACCCCTGTAATTATCTGCATTATTTATATTTCCTTTCTTATACACAGGCACTATAATAGCACGAGTCCATGATTCAGGATATATACCAGACAAAAATAATCTATTAAACAATTTTACAATGTACGGTAACAAAATAGTAACACCATATTTTAAATGTTCTGGTAGAATACAACCCGTAGTAGCTTTGCCTATTTTAATATTTTGCACTGCTACCTCCACTTCAGACATACTTATCTCATTATCTAAGAGAGCCGTTTCGGTTTCACTCAAAGTTTCAACATCCTCATCAATGTTAATGTTATTACCATTTTCAGACATGTCAGTTAGATTAAATAAGTCTCTGAAATGATCGTGCCATTCTTCCGTAGTTATATTTGGATTGTTGACAGGTCTACCAGTTGCTTCCTTGACTTTACTCCAGAAGGACTTCGGGTTGTGAATTGAAGCGTCTAAGTCATTTATAAATTGTTTACTGGCATTGTATTTCTTAACTCTACACAAACATTTATACTGTTTTTTACATTCTTGATATGCCTCGAGATCAGAATAAGTTTTTGTTAACCGGAATTTTCTCAACAGTTTATTAGTATTGCGTTTCAAACATTTACAATCATTATCGAACCAGCTATTTGGCCTTCTGAATCTTCATATAACAACTCTTGAGAACGGTTTAGAAATGCCTATTATACAACTTTCGAACAATTGAACAATAGTTTCGACTTCAACACTTTTATTGTCAATCGCCTTATCCAACTGGTCAAACTCACCAGACAGCACACTGTTCCTTAAAAGGTCATTATAGATTGTAGCTTCATCCTTATGTATGTGTATTTTGGTAATTGGAGTGGGCTTATTAACATTTGCCACCATACCTTCGCCAATTTTAGCAATGGCAAGTCTAATTCTATAGGTAAATGGTCACTTTCCGAATTTAGACCTACACGCATATCACAATCTTTGCTAAACATATCGTCATTTCCAATAAAATAGTCAACTACGCTACATCCTTGAGAATTTATACATGTAAAATTTCCATATGTTTGATCGTGTCCTATACGGCCATTCATAATATATAAAGAATATGACTTGCAGAATGCTATGAGATCACACCCAAACTTATTTACAGTAGTATCACACGACGATCTGAGTATTTATTGTATTATCTAACTATAACATTTTCAAGATCAGTCAATCCATTGCTAATAACATTTCCGTAAAAATGAGATCCCTGTGGTGGATTATATATAGAAGCAAAAACTAAATCTTTGCTCGCAGAAAATACTTGTTTGCCAAATTTTAAGATCACACCAAATTCAAAATCATCAACGATTCTGTGTACATGTTTAACATAATTGTCTCTAAGGTATACAATAACACCTCCCATATTACGACCTCCCCTTATTGAATGCTTAGCATTGCAGACAAACGATGTAAAACCGGGCATAAATCCGTTAATTGTCATATAATCTGCTATCCATGTTTCCTGCAGTCCGATTAAATCAAATGTATTTAAATATTCACAAAGTGTAGCGTTCATATACTTATTCAATAAACCAAGTATATTCCATGACAAAATTTTAAAATTATCTAGCTGCTGTGTAAGGCCTTGACCGCTATCCTAGCCAACTTGATTGTTAACAAACCCATCAAAACTATCATTATCAATATCAATAGTCAGCATTTTCAATATTTGCAGTTTGCGATAAATTACGAATTGCTCTTTTAAACACACGAGTTTGCACAGGTACATCGGCGTCTTGATGAGGCAAAATGACTAATTGGCCTTTCTTAAAGTAACCCTTTTTGCCACGTAATTTCAGGTCTTCTAACTTTGCACGTTCACTAGTGGTTAGATCATTCGATATTCGTATACCCTTACTTCGTAAATCATCCCGGGCTTGGAATAATTTAAACTTTACATCAGGATCACGAAATCGTGCTAGTACCATTCTCGGATCAAGATTATCTGGATTGCTTTTACCAAGCCTTTTTGCAAATAACAGTGTACTTTCGTGAGTATCATTTTCATCATTTTCATCACTATTTATAGTTAGGACACTTTTTATAACTGCAGATATTGTATCGTTTGGGGTTTCGTTTTCCGTTTCAGGAAGACCAAATATACGTAAGTTACTTCGTCGATGCTCCCGTTCGATGAAGTTTAGCTGATTTTCCATCAAATCAATTTTAGTTCGCTTTTAACGGCCACAAGTTCATCCTTTACCTCCCTATGTTGGTCATTTGTCTGTCTAGTAAGCCTCTCAATAGCAAGCAGTATCTGCTGAGTGTCGTCTGTAGGTCCAGGATTTACCTTGATATCAGATGATAACATAGTCAGTCGATCCGAGTATGATGTATAACTCGAATACTTCATTGGATTGTTAATACACACGTACATACTGCTTTTGAATCCACTAGCTGTGGCAGGGACCGAACACCATACATTACTAGTATTCACAAATAGTTCTCCAACAGTTTTATTTGCTATTTGTCCGATGTGTACCGCAGAAAGAAGCAGCAATATAAATGAACAGCAAGCAAACGCATGCATGGTTGTGGAAGCACAAAACGATGAACAAAACCTAAAACCCTATCACTTATGCATTATAGGACATTTATTCATCAATTAAAACCATACTTACCAACAGTGTCCAGTGATTATTATTTTCATTACCACACCAACCAAAACATCAAAGCTAGTCAGGTTTTCCTTAAATACAGGCGATAAAGTTAGTAAAACACAATGGAAGAAGAGACGAGTGCCATTTACTCTTTCAGCTCTTTATCACACTGGAGTTTGCATATTATCACAGGCTTATAAACCATGAGATTTGTCCTAATAAAAATCAATGTATGGCATTCAAGTTTTACTTTAATTCAACAAGTTTTCATGTTTCTTATTATAAACTTAATGAGTGAAATTAGTGAAAATCGCCCAATTAATTCTTCGATTATTTGATTTCACTCAATTATTTTAATTTTGATGAGTTATCACCCATTTCAATCAATTCTTATCTGGAGCACTGACAGAACCAAAGAAGAGATGACAGATAAAAACTACCTGGGATAAGAATCCATGAGCACTAGGTGTTAGTTGGACAAATATGGCAGTCATCACAACGCTGATATGTGTAATGCGTTCTGTTGACAACTTTTGCACAGTAAATGCAGACAGGCGCGAATCACCTGAAATATAAAACACATTTCATAACAGCAGGCATTCATGCAATCTGTATTGAACTGAATGAAGTTGCACCTGGTGTTAAAAGTGAATGAAGTTGCACCTGGTGTTAAGACTGAACGAAGTTGCACCCTGTATTAAGACTGAATGAAGTTGCACCCTGTATTAAGACTGAATGAAGTTGCACCCTGTATTAAGACTGAATGAAGTTGCACCCTGTATTAAGACTGAATGAAGTTGCACCCTGTATTAAGGTAGTGGGATTGTAATACAAGTATCTTCAAATTTTGTTGCTTTAGTAATTTTTTATTACTAAATATACTAAGCAAGCATAATGTGAAATATAAGAATTTTCTAACCACAAATTTTGGAAAAAATAATGATTGTGGTTGACCACCCCCCCATGTTGCAATATGTATACAATTTTCTATATGAGTATACTTACAAAAACTACTATAAAATCATCAAATTTTATTTCCTTTTAAAATGAAATGATTTCCCAAATGCCTAAAAGATATATTGAATGAAAATAAAATCAATAACAAGTAGTACAGTTGACATAAGATAATTATGTACATGTATATTGTGATCTACATAGTAAAATATTGAGATTTTTTTTCATTTTGCAAAAAATACTAGTTCTAATTTCCTAAAAATACCTCCTTTCAATGGGAATAAATCAAAATAAATTAGCCCATAATTTTCTATACACTGTACTGAACAAAACAAAGCCAAATTAATTATAGGTTCACAATCAAATTATCAAGATATAACATTTTGTATGACCCCCACCCCATTTTTCAGGCTTGACAAATAGCATGGAAAATAGTAACCTAAGCCCCAAAACGCTAAGGATATTAAACATGCAATATTTTTTTATTACATACCTAATCAGAAACCAAACTGTTCATTAAAAAAATGTACAAAACAGGAATTTTAACAAAATCTTCACCTCCCATTTAGTTAGACCTAGCAAAATTTATGATTCAAATAAATGACACAACTTTGGAATCACTTCCTCATGAATTTTTTTAGAGCTAGTAACACTAGGTTGACCCTCATTGTTTTTTGCATTAAAGCAGTCATGGAGTCCGTCTTTGTCAATAAATCACTTTCAGGTGTTCAAGGTTCAATCCCAAGCCAGCGATATTCTCAGCTGTCGGGATTTCATTACTCCCCTGCTAATTAAAATGTCCTTATATTGGCAGATTTTGCACCATTGAAAAGGAGGTTATTTTTCACAGCATTAAGAGAAAAACTGCATGACAGGAGTTCAGAATCCTCACATAGTCCAACAAGCTGTCCTACTCCTAGCGCATCAACGTCAGCTTTAGCATTCTGCGCATCATAAGAAATGCCAAGCTTACATTTTACTAAGTCCTCTTGTTTTAGGGACTGGCCAGGAAATTTCTTCTTAAAAACAGTCAAGACTGTCAACACAACCGCTCACACACAAAAGAAAGGAATCTGTCATTCCTGTTTTCTCCATGGCTGTCATTAGAACAGGGAAGTCAAATCTGCGGCCATTATGTGCCACTATGAATACATTTCAATATTTCTTAAGCCAGTTGCATAGTTTTTGAAGTGCACATTGGATTTTCAAACATTCAACAGGTTTCCGTTGTAAAAACATTTCACCGCTATCCTCACTAAAACATATTCCAGTTATTCTTTGTGCTTCTGCAGCAATTGGCAATAGTGGCTTTGAGTAAACAGAAAAACTGTCCCCAGATTTTATTTCTGTAGCAGCAATCTGTGTGATGTGAGGCATAACTGTACCACGAACTGGAAAAATATGAATGTAAATTGTTCTACTATTTATATAAGTTTCATTATTTGAATCATGGAATCTCAATTTGTGATCAGGATATAACAACATCATTAATTTTTCATGAAACACACGTAATGTCAGGTAAAAGCTAACACATGTAATGTCAGGTAAAAGCTAACACACGTAATGTCAGGTAAAAGCTGACACATGTAATGTCGGGTAATAGCTAACACACGTAATGTCAGGTAAAAGCTGACACATGTAACGTCAGGTAAAAGCTAACACACGTAATGTCAGGTAAAAGCTAACACATGTAATGTCAGGTAAAAGCTAACACATGTAATGTCAGGTAAAAGCTGGCACATATAATGTCAGGTAAAAGCTGACTGTGTTGCTGATTTACATAATTTCTGAACAGTTTTTCAGATATATTTATATACATACACCGTCTCCGTGGCCGGGTTGTTATGGCCTTCAGAGAGGCAGGTCGAAGGTTCGAATCCTGGCAGGGCCCGGCTGGGGTTTGTTCTGATATGGCCAGTTGGTGAGCCACCAGTTTGTTAAATAATGGTTACCGAATGCCTACTTGCCTGGTGCCTGGCATTGAAGGATAAGAATTGGGAGGTACTGTGATCAGAAAATGAGTGTCTCATAAGCCTAATTGACTGGCTCTTTCAATAGGGCGACACTATAATAAACAAATACTTTACCTTTTACAGTAAAACCTCAATAATAAGTTCACCACTTCGACCTTTGAAAACATTTCCAAAACAGTAAAAATTGTTGTCTTCATTTTTAGGTTGTCCTATTGTTGAGGTGGACTTTAGGTGAGGTTTTACTGTATATAATACAGCAGTCTGTTGACCAGATCAGTGTTCCTTGTTACAAACTAGCACTTGTTACAGAAGACATATACCTGGCCCTGGTTTCAATCACAATACCTCTAAGTAAGATGATTAAAAACTGATGTATAGTATTCATTCTTACTCAAATCAGTAGTTTCCAGATCAAGAGTAATAAACGTGGGCTCCCCATTTCCCAACTCGACGGACTGAAAATTCCCTTGAGATATAGCTTCAGGAAGCTGCTCTATAAGATATCAGCTATTGCATTGTTAATATCAACTAAAATAAATTGATTATAACAAAGTAGTGCATGTAGAGGAAATATTTAAATACCCATCTATGAGTCAAACCTTTTTGACACATAATAAACGCATTTTACTGGAATGTCTTACCTGACTGATATGAAACACCCTCTAAGGATTCCAATGCTCCCTGACAGCTTCAGGACCAGTCTACGGCGTTTTGTGGATGGAAGACTCTGAGATTGCTGCTTCTGCAAGCGCCGCTTCTGGCACTTGTCTGCATACTTAATGGTGTTCTGTCTGGGCGAAAACCCCAGGAGCATATTGGTCTAAAATCAAATTTTCAAGTAGAACAATTTTGCAATATGTAGGGTCAATGGTAAAAGTGTAACATTTTAAATCCAAAAACTACAATTAAATTTTGGTTTTATTTAGAAATCAAACAAGTTTTACAACATAAAATAAACTGAAAATTATTTACTTAAATTTGTGAAAATTGATTAAAAGGAATTTATAATTATTTGAAATATAAATTAATCATAATCAAAGCTATAATTCATTGGTATAAAGTAAATTAAACAATACCTTCACACATATCCAACGGCACAAAACACCATGCCAATCATCAACTGACAAAAGCAAATGAAAACAAAAATAAAACAAATCAAACAATAAACAATTCAGGGTTTTAACATAAAACTTTTCTAACCCTGTGGTTCCAAGGGCTAGTGGATCTCAGAATCAAGTAATGGTATGTAAGGCTGTCTTAACAAAATTAGACTACATTGACTCATATGATGTTTTCTATGAAAATTTGAATAAAGTAAAAAATGTCAAAAAGTGAGAAACTTCTTCAGAGTGTTTTTCCTTTTTTGAATATTTGAAATTTTGGTTGTTTGTCTCGAGACCCTGCATTGATATAGGTGGGCACACAACAGGCAAAATAATGTTGAACACTGCTGTAGATAAAACAGTAAAACAGAAAATGAACATCATGAACAACAAGTTTTATCACTGAAAGTGATAAGTACCCTCAGATACGGCCTTCAATGCCATATTATCTTCAGTTTTGACACAGGAGAATCATCAGATGTACAAATGATGATAAAGATAGTAACAAAATAATAATCCAAGGGTCATAACTGACTGCAATTTACTGGTGCTAATTTAATAGCATTGGCACTAAAACGGCTTGTTTTATAGAAACTGACATATCTGAGGGTATCATGATAAAACACTAAAATGAAAACCTCAACAGTTTCAACTATTACAAACTGCCTTGTAACAATTACCTTTGATATATAATGTCTTCCTTCATTGATAAATGCTGCTGTACCATGCACTCTGTAGTCATGTGACTTGGTATTCCCATAATGGTGTGACTTGGGGGCACGCAGACTGACCTCCTTATTTGCATGCTCGCATTGCTGACTGGATCCAAGGTCTGAATACTGGCCAGCATTAGCAACCAGTGGATCGAAGATCTTCTGCAGTTCAACACGAAGATTTGGATCTTTGAGGGATGTTTTGTATGGAAGGCTCTTATGTATGTAGAGTTCACCTTGTGTCCGCTTAAAAGCACAAAACCGTTCATTACACAAAGAATGGTCACCAAACTGGTGAGGCACAAGTGCCTTCAAATTTTCACAAAGGGCATCTTTCTCTCCTTGGTTTCTTGCGAAGGCAAACTTCAAACATTGTTCTAGGTGCACAATAACCATTTTGCTCAGTTTCACTTCTTTCTTAAAATGTAAAGCATATAAACTTTTACCCACATTTTTTACTACATGATTTCTGTCAAATCTTTTTTTCATGTCAATATTCCTGTTTCTTAGTCTTGCTATTAAAGTAGTATCACCATCTCCTTCCAGATGCTCCACTGCCGTTCCTTCCTCATTCAGCTCAACACCTTTCTCTCCACTAACTGCCTCCATCTTTCTAGCGCTTCCACTGTGGTTATGAACACACTTGTGTGGTCTAACTCTAAGTCCAGGTCTATTACGATGCCACCAATTGCAGGTACCACAGGTCCTGTGACCGAAGTCCAGGTCTATTTCGACGCCACCAATTGCAGGTACCACAGGTCCTGTGACCGATGACAGATTTAACGACCTTCTTTCCATACTTTGCCTTGCTCATCAGGAAAGTATGTGCTGGAAAGAAAATAATTTTAAGATGGTGAGGAAGTCTCATTTTGGTGCAACAGATCTAAGGTTTGATTCCCAGTCAGGGAAATATTCAATGGCATTAAATCTTTGAAATAAGCCCTCTTGATGTATATGCCCACCCAATGTGGGCTTGAGCTAATTTCAATCATTCCTATTCTAGACATTGATTATTGATAAGTTTGCATGACCAGAGGAAGTGTGTTTTATTCCGGGAGAATGCATATATGTTCAGGGTATTTATATGATGACAGTGAAAAACAACAATCAGAATATTTGCACGCACAACACAAAATGTCGCACTGAAACCTGTGCCACTTGGTCATAACCAGTCATAAAGCGGAATGTGTGGCCTCATTCTGAGTTTCTAAACCTTACTATAATGGTTAATATACTATAAGTGTTTTTATACAGTTTTACAAATGACAATACAACATGAAGGTTATTAAAATACCCAGTAAGTATACATAATACCAAAGGCTTTCTTACAAGAGTACATATCGAGGATTCAGCGCAAGACTATCCTTACTCCTATGTATTTATATAGGAGTTAGTATAGTCTTGCACTGAACCCTCGATATGATAGAACCCTATTTCATACATATATAAACTAGGAAATGAAAATATGACCAGTTCAGTGCAAAGTCATAGAATGATTAGCTTTCAACAGACAACGGCTAATAACCATACACACACAATATCCTCATGCAACTGGCCACATTCACAGATAAATGCACCTTATATGTTAGTATAATGTACAGACAAATATTTTACGCTATACCGCATGAAAATGATAAAAATGACTGTAATTTATTTTTTGTAAAACTTACATGTTAAACTATCAAAACTCTTTTTTTGCCAAGCTGTATCAATGGCACATGACATCCCAGTTTGTGTCTTGCATGGAAACTTCTTATCAATGCGCATACGGGTTCCTCTGCTGCCAAAGATGAATGTGAGGACCAACTATGATGATGATAGGTCAAGGGGCTCTTGAGTTATTGATAGGAATTGAAAAGGTTATGGACCGACCGATCGACAAACATACCGACCAACATGTGCAAACCAATATGCACTCTCTTCTTCAAAGGGGGTATAAAAGGCAAGGTGATTTTCAACGTACAAGATTGATTATTAAAAGTACAACATAATTGCCCTCAAACTAGGTACACTATCACTTCTTCATGAACAACACACTGAAAACATTTTAATCATTGATTATAAGCTTACTGTTTCTGAACTTCCTGTTTACAATGTGTGGCATTGTTGCTACCCTTCCTCAACCAGCGAGTCCATGCTTGCTCCCTATGAAATGTGCATACATACACAGAAGAGCCTGACAATAAAAAAACAATTATCACTTTGATCAACAAGAGCGCATACCATCGCAAAATACCTCTGGGAAAAATATTCCAACAAATGTTTTCGAAATTTATGCAATGTAATGTAATTTCTCTAATTAACGGGCAATAACTCTGGAGTGACCAGTGTGATATGGCTGGTTATCGAACTTGTCCAAGATATTATGCTTTTACACATTATGACCAAGTCTGGTGAAGATTGGACAAAGAATACTTAAGTTATTGATCGGACAACATGCTGGACGCCGCCTGCCCATACGGCCGCCCGCCGCAAGTGAAACTATAATCATCCTGTTCTTCGAACGGGCGTATAAAAAACCTTAAATGAGATTGAGAACCGTTTTCTGTTTTATTTTTGGCAACACATTCCAACTTTTCGACTCGAGTTTAATTGTTTTGTTTAAGTAAGAAAAGTATACAGGTTAATGAGGAAATATATCATGACACATATTCTCATAAGTTGCTGAAGTATTGCACTGTGTTACACTTCAGGCATATCAAGACGCATCATTTAAATTTGTAAATATGCATACTGATAAACAAATAATGCCTCAATAAAACAAACATACATCATGTTAAGATATGACTCACATAATTGTTTAACCTAAATCCATTCTTCATTCAAACAGAGAATCATATATTTTACCATTAAATATATTCTCTAAGGCTACTATCTCTCTGTGGTTCATGTCACACATGCAAGCTTTTGGGTGCCAGTTTGAATTCCAGTCACAAATTAATGCCAGTGCAAGTTCTGTCTGCTTTCATGTCCCAGTATAAATGTGGGTTGTTCCATAACAACAAAGTATCCAACATTTCCTGCCACACACATAAAATACAAGCTTAATTATGTCATACTTGGTAATTTTGTAAGTACCATCCATTAGTACCATATCTTTGCCATATTTGACCAGTAGATCTTGTTGCCATTAATGGTCTGATGAACTGAACAAATAACAACAGTTTCATAATTCCATCATCAGTAATTGACCTGTAAAGTAAGCATACACATAAACATGTGCAACTGTAGGAATATGTTACATGACAAACAAAAAATAACCTGGTAACATTTCTGAAACAAAATCTTTACTATCATAAAACATACTTCAATTTAAAACAATTGAATGGTTCAATGTAATATAGTATGAAATTCCAAATAGACTTTTGAAACAGCCCCCAATGATGTTTTTTCATCAATGCACATTGTGACCTCACGCTGCCTTGATTGTATACGTGGATGAATACTAAAAAATAGTGCTCAGACGAACAGCCAGAAAACCCTTGACAACAATTTTCAGACCATAATAGGAGCCCATTCGGAAAACCTTGGCCAACTACGTCAAGTGCCTCGGATGTACGTTAGGCACTACTTTTGGAAATACCATTCGAATATCATGTAAACAAAATGGCAGCGTGAACGCTGGAGTTCTTGATGAAACTGGATTAAAATCACATATTTAAGCTATATGAAGACTGAAATATGAGTTTTTAATTAGAAATGACAACGATAATCCATTTCTTATGTGAAATTATCGAAAGTGTTTTGAAGTTAAATCAGTTTTACGAGAACTATTTCTTGACTGCACAAAATGTTGAGTTTGCTATATAGTGCTCAGCCTTACATACACTAGAGGGTGTTATCCGAGTAACGAAGTGGTACGGAAATACCTGAGAGCTTTCGAGAATGAATAGGAGCCATATTTGATATTGACTTAAAATGTAATGAAATTTATTTTTAACAGTTATTATTCCATGCAATCATTTATTCAATGTAAACAGTAGGCTTATGCAGGTCAAGTTCGCGATAGAAGATAAACATGTCGGGTAAGCATGCATTGGATGAAATTCTCGTCAATGAAGGGAGCTATCAATCAGAAACTAGTCTAGATAAACTGGTAAACAATACCAGTTTCAAATAAAAATGGAATTTGTGCTTCTTAGAGAATAGTACATGCTGTTGATAACAAGTTATATGAAACCTAAAGAAATGGTTGCAAAATCATACGGCTAAGATTAGATTAAATGCTTGATTAATTACTTTATGTTTTATTGTTGTCTTTTAATATAAACTAGATGGTTGTTTTTTAATAAAAACATATGTCTCCCAGATGGCAGTTTGTCAGTAATTGTAATAGTGATACAAGATGTTAGAATAAAATATCAAGCAAACAAGAAAGATCAGTTCACTATGTACTGTATATGTATAAAAACATCAAAGGGCCATAACTCAGAGAAAAATTATCTAAGCAGAAGGAAACGACAAGGGTGCACAACTACACTCAATGCTTATTAATCCTGTGAAGTTTGGTTGAATCAATGAAGGAGTATTGGAGATAAAGCGTGGAAAAGCTAAAAGTGAACAGACGGACAGGCAGACACCGAAGGCAAAAACAATGTCTCCCTCAAAGATAGGGAGACATATTTATGCCATGAACAAGTTTCACGAGTTGACGCTAGCAATAGCTTCGATATTGAAAAGACGGTTACGGAATCAACATAGGACTATTGGTTCTTTTTCTTGACCATTCTTGATAACTTCGTCTGTCACATGAGTAATTTTTTCCATAAATAACGATGTAACTAATAATGCTAGATCTAAACTTGTTTCTAAAATAGGTGGAGTTTGAAAATAAATACACAATATATTTGTTGCTTTAAAAAATATTGTAACAACTTGTTCATCATATTGTTTACTTTAGAATAAGGTCGAAAATAGTCCCTGATCAAAGAAATTTGTGTGTTCATGCATGTGTGAATGCCTCTGATTTGCCAATCAGAATGCTGAATTTGGAATTATTTATTTATAAAGATATGAGTATTTACATGGGTTGGAAATGGAATTGGTCATCAGAATGACCACCCTCTTTCCATGCCTTGATCAAACTTTTACATTTTCTTGGTCATCCGCACTATACCTGGAATATAATGTGAACTGTGTCAACACAAATCAATTACAGTTAGAAACATTTACTTTCAATTCTAAAACAACCCATTTAAATCCATATGAGTTCCAAATATCATCAGCTAATTATCAAATCAAAGCAATACCAAATTGACTGAAGTTACCCTATCTTTCTAGGAAGCAAACCAGTATTTCACATTCACATGTTTTACATATAATATGCTGGTCACAGCTGCATAGAATACGCCTGTCATTATATAGAATACGCCCGTCACAGATAAAAACTAGTTTCAACATTGAGCAGAGCAAGTTCATCTACAGTATATAGGAACAAAATTATATTACACATTTCCTTGCATCTGCACCAGACAAGACAATGCAAACCTGACATGAAAATCTACATGCTAACTGTAACAACAAACAACATTAAATATATAATTACTGATTTGATTTCATGGCAGCGCCAATGTGATTTCTCACGTCCTATATTGTTGGGAAAAATCTCCTGTTGCTTAGGGGTCCAGAATACAGTGACCGACTAAATGTATCAATCAGACATTTTATGTCCTTTGCATTCTGGACCCCTTCAGCAACAACCAATTCCTTGATCGTTTTGGCAACTCTTCTATCAACGGGAAGTCCAAATGCAGCTTCCTGATTAGGAATAGATAAAATTTCATAAATACAATGTTATCACCGTTAACTTCATGTCTTCATTAAAAATAATCACAAATATATAGAAGGACACAAAATATCTGTTTCTCTGTCTTTCCCAAATTTACTGTTAAAATATTGTCTAGTAACTTATTTCTACTTGAAATTATGAGGCCATTTTTAAATTAACAAAAAAGAACAAAAACCTGGAAGCACCAAACACAAAATACAACCAAACCACAACCTACAGGAACCAAAGCTTTGACGTTAACAATAGTCTCATACCTCACCCACAAGATGATCATGATGGTTAGTACCAATTGCCATCAAAACCTGGTACTCTTGACTGTATCAACTTAAAATCTAAGGACTTCATTCGGATGATGAGATCTTTTCTTCTTCGTTTGTTATCCTGACCTTCCAGCTGAGAAGTATAAAAATCCTCTTTACTTCAACATCAATTACATTAGTCTGTATAATCTTTACAAGTTACTTGTTAGTATGCCTCATTCAAATTCACACAGACTATGGAAAGACAACTTAGATCTAAAGGATGAAAAAGATCAACTGAAGTCAGATCTCGATTCCGCAATACAACAATCTAATTTATCGATGTATAGATTAGAACAATACTTCCGCAGAAAAAGTCCCCAAGTAACAGTAACATCTGATGAAAATGCATTATGTACAGTAAAAAAAAGGTTGAAAGGCACTGGCATTTTTATAAGTGAGGATCTCACCAATTTAAGTTACAATTTTTCATCATGTGTGCGATTCAAAGTGCCAGATGAGGTCAAAAATGCATGGACAAAGGAATGCTGGATTGTTTATGTCAACTGTATGGGGAACAAACATGAAGTAAATGAAAGCAACTTCAACTCTTAAATGTAGACTTTAAAATAGCATCCAAATCAATGGCTAATAGAATGAAAAAAGCACTTGCTAATATAATGAACAAAGACCAAACTGGATTCATCAAAGGAAGATACACTTAGCAAATGTTATAAGTACTCCAATAACATGTTTAGGATATTGCAATTCAATATGAATGTATTAAATAGAAATTTAAGACACAGAAAATTCAATCTGTCTATAATGTTCCTACTAATTTATTTTCAGCGCAAAATATAGAAAATTTATTGAAATCAAGACAATTAATACCACCACACAGAACTCAAAAGTCCCATATAATAACTCAATTGATCATTATCGAGTTAGATCGCAATTTGACTGGGTAATGTTTGCCAGTCAAATTCCGTCACAATCGTGTCCATGATGAGTTATTCCACTGCAGAACAGGCCACAAACGATATTAACAGAAGTATAAACTATTTCCCAGACTTGTGTTTGTAAATTCATTATGTCCAGACAAACAGCGGTCACAATCGGTTATGACCAATTAAATTAATCAATGATTTTTTTTTCTGTGTGGTGTTATGTAATTGGCTTGATTTCAATCAATTGGCTGTACTTCGTGCTGAAAATTAGTAGAAACATTACAGACATATCGATAAGGATGTAAGACAAGACTGTCCACTTTCGCCTTATTTATTTATTGAAATACTATCACAAAATATAAACAATAATAAAAACATAAAAGGACTAAACATTCAATATACCGAAATAAAACAAACACTGTTTGCCGATGATGCAAGCTTTTCTTAGATGGCACAGAAAGTTCTTTCAAAATCACATCACAACATTGGAAAAATTCAGTCAGGTATCTCGTTTAACATTAAATACATCAAAATGAACGTTTCTTAGAATAGGATCTTTGCGTCATACAAATGAAACGTACTGTAAAACAACAAAATCATTCGGACTTCAAACGAGGCTTCAACGTCAGGTATACACTTTACAAATAATGGGAATAAAATACTTGAACTAAACTTAGATCCTACAATAGATGCATTTCAACATATCCTCTATAAATGGAGATGATGGAAACTGTCCTTAATATGAAAAATTAGTGATAAAAATATTTGCATTCCCGAAATTAGTGTACCCACTCACAGTTTTAAAAAATCAAACAGAACAGAGAATTAAAAGAATTAAAAACGTTATGTTTGACTTTCTGTGGTATTCTAAATCTGATAAATATCCAGAAATATGATTTTTCGAACATGAAAATGGAGGACTAAAAATGTTAGATATCGATTATATTAATAAATTCAGTCAAGGCCAGCTGGGTCATAAGAATTACCAAGTGATGATAAATGGAATATAATTAATAACATTGAAGATAAAAAGTACGGAAAATTTATTTTTAAATATAATACTCGTAAAACAGATGCAAATAAACTGAAATTTAATTTTACATTTCTCAAAGACATTACTGCATCCTGGTGTGTGTATTTATTTTCACTCAGTACCGATATTTATGATGAAAACTTTGTCAACTATCCTGTCACACTTGCAATAGTAAGACTGTTGCGGCGGATGTAACAGTCAGTTTCTGAAATAGCTTAATTTACAGTTTTCACTATAACCTGTCTTACTTTTTGTTTCGTCCAAGGCAACCTTAGTGTTTACTGTATAGCATGTGCTAATTATTTAAGCGTCGTGAAATGTGGATATGGACAACTGTGCTTCTCGGGTATTATTACACATAAAGCTCCGTATTTCATCAATGAAGTGTAATTTGCTGATTTGACTTGTCTGTGATACATCATGAGCAGATTATTATGAAGAATTATTGTTTATATATTTTGTCAATAGAAAATACATCGAAGTATATGTATATACATATGTATGTGTATGTGTGTGTATATGTGTGTTCATGTATTTATTAGTTATACAGGTTGTTGACAGGGTATATGGGGAATATAACCTGTCTGTGTGCCATATAACCTGAGGCGTTAGCCGAGGGATATATGAATTGCAGACAGGTTATATTCCCCCATATATATAATACATCTAAGTCGAGCTAGATTACCTTAAAATCGGGAAATCTTAGTATCATTCTATACTGCACATTGGCAGTGCAGCCCAGCTTCTTGGACACTTGAACTTGCTTCTTTTGTCTCTTCTTACACTGACTGCTAGCGTAACAGTGGTCTTCCTTCTTACACTGACTGCTAGTGTAACAGCGGTCTTCCTTCTTACACTGACTGCTAGTGTAACAGTGGTCTTCCTTCTTACACTGACTGCTAGTGTAACAGTGGTCTACCTTCTTACACTGACTGCTAGTGTAACAGTGGTCTTCCTGAGAATGTCAAGTGTTAGTTATGAAACAAAATTAAAACGCGGACATTTCAACAGCCAACAATCACATTATCCATACATTGAGTAAAGTAGTTACGCAACAAGATGTAAACATGATGGCCCTCATTTTGAAATTTTGCTCTTGGAAGTACATGTAAATACACAACAATTTTGTTTGTTGTTTACTTGACAACGCCAATACATAGGCAACCCTTTGAAGATAAATACATTACCTTTCAATCGTCTTTGATTATTTCAAAGTCTGAACATGGACTAAAAGAGGGTTTTTATGTGTTTACATGTGACAAACCCATACAATGTTAGTGATGGGCATGAAGCGACATCAGACAACCATTCCCATCTACTCAAGGTAAATTTTTAATGTTTCAGCTGCACTTCTCAAAAGTCAAAGTCAAAACCCTCAGTAAATTTTGTACAAAATCAACCAAAATAAATAACAAAATTATGATCATACTTCTCTGTTCGTTCTTCCACGATTTTTCTTTCGGTTAGGTCCATAATGGCATTCTCTGACCTCAGTCCCAATAAGTATGAAGGGAATGCCATGGTAAGTGATGGGGACACAACCCCTCAACTCTTCAAACTTAATTGCATGGCCATCAAAACTCTCTATATCTGTCAACAATGTAAGATATATCATGTAACTATTGCAACATAGAATATTGTGAAGAAAATACTAACAAGAGCTGTCCATTCTTGAGTAGTTCAGCTAAAAATGGCACTGTCTAGTGTTAGAAAATTGAATTATCCACCAGTAGTCAGATTCCATTATTTCGATATTATTTGTCTGTACATGTTTGCAGTTAATTTATTTAAGGCAAGTTTAAAAAAACTCATTGATAGTATAAAGATGGAATTCTTCAATAAATTCTCTTATTCCTATCATTTACAAAAAAAAATGTAAATTATTACCTTCACTGTTGTCACCACCTTACCATCAACAATTTTATTAACACTCTAAATGATGGGGCTGAAAAACAGTAATGATGGTTCCACGCTTCTGAACCAGTTGGTTAACTTAAGGAAGCTTATTTAATGTGTGCGTTTTCATACTTATTCCATACTTCCTAGGCATTTTAAGACTCAGCATAATAAAATAACTTCAATACAAATCTAAGATGGCTTCTGTTTTGGTTTCAGGTGATATCCACCTGTGCTATATTCTGAAATGAATCAAACAAACATATCCAATGCTCAAAGGCCTCATAGGTTCAGTGTAATCACTACAATCATGATGACTTACCAATTGAACTTTACAGTAAGCCATTCACATCATAATGACCACAAAAAACATGCCATTTGAACTTGGGAGAAACAGTTAACAAACTCATGTGTTAAACAATAAATAACATTGATCAAACAAATCAACAAACTCAACCAACTTCAAAAACAGAAAGCATACATTCTTACGTAGTTATTCAGCCATTTTTATAGCAAATTTGGGACTGATATTGGGCCACATTCCCCAAAGAAAAAACTAATTTTTTCCCTTACTCCTTACTTAGAAGGAAAATTCCCATTCAGTCAAATTATTTACAATTTTAACCTTATGAATACCCAAATTTGGTGATTCATGGTGCAAATTTCTCATATGAAAAGGAGCTGCCATACTACACCTAAAACTGAAAAAAATGGCAGTTAATGTTCAAGCAATCAAACAAATAAAACCAGAATACCTTTATATGTTGATTTCTACGAAGATTCTCAATATGTAAGGCTTATCAGCTGGGGTTGCTAAGTTATAAGTTATATAGAATATGATTATGAATGATATACTACAATTTTCAAAATACGTCAAATATCCAGGAACTTAATGCGGCAGGTCAAGGGGGCCGTATTAGGCCCCTTCGCAGGTCCACGGGGCAGCACTTTGAAGCATTTTTAGAGCCTTATATTACATGTAAACATATTTGTAGCTACAAATAGGCTAAATTTCTCACCAAAAAGTCAGACTCCTAAACAAGTTGTGTAGCTGATACTTCCGGGTTAGATTACTCTTTCATGATGAATGTTGCAGCATGCATTGAATGCTCTCAAGTTCTCAACAGAGCCGATGATCTTGGCACAGTTAAGATCCCATCAATCATTTGAAACAGACGTTGAACGAACAGGAGAACAACTTGATCCTCAACAACTTCAAAGACCAGTATTTAGGTCTTTGACAACTTGAATAAGTGAAATTCATGCAAATTTGGAAAAACATTTGAATGGAACTGAAACAAAACAGATACATAAATAATATGATGCATACCAAACACTGATCGGGCATGTTTTGTTCTTGCAACCAAAACAAATTTGGTGTTGGTGTTGACTTCATGATTAAGCAGCGTATCGTCCGCATCTTTTAAAGATGCGAAAACATCCACCATTTTCAAACTTCGGACACTCTAATTTTTCTAGTCAATGAAAAAGCCGAACATGTATATGTACGAATGACTGCATTCCTATTTCGGCATGAAGGCGGGGCTAGCATACGTAATCTTTTGGAGGTGGTGCTCATGATCGACGGATTACTTACGTACAGAAACTCTTTGGACAGATATTGAATAAAACGCTTTGGAAAAAATAGGACCCCCGGTATTATCTGTATTCTCGCGGTACTTATCGAATAATGAAGAAATAATAGTTAACTTAAAATCAAATACCAACACATAAGCATATTAAATTTCAATCCTATCCCAATTCCTAACAGCATTAAATTAATGAAAAAATGTTTAAAGTTTGTTACAAAAGTAAACAAATGTACATAGGGTCACCGCCATATTTACAGGATGACGTGACGTCATCACTATTCTCGCGGTATTTCAATTATAATCTAAAAATAGACAAAGTATTGGCCTCAGATAACTAAATTGAACTTTTTTGTGCACGACTAACTATCCTGCAAGAGAAAAAATTTAGTGGTCTGAAACCTAAAATGCGTTTGGGAGAGAAACTCGTGATGTATTTTAATTGACACAATTTTTTTATAGGGAATTGCATGCTGTTTTGATAGAAAATGATTTTATTAACATTTTGTCGCAAATGCTTACCAAAATACGGTGAATATTGATAGGTAAGACTGTTTTTTGCTGGAGAAAAAAAAGTAGGTCAACCACGTTTTTTCGTAATCACCGGTTGGTGGAGGACAGCAACTACCGCGAGAATAGTGATGATGACTATGCCATCTGTATACGGGTCAGAACAGTGAAAAAACGTAAGTAATAATGAATTTGGATTATTTATGGATTGGTTTTTTTATAGAAGAAACCTAATAGGAAGATTAAACTATGCCTTTAAGCATGTTAATTTAGCAATTCTAAATATTCACCACTCCCCACCCACCCATTTTACAACGAAATTCACACCAAGTCATATATACTAAAACTCACATGAATAGGAAAGAAAATAATGTAAACTTGCATAAATCGTGATAAGTTAACATATATTTAAATATCACCTTCAAATTTTCGCAGCGACTTTCCTAGCCCTTGGCGCCCTCGTTCCTGGCAGACGCTTTCATGACACGTTTATTTCACGGATATGCGTAAAACACGTTTACAGTGCGGATGCGTTAAAAATATATACGTGCTTAGATGTTAAAAAACGTGTATCAATATTTTTCCATTACATTGCAATTAGATCTGGCAAATGGATTAGTTTGGCATTCAAATAACATTGCTACAAAGTGTCAAACTAACAAAAGAAAAATGTCAAACAAATAATGGAAGAGCAGATATTGGGTTGACATCGGACCCATGAGCAAGTTTTGTTTTGATTTAACTCCGGCCAACATCGAATACATGAAAACATATATATTTTTTCCACAATAATAAAAACTAGTATTTATGTTATTGTTACAACGATGTAATATTAAACAGTACTGTATTTGCGTACATAAAAAATAGTCGAAATGCCAATGTTTCCCGCAAACTTCTTGCAACATGATTTTTTGCATTAAAGATTCTTGCAAACTTCTAGCAACACAAATTATTTTATTCAAGTTTACAGCAGCACATATTTAACACAATGTGTTTAGTGTTCAATTTGTGTTGGACTCAATTTGTTGGTAGCCAGGAAGCAGTCATTGAGAATGATTAGTATAAGCTGTAAGAACTTGTTTCACAATCAATGTAAAATAAATAAATTTAAGCTAATATAAGTTTCTTAACATCTGTGAGATTTGTAAAAGTGATGTTAATTTCAGAGCATGCATTAAACAATTCATATCCGATATTATCATAAGCAGAACAATGCAAAAGTACATGTACATGTAATTCAGGCTCTATGCTATTTGTAGTACAAATTTGACAAAGTCTATTATCAACAGCAATATTTTCATAACATCCAGTTTCAAGTCATATTGGTGCAACCCCACATCTGAATTTGACTAGAGCTGTTCTAGGCATAACAGGAAAAAATATTAACAAATACCTTTCCAATTCAAACTTTTGTTTAAACAATTTATATGTTCTTAACTTGTTACCACCTCTGCCACCTATTCCGATGTCACTATTAACTTGGGTTTTCCATTCATTTCTAAAGATAGACATGTAGACATGTACAAATTAACAACTTTATCAGAGAAATATTTAGATGACATACTGTCACATAATCCAGTTGTTTGCTCTAAACCTAGTTTATTTGTATTTTGGATAAAATCAAATTGCCCGTTTTTACACTAATACTACTGCCACTTTTAGACAAAGAATTTGTAAAAATCATATAATTACTTCTTGAATGTTCCATTTTATTGAATCTATACCGTTATTGACACACATACTTCATTTGTTTAATATGTGGCGGTGCCACGCCATATAGCCATATATGGCTGTGTTGGGCGTGTACTTACCAACACTCAAATAATAGCGCATTGCCCTGTTTTGCACAGCATTGATACACAAGTATGATTTATTGCCCCATATAGAAGCAACATATGCAATAACAGGCCAAACTACATACTTAGCCGTCTTATCAAAATCTAAATTTTCATCAAGTAAAATACTGAGGTAAGTATACTGACTCACTATTTTAATTGCAGTTCTACACATGAAACATTATATGCAGATCTACCAATAGACAGCAGGCAGAAATGAACAATATTACTTTTTTGAGCATTAACAATAATTGAGTTTGTAGTGCTCCATGTAGACAATACATTGAGCATATATTGTAGGTCAATCATCAGCATACAACAAAATTGTCAAAAATGATGTAAATGGTTTGTAAAGAGACTTACTGGATTATATATGTTTTCTTAGTGTTTTCTTAATGTATGCACAACTACACTGTATATTTTTCAACCTTTTAAACTTGCAACATAACTTCATTTCCACTGTTTCTGTTTGTAAATGTGTTACCCTGATGTAGGCGTAAGCCAAAATGTTGATGCTCTGAATTTACAGAAGTGGAGTTAGTTGACAAATCCATTACTTCATCTGTCAAAATAAAGGATTAGCGTAAATATACTGTTGTGTTGTACTTCGGCTTGTTACTACATTTGTAGGAATGTTTTTTTCCATGTCTTCAGGAATAACATAATCAAGCATTTATGTTGTAGCAGTGTTCTGATGTTTGTGCAGAATCACACTGTTCTTAGTGATGTTCTTCTTGGTCATTGAAACATGACTGGATTGCTTTCATATAACTGTATTAGCATTTACTAAATATAAAACACAAACTCAGTCTTAAGTTACAAAGGTATATTTTCAAAATACACTGTAAAAATGTGGTTATTCACAAAGAATATTTTACAATCAAACTAGTAACGGAATAGTGAAAGATGAAAAAAGATTCATACATGACACATATAAACACTAAAACAGACATTACACACAAATTATATAGAAGGATTTCACACTCGAATGAGGCTGGGTAATTTCCCTTTCATATGTATAGTACCTATAGTAACACATTTTATATAATTATGTTAAATTTAATTTCACACTAGGTCAATGTAATACCAGTAATTACTATTCAGAATGAACAGGTTTATTTCAAATGGATAATAAGAAAAAAAGCTCACATATAAAATATTTTACAACAAATAATATTTGTATTTAAAAACATTTATACAGACAAATTAATACAAGTAATGACCGATTACTATACTAGACATGAATCTATCAATATAACAACACATGTGCAATAAATATCATGTTAAAATTATTTTTAAATGGCCTCCCCATCTCCACTCACAGCCATCCCTATCTCCCTTTATTGAAATGATTTTTACAATCTGTTTTTATTTATACAAGAATAATTTCAAAACATGTATACAATGCAACCTCTCTTAAGCAACAACCTCTCATCAACAACAAAATTCATTTTTCCTATAGTAATAATTTCAGTGAAAATCTACTTTTATAATTATGGCCTCACCATCTCCACTCACAGCCATCCCTATCTCCCTTCATTGAAATGATTTTTACAATTGTTTTAATTAATATACAAGAATAACTTCAAAACATGTATACAATGCAACCTCTCTTAAGCAACAACCTCTCATCAACAACAAAATACATTTTTCCTATAGTAATAATTTCAGTGAAAATCTACTTTTATAATTATGGCCTCCCCATCTCCACTCACAGCCATCCCTATCTCCCTTCATTGAAATGATTTTTACAATTGTTTTAATTAATATACAAGAATAACTTCAAAACATGTATACAATGCAACCTCTCTTAAGCAACAACCTCTCATCAACAACAAAATACATTTTTCCTATAGTAATAATTTCAGTGAAAATCTACTTTTATAATTATGGCCTCCCCATCTCCACTCACAGCCATCCCTATCTCCCTTCATTGAAATGATTTTTACAATTGTTTTAATTAATATACAAGAATAACTTCAAAACATGTATACAATGCAACCTCTCTTAAGCAACAACCTCTCTTCAACAACAAAATCAACTTTTCCTATGGTAATAATTTCAGTGAAAATCTACTTTTATATGGCCTCCCCATCTCCACTCACAGCCATCCCTATCTCCCTTCATTGAAATGATTTTGACAATTTGTTTTTATTTATACACAAGAATAATTTCAAAACATGTATACAATGCAACCTCTCTGAAGCAACAACCTCTCTTTCAATCAATTTACAACTTATTGCAAAGTTTTAATGTATTTTTCTCTTTCTAAAAAATTGTATTATTTTCACAGCATAAATGCATTTTTTATATTTTAAGAAAAAAGAATTGGTTACAGAAAGGAGTAAAAACAAAAATAACTCGGCAATCATGGTGACTCAAATTGTAAATATATTAGTATTTTCAACAACTGGCTAGATTATTACTATCATCTTTATCCATTTACAATGGAACACACTTATAATGATTTTCTGGTGACCTTGAGATTTACTTAGTTATATCCAAACTTTGTTTAAGAAAACAAATGCAGAAATAAAAGGTCACAACTCTGACAAAAATCATCCATGTGCCCAATATTAATAATTGCACATCTACATTATTTTGAGAAAAAGTATTCTCCATGTTCCTTATAAAGCAGACTTTAAAAAATTAAGCAATAAACGACAGAAATTTTAAAAACACAGACTAACATTTTCCAATGCATTTATCTTGTAGTGAATGCAATCTGTTTCTTATATTGTCTTGATACGAATATTATATTTCTAATTCAATGTAATATTTGCTTCAATTTTTAATAGGGATGTCAACTAATGTTCGTTTGTACGCCCGAATATTCGAATACTGATTGGGATTTCGAATAGTCGATAAAATATGTATTTTCAATGTAAAAAACTGAATGCAAGTGTATTAAATTTCAATGATGGACATTTTTGCAGTGAATGGCATTTTACACATGACAATAACATCTACAGGTGTTAATTGACATGTCACTTCTATATTTAGGGGCAAGAGAGATATAACACTCGGGTGATGACACTTAGGCCCTGAAAGTATAAGTAATCACAGGGATTTTTACCAATTGAATGATCAGTTTTAAAAACGAAATTGATAAGCAAAACCGTTAAAACTTCGAATTTCAAATGTATTATTATTAAATAAGAAGGTCAAATGTTCCAATATTCGAATATTCGTTCAGAAGGTTATAATAATTTGTACGTCTATATTGCTTGCTTGTTATAATAGCTTGAATCCCTAACTCTCTGTAGCTACACCGACTTCTGCTGCTACTGCTAATAAATACTTCTGCTGCTACTGCTAATACTTCTGCTGCTAATACTTCTGCTGCTACTGCTAATACTTCTGCTGCTAATACTTCTGCTGCTACTGCTTAAAAATACCTCTGCTGCTACTGCTAATACTTCTGCTGCTGCTGCTAATACTTCTGCTGCTACTGCTAATACTTCTGCTGCTACTGCTAACACTTATGCTTCTGTTAATACTTCTGCTGCTACTGCTAATACTTCTGCTGCTACTGCTAATAAATACTTCTGCTGCTACTACTAATACTTCTGCTGCTACTGCTTATACTTCTGCTGCTACTGCTAATACTTCTGCTGCTACTGCTAATAAATACCTCTGCTGCTACTGCTAATACTTCTGCTGCTACTGCTAATACTTCTGCTACTGCTAATACTTCTTCTGCTACTGCTAATACTTATGCTCCTGCTAATACTTCTGCTGCCACTGCTAATACTGCTGCTACTGCTAATACTTCTGCTGCTACTGCTAATACTTCTGCTGCTACTGCTAAAAATACCTCTGCTGCTACTGCTAATACTTCTTCTGCTACTGCTACTGCTAATACTTCTGCTGCTACTGCTAATACTTCTGCTGCTCCTGCTGATACTTCTGCTGCCACTGCTAATACTGCTGCTACTGCTAATACTTCTGCTGCTACTGCTTAAAAATACCTCTGCTGCTACTGCTAATACTTCTGCTGCTATTGCTAATAAATACTTCTGCTGCTACTACTAGTATTTCTTTTGCTACTGTTAAAACTTCTGCTGCTACTGCTAATACTTCTGCTGCTACTGCTAATTAATACTTCTGCTACTACTGCTAATACTTATGCTGCTACTGCTAATTAATTATTCTGCTGCTACTGCTTTTAATTCTGCTGCTACTGCTAATAAATACTTCTGCTACTGCTATACTTCTGCTGCTCCTGCTAATACTTCTGCTGCCACTGCAAATACTGCTGCTACTGCTTATACTTCTGCTGCTACTGCTAAAAAAATATCTCTGCTGCTACTGCTAATACTTCTGCTGCTACTGCTAATATTTCTGCTGCTACTGCTAATAAATACATCTGCTGCTACTACTAATACTTCTTCTGCTACTGTTAAAACATCTGCTGCTACTGCTAATACTTCTGTTGCTACTGCTAATAAATACTTCTGCTACTACTGCTAATACTTATGCTGCTACTGCTAATTAATACTTCTGCTGCTACTGCTTTTAATTCTGCTGCTACTGCTAATAAATACTACTGCGACTGCTAATACTTCTGCTGCTACTGCTAATACTTCTGCTGCTACTGCTTATACCTCTGCTGCTACTGCTACTGCTAATACTTCTGCTGCTACTGCTAATCATTCTGCTGCTACTGCTAATACTTCTGCTGCTACAACTAATACTTCTGCTGCTACTGCTGAAACTTCTGCTGCTACTGCTAATGCTTCTACTGCTACTTATAATACTTCTGCTGCTACTACTTATAAATACTTCTGCTGCTACTGCTAATAATTCTGCTGCTACTGCTAATACTTCTGCTGCTACTGCTAATACTTCTGCTGCTACTGCTTATTCTTCTGCTGCTACTGCTAATAAATACTTAAGCGAATGCTAATACTTCTGCTGCTACTGCTAATACTTCTGCTGCTACTGCTAATACCTCTGCTGCTATTGCTAATACTTCTGCTGCTACTGCTAATCATTCTGCTGCTACTGCTAATACTTCTGCTGCTACTGCTAATAAATACTTCTGCTACTACTGCTAATACTTATGCTGCTACTGCTAATTAATACTTCTGCTGCTACTGCTTTTAATTCTGCTGCTACTGCTAATAAATACTTATGTGACTGCTAATACTTCTGCTGCTACTGCTAATACTTCTGCTGCTACTGCTAATACCTCTGCTGCTATTGCTAATACTTCTGCTGCTACTGCTAATCATTCTGCTGCTACTGCTAATACTTCTGCTGCTACAACTTATACTTCTGCTGCTACTGCTGAAACTTCTGCTGCTACTGCTAATACTTCTACTGCTACGACTTATAAATACTTCTGCTGCTACTGCTAATACTTCTGCTGCTACTGCTAATACTTCTGCTGCTACTGCTATTAAATACTTCTGCTGCTATTGCTAATAAATACTTCTGCTGCTACTGCTAATAAATACTTCTGCTGCTACTGCTAATAAATACTTCTGCTGCTACTGCTAATAAATACTTCTGCTGCTATTGCTAATACTTCTGCTGCTACTGCTAATAAATTCTTCTGCTGCTACTGCTAATACTTCTGCTGCTACTGCTAATACTTCTGCTGCTACTGCTAATACTTCTGCTGCTATTGCTAATAAATACTTCTGCTGCTACTGCTAATACTTCTGCTGCTACTGCTAGTACTTCTGCTGCTACTGCTAATAACTACTTTTGCTGCTACTGCTAATAAATACTTCTGCTGCTATTGCTTATAAATACTTCTGCTGCTACTGCTAATAAATACTTCTGCTGCTACTGCTAATAAATACTTCTGCTGCTACTGCTAATAAATACTTCTGCTGCTATTGCTAATACTTCTGCTGCTACTGCTAATAAATTCTTCTGCTGCTACTGCTAGTACTTCTGCTGCTACTGCTAATAAATACTTTTGCTGCTACTGCTAATAAATACTTCTGCTGCTATTGCTTATAAATACTTATGCTGCTACTGCTAATAAATACTTCTGCTGCTACTGCTAATAAATACTTCTGCTGCTACTGCTAATAAATACTTCTGCTGCTATTGCTAATACTTCTGCTGCTACTGCTAATAAATTCTTCTGCTGCTACTGCTAATACTTCTGCTGCTACTGCTAATACTTCTGCTGCTACTGCTAATACTTCTGCTGCTACTGCTAATACTTCTGCTGCTACTGCTAATACTTCTGCTGCTACTGCTAGTACTTCTGCTGCTACTGCTAATAACTACTTTTGCTGCTACTGCTAATAAATACTTTTGCTGCTACTGCTAATAAATACTTCTGCTGCTATTGCTTATAAATACTTCTGCTGCTACTGCTAATAAATACTTCTGCTGCTACTGCTAATACCTCTGCTGCTACTGCTAATCATTCTGCTGCTACTGCTAATCATTCTGCTGCTACTCTAATACTTCTGCTGCCACTGCTAATAAATACCTCTGCTGCTACTGTTAATAAATAATTATGCTGCTACTGCTTATATTTCTGCTGCTACTGCTTATATTTCTGCTGCTACTGCTAATACTTCTGCTGCTACTGCTTATATTTCTGCTGCTACTGCTAATACTTCTGCTGCTGCTACTACTACTACTACTACTACTGCTGCTGCTGCTGCTGCTACTACTGCTACTACTACTACTTACTACTACTACTACTAGTAATAATAATACAATTACAACAACAATAACCCCAACTACTAGTTACTAATAATACATGTAATAATAGTGTAAGAATCTATGATATATATTAAACCATATCTTCTTTAGCTGAAGGGTTGATGCAATTGAAATCAATTAGTACATTGTGCTGCAATGAAGTTCGAAAATGACTTTCGTGCAACGCAAGTGTCCACTTTATCTAGGCCAAGCCATTGACCGAATATTCGAATACCAAAACTGCCATTCATTGACATCCCTAATTTTTAATAATATTAACTGTAATTTTGAGCTGGTATGCATCCTTGAGTACATTAAAAAGAAATACCAATAAAAGAAGCAACATTTTTTCACAAAAAATAAAGTAATGAAAGAAAACAGTAGGGCTGCATATCAGTCAATAACTATCGATACAATATATTCCTATCATACAAAGTGATTGATATTCAATACATCATACTTTTTTCAAATACAAAAAATAAAGGATAAAAGGAATTCTCTCTCAACAATGTTCTCTGCATAGTAGCTTCGATCAAAATACTCCAGTAGCTTTTAACATGTTGATGTCATTAGACATGCTTCAATAGAACTGATCCTGTTAATGTCACAAGAATGTTTCGAAAGGTTTCTGCAGCTTTGCATTTTTAGAATGCTCCAATAATTCATGTAAAAAATCACATTTTAGCAGGTTCCAGCAACCTTCAAGGGAGTTTGTCTTACCCAATGTTTACTGTACAAGTTCCTGAGACACCAGCTGCTAATTGAGTCAATCACACATTATCCTAAACACACATACATGTATACACATATATATCACTCCCAAATGTTCACCGAGCATTTACAGATTCACTTCACAACTGCTTGGAGAAGTCTATGGTTCTCCAACACGTAAGCACAATCAACGAACACCTCCACAATTCCTCTATAGTTTATGTCCTGAAATCATAATAATCCTCAATATATTTATAGTAATGACATTTATTTAATAACAACTCATCTCATCTGGCCAAATGCATACAGATGTAATCAATCAATACACAGGGTAAATATTTGAGTAAGACCAACATAAACTTAGTCCCTTATACAATTCATCATGTCATCAAACAAGATGTTAGACAAGTGTTTCCTCGGCTATAATATTGAGGTTTCAGTTTACTAAAGATTGTCACATCTCAATAAATTAAACATAAACAACAGCATATTCTAATTTCGTTGACAATGAAGTTGGATAAATGTCTTACCAGAATATAAAAGCTGATGTCACTATGTCTGATGTATCATGTATCTGTGTGGAAAGTTGTAACTGGTGAATCAGCAAATGGTATCTCCCTGTAAATGAAAACATTTGTTAACTTATGCTTTTTGTGAAACTATACCAAATTTTCAGATCAGCAATATTCGATGTTGCATACAATATGACTGAAAGACAAACGTGTGCGTGTACTTTACAGAAAACTGATTGGGAAACAAGGGGCAACCACAGCATTCCAAACATATTCATTCAAAATCTTTTAATATAGAATACAGTAAAACTTCACTTAAAGACCACCTCAATAATAAGGTCATCTCAAAATTAAGAACACAGTTTTCAGGTCCATTTTCACTGTTTCGCTCATTATTCAGCATCAATATTAAGACCACCTCAATATAAAGACCTGTTTTCAAGGGTCCCATTAGGATGGTCTCATCATTGAAGTTTTACTGTTTATGCAAATAATTCATTCTACCAGATATTTAAGATGTGCATAACATGCATATTACAGTCATATTAAGGGTATTTAAATAAGAAAATTGTACTCAACTTTGCTCGAAGATCCTCTTCATCTTGACATCTTCGCCAACTGCAGCCTGCAAGAAGAAAATAGAACAAACGAATTAGCATAACATGCATATTACAGTCATATTAAGGGTATTTAAATAAGAAAATTGTACTCAACTTTGCTCGAAGATCCTCTTCATCTTGACATCTTCGCCAACTGCAGCCTGCAAGAAGAAAATAGAACAAACGAATTAGCATAACATGCATTACAGTCATATTAAGGGTATTGAAATAAGAAAATTGTACTCAACTTTGCTCGAAGATCCTCTTCATCTTGACATCTTCGCCAACTGCAGCCTGCAAGAAGAAAATAGAACAAACGAATTAGCATAACATGCATATTACAGTCATATTAAGGGTATTTAAATAAGAAAATTGTACTCAACTTTGCTCGAAGATCCTCTTCATCTTGACATCTTCGCCAACTGCAGCCTGCAAGAAGAAAATAGAACAAACGAATTAGCATAACATGCATTACAGTCATATTAAGGGTATTTAAATAAGAAAATTGTACTCAACTTTGCTCGAAGATCCTCTTCATCTTGACATCTTCGCCAACTGCAGCCTGCAAGAAGAAAATAGAACAAAAGAATTAGCATAACATGCATTACAGTCATATTAAGGGTATTTAAATAAGAAAATTGTACTCAACTTTGCTCGAAGATCCTCTTCATCTTGACATCTTCGCCAACTGCAGCCTGCAAGAAGAAAATAGAACAAACGAATTAGCATAACATGCATTACAGTCATATTAAGGGTATTGAAATAAGAAAATTGTACTCAACTTTGCTCGAAGATCCTCTTCATCTTGACATCTTCGCCAACTGCAGCCTGCAAGAAGAAAATAGAACAAACGAATTAGCATAACATGCATATTACAGTCATATTAAGGGTATTGAAATAAGAAAATTGTACTCAACTTTGCTCGAAGATCCTCTTCATCTTGACATCTTCGCCAACTGCAGCCTGCAAGAAGAAAATAGAACAAACGAATTAGCATAACATGCATATTACAGTCATATTAAGGGTATTTAAATAAGAAAATTGTACTCAACTTTGCTCGAAGATCCTCTTCATCTTGACATCTTCGCCAACTGCAGCCTGCAAGAAGAAAATAGAACAAAGGAATTAGCATAACATGCATTACAGTCATATTAAGGGTATTGAAATAAGAAAATTGTACTCAACTTTGCTCGAAGATCCTCTTCATCTTGACATCTTCGCCAACTGCAGCCTGCAAGAAGAAAATAGAACAAACGAATTAGCATAACATGCATTACAGTCATATTAAGGGTATTTAAATAAGAAAATTGTACTCAACTTTGCTCGAAGATCCTCTTCATCTTGACATCTTCGCCAACTGCAGCCTGCAAGAAGAAAATAGAACAAACGAATTAGCATAACATGCATTACAGTCATATTAAGGGTATTGAAATAAGAAAATTGTACTCAACTTTGCTCGAAGATCCTCTTCATCTTGACATCTTCGCCAACTGCAGCCTGCAAGAAGAAAATAGAACAAACGAATTAGCATAACATGCATATTACAGTCATATCAAGGGTATTTAAATAAGAAAATTGTACTCAACTTTGCTCGAAGATCCTCTTCATCTTGACATCTTCGCCAACTGCAGCCTGCAAGAAGAAAATAGAACAAACGAATTAGCATAACATGCATTACAGTCATATTAAGGGTATTTAAATAAGAAAATTGTACTCAACTTTGCTCGAAGATCCTCTTCATCTTGACATCTTCGCCAACTGCAGCCTGCAAGAAGAAAATAAAACAAACGAATTAGCATAACATGTATATTACAGTCATATTAAGGGTATTTAAATAAGAAAATTGTACTCAACTTTACTCGAAGATCCTCTTCATCTTGACATCTTCGCCAACTGCAACCTGCAATAAGAAAATAGAACAAACGAATTAGCATAACATGCATTACAGTCATATTAAGGGTATTGAAATAAGAAAATTGTACTCAACTTTGCTCGAAGATCCTCTTCATCTTGACATCTTCGCCAACTGCAGCCTGCAAGAAGAAAATAGAACAAAAGAATTAGCATAACATGCATTACAGTCATATTAAGGGTATTGAAATAAGAAAATTGTACTCAACTTTGCTCGAAGATCCTCTTCATCTTGACATCTTCGCCAACTGCAGCCTGCAAGAAGAAAATAGAACAAACGAATTAGCATAACATGCATTACAGTCATATTAAGGGTATTGAAATAAGAAAATTGTACTCAACTTTGCTCGAAGATCCTCTTCATCTTGACATCTTCGCCAACTGCAGCCTGCAAGAAGAAAATAGAACAAACGAATTAGCATAACATGCATTACAGTCATATTAAGGGTATTGAAATAAGAAAATTGTACTCAACTTTGCTCGAAGATCCTCTTCAGCTTGACATCTTCGCCAACTGCAGCCTGCAAGAAGAAAATAGAACAAAAGAATTAGCATAACATGCATTACAGTCATATTAAGGGTATTGAAATAAGAAAATTGTACTCAACTTTGCTCGAAGATCCTCTTCATCTTGACATCTTCGCCAACTGCAGCCTGCAAGAAGAAAATAGAACAAACGAATTAGCATAACATGCATATTACAGTCATATCAAGGGTATTTAAATAAGAAAATTGTACTCAACTTTGCTCGAAGATCCTCTTCATCTTGACATCTTCGCCAACTGCAGCCTGCAAGAAGAAAATAGAACAAACGAATTAGCATAACATGCATTACAGTCATATTAAGGGTATTTAAATAAGAAAATTGTACTCAACTTTGCTCGAAGATCCTCTTCATCTTGACATCTTCGCCAACTGCAGCCTGCAAGAAGAAAATAGAACAAAAGAATTAGCATAACATGCATTACAGTCATATTAAGGGTATTTAAATAAGAAAATTGTACTCAACTTTGCTCGAAGATCCTCTTCATCTTGACATCTTCGCCAACTGCAGCCTGCAAGAAGAAAATAGAACAAACGAATTAGCATAACATGCATTACAGTCATATTAAGGGTATTTAAATAAGAAAATTGTACTCAACTTTGCTCGAAGATCCTCTTCATCTTGACATCTTCGCCAACTGCAGCCTGCAAGAAGAAAATAAAACAAACGAATTAGCATAACATGTATATTACAGTCATATTAAGGGTATTTAAATAAGAAAATTGTACTCAACTTTACTCGAAGATCCTCTTCATCTTGACATCTTCGCCAACTGCAGCCTGCAATAAGAAAATAGAACAAACGAATTAGCATAACATGCATTACAGTCATATTAAGGGTATTGAAATAAGAAAATTGTACTCAACTTTGCTCGAAGATCCTCTTCATCTTGACATCTTCGCCAACTGCAGCCTGCAAGAAGAAAATAGAACAAAAGAATTAGCATAACATGCATTACAGTCATATTAAGGGTATTGAAATAAGAAAATTGTACTCAACTTTGCTCGAAGATCCTCTTCATCTTGACATCTTCGCCAACTGCAGCCTGCAAGAAGAAAATAGAACAAACGAATTAGCATAACATGCATTACAGTCATATTAAGGGTATTTAAATAAGAAAATTGTACTAACTTTGCTCGAAGATCCTCTTCATCTTGACATCTTCGCCAACTGCAGCCTGCAAGAAGAAAATGGAACAAACGAATTAGCATAACATGCATATTACAGTCATATTAAGGGTATTTAAATAGGAAAATTGTACTCAACTTTTCTCTGAAGGTCCTCTTCGCCAAGTTCTTAGCCATCATGCCAACTACAGCCTGCGAGGAGAAAAAAGAACGATCGAATTAGTATAACATACATACTACATAGATAAAGGCCCGTACAAAAGAAAGAAACAGTTTGAGACATGTCAAACACATGGAACAGACATATTAAACAAAACACATGAAACAGTTTATTGATTGTGCATTTTCACCTTATATAAAAAAGTCTAATAACGCGATTGCGAGCGGTCTATACGCGTTCAACGATACAACGTTCTCCATCACTGAGATGAAGGCGGCTATAAAAGAAAGAAACAGTATTAGACATATCAAACACATGGAACACACATAACACATGAAACACATGAAACACAAAATCATTAAACGAATATCAAAAAATAAAATAAAGCGATTGCGAGCGGACTATACGCTTGTACCGATATGACGTTCTCCATCACCGAGATGAAGGCGGCTACAGAAGAAAGAAGCAGGATAAGACATATCAAACACATGCAACACACATAACACATGAAACACATGAAACACATGAAACACATGAAACACAAAATCAATGAACTAATATTAGAAAATCCAATAACACGATTGCGAGCGGACTATACGCATGTACCGATATGACGTTCTCCATCACCGAGATGAAGATAGCTACAGAAGAAAGAAACAGGATTAGACATATCAAACACATGCAACACACATCACACATAAAACAAATGAAACACATGAAACACAAAATCAATGAACTAATATTAGAAAATCCAATGACACGAGTGCGAGCGGACTATACGCTTGTACCGATATGACGATCTCCATCACCGAGATGAAGGCGGCTACAGAAGAATAAGCAGGATAAAACATATCAAACACATGCAACACGCATAACACATGAAACACATGAAACACATGAAACACAAAATCAATGAACTGATTATAAGAAAATCCAATAACACGATTGCGAGCGGACTATACGCTTGTACCGATTTTACGCTCTCCATCACCGAGATGAAGGCGGCTACAGAAGAAAGAAGCAGGATTAGACATATCAATCACATGCAACACGCATAACACATGAAACACATGAAACACAAAATCAATGAACTAATTATAAGAAAATCCAATAACACGATTGCGAGCGGACTATACGCATGTACCGATATGACGTTCTCCATCACCGAGATGAAGACAGCTACAGAAGAAAGAAACAGGATTAGACATATCAAACACATGCAACACACATAACACATGAAACACATGAAACACAAAATCAATGAACTAATATTAGAAAATCCAATGACACGAGTGCGAGCGGACTATACGCTTGTACCGATATGACGTTCTCCATCACCGAGATGAAGGCGGCTACAGAAGAAAGAAGCAGGATTAGACATATCAAACACATGCAACACACATAACACATGAAACACAAAATCAATGAACTAATATTAGAAAATCCAATAACACGAGTGCGAGCGGACTATACGCTTGTACCGATATGACGATCTCCATCACCGAGATGAAGGCAGCTACAGAAGAAAGAAGCAGGATTAGACATATCAAACACATGCAACACACATAACATATGAAACACATGAAACACAAAATCAATGAACTAATATAAGAAAAATCTAATAACGCAATCGCGAGCGGTCTATGCGCATGTACCGATACAACGTTCTCCATCACCGAGATGAAGGTGGCTTCAAAAGAAAGAAACAGGATTAGACATTTCAAACACATTGAACACATATAACACATGCAAACACAAAATCAATGAACTAATATAACAAAAAATCAATAACGCGATCACAAGCGGTCTATTAGCATGCATGCATCGATACGATGTTCTCCTTCACCGAGATGAAGGCGGCTTCATAAGAAAGAAACAGTATTAGACATATCAAACACATGAAACACAAAAAATACAATTTGCACAGGACGCAAATGTCACAACTCCCTATTAGAACTAACTGCCTTAGAGCCATTATTTTACATCAATTCTAAAAATTAATTTTATCTTTAAATGAATTTAATTAAGACCAAGAAGGCCAATCGGGAGACGTCCCTGAACAGTGGCAGATTGAGACTTTTTAGACCATGGGTCAACAACCTATTTACAGCGAGTTAAAATGACAACACATGATTTAGACAAGCTTCCCACCCTATACCAAATATAATGGATAAATTGATAATGAAAGCCTTATCGAATTGGGTTTATAAATACACGATGTACGGCAAGATGGGAATACATACATAAAATACAGTCCTGAAAATATATAATTACACATACTTACATTTAGGAACAAATAACAATGAAAGAATGAACCAGTAAAAACATAACAATTACACATAGAACCTACCGATTGTGGATCCAACTGTACACAACAGTCACTCCACACAGCCATCACTCTCACGTAGTGGTTACTGGTATACATCAAAATGGCCGACAATTCAGAACAAGGGAGGTAAATATTGTAGCTGTAGGAACTATGCATTACTGCAATATTAATTAACAGGTGCATAGAGTAATGATATGGTGATTACTTTGAGTTTCTACATAGATATAAACATGCTGCCATTTAGAATTTCAAACACCATGCACAGCACATTGGTGTGCGTTCATTATAAACTATAATCAACTAGCAATGCACGACTCAATTACAACCCGACCACAGAAAGTATTGCAACAATACATAAGTGATATGGACCTTCCAAAACTCTAAACAAAGTATTTAAGAATAAAAGCGTACAGCATAATTTTTTTTAGAAAACCTGTAAGACAAACAGCCCTGCATTCAGTAAAGGTATTTGAAGCTATCATTTTGTAACGTTTTCCCCATTGGCAGGCAATGTGATACAGTGGAAATATGACCCTGTTACAAATGAATGATCATTTTGACATTTAAAATAGCCCAAGAAGAAGATATAATTCCGGCTTAAAATATAAGTGTTGAGTGGTGTAGTTAATAAAATTAAGACCGGTCAAACATCAATAGGTGCTACATTCTCCCTACTTTTTTTAATATTTGGCAATTAAATAAAACGCACTGCTTTTCTCTTTGTATAACTTGCATAAAAATGCTAACTCCACAATACATTGCCTATGTCCACCATCATCAGACATTTTATGATAAAGCAACTATACAATACATTGACTATGTCCGATATCACCAGACATTCTATGATAAAACAACTCCACACTACATTGCCTATGTGTGTTTTGGGAAGCAAACAATCTCTATGACAAAACAACTACAAATACAGCCACTTCAAAGAGAAAAATACAAACAGTCACTAACTGCAAATCCTCATCTGTAACACAACACACAATCCATAATTGAATAAGTAGAATATCCTTAAGTCCAATCACAAATTATCCAAGTGTGCAAGTCCTGCTTGTCAACAACAACTAATGGTTTCCCACCAAAATTTTCCCACCAAAATTTAAACAAATCTAATAGGACGAACCAATAATGTCAACAAATGAATGAGTCAGTAACAAATATGAGTGAACAAAGCAACTCAGCAGGCCAATACAAAAACATGCTGAAATTTATCACTCAATACACACCTGAAACAGTTTATACCATTAGTTATCATAAGTTGGTATATCTTGTGAATCAGTGACTTTTGTTATAACAACATTATCAAAACACTCACCAACTATTACAGTATCAAGCAATCAATCCTCAACAGTAAACATTGACTAAAAAGTTTGTTATTCGAAGAATTGAAAATTATTTATATGGGATACTGGATTACAAGATAGTCTCAGACCCATGGGTCTACACCATTAACTGTTGAAATATTATTAATGGTTGACTCATCAAATGTCATATCATCTCATTCTTCTTCATAATACTAGTCCAAAAAGTTAATCTTACGTTTTGATTGCATTCCGCTGTCCATTCCTGTAGTTACCGATTGTTTAATCTCAATTCAAGCTGTTGTAAGAATAGATGTATACCAGCAATACCGCTAGTTACAACCAGCATCAAGCAATTTGTTTATAAATAAAGAGAACAAAATGAGACTTAGTTACAGCCCTGTCATAAATCCCAGCGGACAATTAAACATATCACTATAGTCTGAATCATTTCGGACATGAGCTTTTACTGAATTATATATACTTTTAATGGATTTCAATAGGTTACCTCCTACAAAGACCAAGGTCTTTGCCTTTTACACCATGACAAATTAATACTGAGTATAATTTTGATCTATCAATACTATCAAAAGCATTTTTAAAGTCAATAAAGACTACATACAATTTTCTTTGCTAAAGAGTACAAAATAAAACCAGTATCAATTGTAGAATATTCAGCACGAAATCCAGCTTGTTCTTCAGTTATTCTGACGAATGCATTAGCAAAAAAAGTAGAACATTTATTTAAGATGCTTGAAGCCTTTGTATATATTTTGCTTAATACTTGCAAAAGGGCTATACATAGTTCCCACATCTACAATATTTACCTCCCTTTTTCTTAACTGTCGGCCATTTTGATAGGCAAAACTGATCAGCACTTATTGGAGTAATTTCCAAATATGTGATAATTGAGAAAATACCAAGAGAATTTGCATGTGACAACCACTTTTTCTTCAACTTATTGAGCTGAATGCGCACACGAGTATAATGAATAAGTTATGTTTTATTTATCGGATTAATTTATCATCATTTACATTATATTCCCCATAAACTTTAAAGAAATTTGCCTATCAAAATGGCCAACAATTCAGAAGATGGGAGGTAAATATTGTAGATGTGAGAACTATGTATTCCCCTATTCCCCTATAGTTATAGTGCAATTTTATTAAGTTATTAACCGCGAATGTATGAATATATTACCTTGACCATTACATTTTAAAATAGGTGTATTGAAATGTTCATGTTTGTCCATAAGCTTGACAGAGAAAAAGCCTTGGTTCTGTTTTGATAGAAAAGTAATCCAAACATCAGTTTAGCTTCACACACGAGAGCATTTCCTTACCTAAATTGACATGTATCGGTCCTGAAAGTTCATACACCTGTTCGCGGTCAATCTAACAGCACTATATCAGGATTATTAATCGGGCCTTTTTTATGTACAGGTACAAGTTCAGAAACAGACCACTTCTCAGGAATTATACCACTGGAGAATATCCTATTAAATATTATACATATATATGGTAACAACAACTCAGTGGTTAAAATGAAATATTCTGGGATCAAATATCCTGAAGAGGCCTTGTTATGATAATGCAACTACACAATACAGTGCCTATGTCCATAATCATCAGACATTCTGTATGATAAAACAACTCCACAGTACATTGCCTATGTGTGTTACTGTTATGGGACAAGCAAACAATCTATTACAAAACAACTACAAATACAGCCATTTCAAAGAGAGAAATAAAAATACCTAACTGCAAATTCATCATCTGCAACACAACACACAATCCATAATTATATTATTAGAATATCCTAAAGTCCAACACACAATCCATAATTGAATAAGTAGAATATCCTAAAGTCCAACACACAATCCATAATTGAATAAGTAGAATATCCTAAAGTCCTATCACAAAATCCATACTTGAATAAGTAGAATATCCTAAAGTCCAACACACAATCCATAATTGAATAAGTAGAATATCCTAAAGTCCAACACACAATCCATAATTGAATAAGTATAATATCCTAAAGTCCAACACACAATTCATAATTGAAAAAGTAGAATATCCTAAAGTCCAATCACAAAATGTCCAGGTGTACAAGTTCTGCTTGTCAACAACAACTAATGGTTTCCCACCAAAATTTTTCCACCAAAATTTAAACAAATCTGATAGGACGAACCAATTCTGTCAACCAATGAATGAGCCAGTAACAAATATGAGTGAACAAAGCAACTCAGCAGGCCAATACAAAAACATACTGAAATTGATCACTCAATACACACCTGAAACAGTTTTATATCAAAGCACTGTGAGCACAGAAGGCCTGGGGCTGTCGATAGCTGGACTGTGGATTTGTTTACTTGGTATAGATCTAGTGACTTGTTTGTATACAAAGTATCACATTATCTACTGTATTTCCATATTGTATCAGTATAAGTATACCACGATAAGTTGAGAGTGACGTCATGCAATGTTTACATGGTTTGACCACCTTTATTCAAAATCAAAATAGGTAAATCAAATAACAAGCAAAACTTTTTATTGATTTCATTAAACTAACAGCCGTGATAGCTCAGATGGTAGCGAGTCCGCGCCTTTCAATGCAGTTGTACTTAATGTTCGCTCGAATATCATTAATTAAAAACATTATATAGCACATGTATTTATAAGCTTTTCACTAATAACGATATGGTTTCATGATTTTTAAAATGCATGATATCATCATGCAGTATCATCGTGCAGTAGATTTACATGTGCATTTATCGCTACAATATGGAACAAAGTTGATATGGCTACTTCGAAAAACGTAAGGGTTCAAATGGACATTTTAGCGACAACGCTATAGCCATCATTAAACACGTGTGATTTAACGACAAAGCAATAAGATGATAACAAACAAAACAAAAATAAACAGACAGAAACAACAAAAAACAAGTAATTGACACATTGGCACTGAGTAAGGGATAAAAAATTCATATTGTCCATAAAAAATAGAAGGCATGAATGTGTCTCGAACTCACCACCTATCTATATGTCGAAGTTACTAGTCAGAAGCGCTACCAATTGAGCTATCGCTACTGTCAACTTTGAGACATATTTCATCAAAATTTAATACAATTCCTGAAGATAATAGGCATGATATGACCGTAAGCTGCTTTACATGTATTGGAAAGTGGGTATGGTCGTGTTTACTATCGACTTATCTTAACTTAGTTATAGTAAGGTTTTACCATCAGTTATCATAAGTTGGTATATCTTGTGAATCATTGATATTTTGTTATAATAACATTATAATATAAGCACTCACAAACTATTACAGTATTTCATGCAATCAATCCTCAACAATAAACATTGATTAGAAAGTTTGTAATTTGAAGAATAAAAAATTATTTATAATTATGGGATGTTGGATAACAAGATAATCTCAGACAAGATCCAGCATCTTGGCCACCCCTGGGTCAACATCATTAACCAAGCACATGTATATCACATCTTTAAAAATTGACTGGCAGAATCAATCTATGGCCCATCCTCAAAACACAACTTTATTTCAATATCACTACAGCTGGTGTTAAGTGCTGTGTGGCAGATGTAAAAAATTTGCCCCTTACTTCGTCCAAAGTGTAGTTAACCTTAATAAACTTTATATAAGTTAACACGAAAATGACGTTGGGTCGCTGTGGTGTAGTGGTTAGCACAACGGACCAGCAATCCGTAGACCCGGGTTCGAAATCCAGGTAGCGCCATTGACCGATTTTTTCGTGTTCCTCATGATCAAAACATGACTTTATTTCCATATTTAAAACCTACACTTCACTCATACATCACTCACCTAAGTGACACTCGAGTGATACTGAGCTGGAGTGGTGGGCATGTTAGCGTCAATCAAGTAAAGATTTGGAATTAACAAACCTCATACTCCACTCACTGGAGTAGCTAATGGTCAATGTAGACAGTTTTCATGGTCTAATGACTAAAAGATTATATCATAGGTAATTCAACAAGTATTGTGTTTATAAATGAATGTACTGAAGAAATCAGACTAGATTTGATGATAATGTGTTTGTTCTGTGGTTAAGGCAGTGAAGTCACCAAGTTTATCAATACACATTTATGGATTAACTCTATATATACACTGTATTAGTAAAGTTGTGCATGTAGAATGACTTTTGATGATATTATACATTCCAGTAATATAAATGCACACAAAATTCTGTTAAGTATTTTTTAATATCAAAAGTATTTTTGGAAAGGAGAGAAAGAAAAAATATAAACAAGAGCACCCGTCTGCTCTAAGTAAATTTGGGGGGGGGGGGCATCCCCCCCCGAAGACTTTTGTTGTTGTTGTTGTGAGTTTAGCCATGAAAAAAACATGAAAAAGTAAAAATTATTTTGGGGAGAGGGGGGTGGGGTGGTGTTGGAAACCGCCCTGATGACTTTTGTTGTGTTGTGAGTTTAGAAATAAACAAATTGAAAAAGAAAGGGTGCCAACAAAATGCAGTCAAGAGTTATGAAACTCCTGGGGGTTGCTATTATAATGTCAGACAATTATATTAAGTTTCAAAGCTCTACAATGAATAGTTACTGAGAAATAGAGGAATTCAACAAAAAACGACGGACGATGGAAGGCAGACAACCGATGCCAAATAACTATGACATTAACTCATCTGTCTGAAACAGACGAGCTTAAAATGTAGCCTTAATTATTCCTTCAGAATGAAGCTTGATCTCATACAGTGTAAATATTGCATGGTCTAAATGTTTATTAACCTTAATAGTGAAAACATATTCTACAAGTTAACAGTACACTAATCACTCTGAATGACTGGTTCCTGGTATTCTAACCAGTACACACGCCAAATTCTGGTTTTGTGAAAATTTTCAGCCCAAAATATTGTCAAAAGACTGCCCTGAATCTTAAATTGAACATGGAGAGAAAGCAGAGACATGTAATTGAAACTGTCACATGATCAACGATGCACAAGGGATGTTAACCGTAGGTCGCCATCTTTAATACATTAAATGACCCAGTGCGTGCGCAGTTTTTCTGTTCAATCGTATAGCCCGGACAATTATCCGGCTTGCTTTGTGGTAGATCATTAAGCATAATTAAATTGTAGTTATTATGCCTTGAAGTAAAGTTCAATAGTCTAATTCAACTTTTGTAAAGGCCATATTAATATATATTAACAACAGCATTTCTATACCATTATTTAACATATTTATGACAAAAAGTGAAGGTACATGTATTTACACATGTAAAACAGACATAATATAGCACAAAAAGACTAACCCAGGGTTGGAAACTAAGGCACGTCTGAACGACATTACCTGGGCCCCGTATTCACAAACGTTTTAAGACTGAATCTCAGACTTAGACTTTAAATTGCAAAAAATAAATTTACAAGCATTTCGTTTTCATTATATTTAAACGGATAAATCTTTGCCTGAATATTTCTTGTTACTCACTCTCCACTTTTGCCATGTTTTATCAAAATATATTGTGTTACAATAACGTAGGAACAAAATTAAAATTTACCGTTTTAAAGTCTAAGTCTGAGATTCAGTCTTAAAACGTTTGTGAATACGGGCCCTGTTTAATACTGGTTCGGTCTTGTCATTCCCGTGTCTGGCTAGACTGACTGGTCGTGTTGATAATTATTGATACTTGCATCAATTCGCCATATATCATATGTGCAATTAACGTACAAATTGTTTCCATAATTACATCCTATTCGCCAATTTTTAAACATAAACATTATGACGGAATTGCTAGTTCTATTATTAGAAGCAATGTCGTGTGCAGTGAAGAAGTTTGAAGACTGAGACCGTGTTATATTATATGCATTTGAGTCCATGAATTATATGTACATATTCAACTAACCATTTTATGAAAACCAGTAAGTCATGGGTGTGATGCAATTTTTACCACAGGATCAGTTGAAAGATAGGCATATATTTCATGGCACTGAATACTGAACGCAGGTGGTAACCGAAAATGACCGTTTAATATGTTGGTTTTAGTCGCACATTTATTTACATCATAGTGTTAAGCCTTTTTAAGTTCTTCAGAGAAAATTGTCATTTTTTTTCAGACAAATTATTTAGCAAAATAATATACAAGTTCAGTATACCTCTTTTTCTATGATAATATGTGTAAGTTTTTTAAGCACCTTCGCTTATATTGCAATTTTGAATCACACACTTTTGAACTGTCACAAAGTAACTTGATTATCATTTTACATATTGATTGTGCTAACAAAACACCCCAAAGTAGTTCAACCAAGTATAAAATGGAAATTACAAAATATAACTTTTGACCTTAATACACTGGTATAATTTTGTACAAACATAAATAAACATGGTGGCGAGTGGTTGCAGGCCATTTTCTGACCATTTTCATTGCTGCTTGTGTGATTTGTAATGGCTCAACTTATTAAACAGTTATCAAGGTTGGGAGAAACAATTTTGCAAAAGCCGAATTGAACCCAGGTGGAAAAAGGGCACAGGGCTAGAATTTAACTTTTTTGTACACTTGGCCAGTGCCTTAAATTTCAACTGGCCAAATGTGAAACCGGGTTACTGACGTGTCAAGTGAGTGCAAACTGTGAAAGCAGAATTGTGCTACACGTGGAATTAAAACCCACCCATCAACCCATCATAACAATCGCTGAAATGAGTAGCTTAGATGTAATTGGTCAAGGTAAGGAGAATAATTGAACATGGGCTGTCTAGACGACTCTTTACCAGCTCCATCCGTTACGTCATAGATTCAGCACAATCCAAGGTCAAATTACGTTGATGTTTACGGAATGTGTTGAAAACATTAGGGTGTTCACGATGACAATTGTGTAAATATTGATTGTTATACACGTTTTGCTATTTAATTTTTTCTTGAACTCTATTGAAGCCCTGGAGGGCCCTTTTGACTTATGTCTGCAGACTTGTGACTTTTGATTTATGACTTGTGAGTTGTGACTTATGAATTGTGACTTATGCAACTTTGCCGCGCATTTCAAGCACGTGCACAGTGACCCATGGAAGATGACGGACAACGATGAATCGGATGATGTAAGTTCTATTTACTTTATTCGAATATTATCAGTGCGTAATTAAGGTGCCAAAATTTGTTCTTGGTGTGGTTTTTTATTAGCGCTTAAAAAATTTATATGTATACAATGAACTATTATCAATCGACCTCCAACTGTAGAAGGTAAGAGGTAGGTTGAGTCAGTATGGCATAAACGTAGGTGTCAGAATGGCATCGTGTTGCATATCAAGTTGATTGGTCAGGATTATGAATAAAACGCTTTAGATGTTTTCAAAAGAAAACTGTCATCAACCCCCACTGTGCATGAATTCATTTTCATTATTACTCTTAGATGCAACCACTTTAGTGACCAGGGTGTATCCAAGGTCAGCGCGGTGGCGTGGGGATATGCAGAAACATTTATTAATATTTATCAGCATTTCTATGACGAACAATAACGAATAGTGCATTTATAAATGTTTGCACTAACAGCAATCGACACCAGTAAATACTGGGTAAGATTTAAAGAATAAAAGTATAAATTCTTTATTATAGGCATATAATGCAGTCTCCACCTCAGTAGCACATATTTACTGTAACACTTGATGATAACAGCGATACTGTCTGACAAACGACATACTAAACTTTAGTAAAAATATGATTTTCAATCCTGATCTATTCCTGCCACTAAATCATGTAACTCTAAGAACATCTGCAATGCGGCATCAGCATCTAATAGTTTTGAAGATCGGGCTTTTAAAGATATGCCAACTCATTGAATTCATCAAAGGTTCTCTTTGAAATGGAATACATGTCTTTGCGACATCTCACATCAGGTTTGTTAATCGCTGTGTCGTAATCATGAACGCCAAACAATTCTGGTAAAAATACATAACGTCAGGTTTTCGTTATTGTACTCCAGCATTGTGCTAGGGTCTTATATCATGAACATTCCATTGTTGTGCAATCAACTGAATATAACAAAATTTCAAATTCTCGCAATGTATCAGATCAAGCTCATTGAAACGGCCAGAATCACGCAAGTCCTTGAATAAATTCATCAACCACTGTACTCCTTGTTGCCGAAGAGTTCCTCAGCATCGTCCGATGCGCTGGTTAGAAGTGTTTTTTCCAACAATAACGCGTCGACTCCCTGCAAATGGGTCGGTTGCATCATTCCGAAAGACAAACAACAGAGTTTTCTGTGCCAGCATCACAACGCAATATACGAGGAGTTTTACCCACCTCATTTAGTGCATCCAAATAATATTTCGCAATTAATTTGGGATTGTTGTTAGTGTCAGAAACCACTAACCAGATTAGTTTCCTGCTAAAACCATCTATCGCACCAGGTATGCAGCATCCGAACGGCTTCAACTTATCGTAAATGTCTACGTGCCAAATGTTGTTTGGCCCTTTTGCACAGTATACCCGTCTTTGGAGACGATGTGCCTTCCGCATTACAACACCACTTGGATCCAGTGCCCTCATTATATCCCTGACATCATTACGCTTTACGTGTATATTATTATTAACTTTTAACCGACGCCACATCGTTCGATAGCCAACAGTCCGCTGTTCTGTATTTCCCTGTCGACTACATCAATAACACTATAGAGTATATAAGTTCATACCGCGATGATTCAAGTTCAAGCTTTGCAGGAACCTTTTTAGTTGACGCATTGACACAAAATCCCATGCTTAAGTAGCAAAATTCCGAGGATTTCACTGTATCTAAAACCTTGCTTGAAATATTCCACAATGAGTGATGACCTTTCAACGTTCATAGATGTTGAAGGCAGATAGGTTGGCACCACAGCCACTGTCATTCCCAACAGGACGAAAAAAACAAAATGCAAACATGCATTTCATTTGGCTTCGCTGTCCCTTAAACCTGACTTGACTCACCGGATGACTTATATAGGCCACCAAAAGCAGTAAATGCAGACTCACTAACCATGTGTTTCTCGCACAATCGATTTCATATAATGAATGCAATTTTAGTAAGTCACAACTCACAAGTCATAAGTCACAAGTCATAAGTCACAAGTCATAAGTCATAAGTCACAAGTCATAAGTCACAAGTCCGCAGGTTTTCACGGTAATTTCAAGTTCTGTTTTTTGTCGACTTATGGCCGAGTATATATGGTAGCCAAAACAATTTTCGTGGAAATTTACAGTCTACTCATTATGTAAACATGTATACATGCTGTTGACAACCTGTTGCTATGGGGGTAATATGGCGAGAAGCAAAAGAAAGAGGTTAAAACTAGTTTGTTTTACCTTGAACATACATGTTTATTTTGGAATCCAATGAAATTAAATATAACAGTTATGTTCTTAACTTGAAATCCACTCGCAAAAAAATGCCAGCTTAAGAAATCTCAACTCGCATTTTTAAAATACAGCTCGCATTTTGCGAGTGGCGAGTGCTTAAATTCGAGCCCTGAGGGTAGGCATGGCTTTAATGGGAAATGGGCACATTTAAGATATTTATATAAGAAAATGAAACTGTGTTATGCTAAAAATTCTACAACTTAGTCTAAAATCAAGTGAAGAAGAAAATGGAGTTCCAAAATTACCAAATGAAAGCAGACATTATATTGCTTATAACCCATATCTTTTTAAAGCTGTTTGACCAAACCCTTCATCTTAAAGCCACTAAATACAACTTTTAGTTTAAACATGAGTTTTTACATCAATTATGAAACAAGTTCTTACAACTTATACTAATCACTCTCAATGACTGCTCCCTGGATAACTAACCAGTACTTGTGCCCATATTAACGATTGAGAAAACTCAGGATCAAACTTAGCCCAGCAGGTCTCGAAAGCAAAGAAAGGTCTCGAACCTACAACCTTCAGATCAGGAGTCAGGTGCTCTACCCTCAACCACTGCACCTTCATGACTTTCAGATACATTTTACGGTTTAGCTACTGAATATAATGTATCACTAGTTTTTGCAAAACAATTCGCAGAATAACGCAATATACATGTAGCAGGATGTTCTAAATATTCAAGAATGTCATCATTCTGATAATATTGTCATCCAGAGCTGTACAACAGCCTCACAAAGCAACAGCTTCAAATTAAATTTACTTATTTATGTAACACAATAAACAGAAATAACGACAAAAAACTCTCTAGACATTCGTTCAAAATTTTAGCTCCTAATATGCCAATATGAAGTTCAGTTGTTATGGAGATTTGAAAAATGACATAAGAAAAATGATGCTATAATAATTATCCGATATAAATTACATACTGGACAAAAGAGTTAACCCACCAGTTTCTAAGAACCCACAGGATAAAGTCATCTTCTGTTGGTTCTAATTCCAACAAACCAGACCATTTAGAGTTCAAGTGAATTGATCTCGTCGCATTATTTCCAGAACCCCATAACTTGTTTTTCGTCTTTTTGAGAAAAACAACTTCAAAGTTTTACCCTCTTGAGATAATTGTTACATACTGGGTTATGGAATTTCATTTTATTTAAGTTATGTGCATTCCAGAACAATATAGGCAGTACAAACAGAAAGAGCTTGGAAAGACGGTTTTGACGTTACAAAATACTCAAAACCGCCAAAAATTGAAAAACGGTGTTCTGAAATAAGGCCACAACCTATTGAAAATGTCGACATTAACCTCTTAACAGATCACTCTGTCATAAGGCTGCGAAGGTTCTTAAAATACATATATTGTTGCCTGGTAATTTCATCAACATCAGAGCATGAATAGAAATATTATAGCAAATCTCTCAGTAGTTCTCGGACTACCCTCATATATCTTTCAATAAAATATAACATCAAAACCCTGATAGAACCAGTGTTGAATGACTTCACTTTCACAAATATACAAGTATTTATACAATAATTCTGTACAACTACATAATGACAAAGTATTTCAAACTTGTAAATACATGACATGAAAAAACTCTTGTACAACGCTTACATTATGTCCACTTCTGATAACAGTTGTACAGAGTAGGGTACCAGTAAACGTTCTGCAAGTTTACAGTACACTAATCAATCTGGATGACTGGTTCCTGGGATTCTAACCAGTTCTCACACCAAATTCTAGAATTGTGAAATATGTGATCAACATTGCTACATTACAAATTACTGTCTGAGTTTACATGCCATTAGAGTAAGGTACCCTTGGTCTTCCCTGTTCAGGAACTGGGTATATATTTAAGACATTTGTTATTACATAATGGGCAATTGTTTAAGAATGCAAGGGGTCCATTAAAAGTATTAATACCATTTTTACTTATTCCAGTCTATCAATATATTATGTATACCGTTATATGAAGACTTGCATGAACATTTTAGAATAAATGATATTGACCTTGACCTTAACGATCAAGAAATGAATTCCACTGATGATCATTGATACAAATTTATATTTTGAAGATCTTGATACAGAAATAAACACCGACGAGTTACAAATTCCCTCCCTAAAAAATAACAAATCCCCCGGTCTCGATAACTTACCCGCCGAGATTTTCAAAAAATGTTATGATTTATTTACTCCTTTCTTATTGATATTATATACATGTATAACAAATTGTATAAGAATGGGGAGTATCCATCTTTATGTGGAAAAAGTATCATTACTCCAATATTTAAAAAAGGTGATCCTGATCAGGCAAAAAACTATCGTGGTATATCTTTAATACCAATCTTAGGCAAAATATATTCTACTAAACAGGCTAAATAAATGGTCTGAAAAATATAATAAGTAATCAAAAAACCAATTCGGATACCAAAAAGGTAATTCAATCATTGATTGCATATTCATTTTAAATTCAGTTGTTAATAAAGTACTTGACTCCGGTGGCAAAGTATACTGTGTGTTTATTGATTATGAACGCTGCTTCGATAAAATTGATCGACAGTTTCTTTGGCAAAAATTACTCTCAGAAAATATTCATTGTATGATGGTTACGGCCTTAAAAGCGATGTACTCATCTGTCAGATCATGTGTCCGCTATAAAAAATATCACTCTAATTTCTTCGACTCACACGTAGGATTAAAGCAAGGATACCCGACGTCCCCTCTTTTATTTATGTTTTTCGTGAATGATATTATCAGTAATATAAAAGCTGACTTACAGGACATTTTCACTATAAATGAACTAAGTTATTTCTCTTACTTTATGCTGATGGCCAAGTTGTTTTCGCTACAACAAAGTTTACAAGCACTGTTAAATGATATTGAAAATTATTGCAATATTTGGGGCTTGAAAATTAATACAGAAAAAACTAAAATTATAATATTTAAAAAAAGGTAGATACACAAAACACGATTTTTATCTATAGGGATCTAAGCTAGACATTGTTAACAGCTTCAAATACTTGGGTATATTTCTTTATAAATATGGAAACTGGCATCGTAGTCAGAAAGACATTGCGCAACATGCATCCCTCGCTTTAAATGATTTATTCGCAATACTTCGAAAACATTGAGGTACCTTATAAAAAAAAATGTCAACTTTTTGACACTCTAGTCTAACTAATGTATATATTTATTTATTAATTTATTTATTAAAGTCTCATCTTTGTACAAAACATAGATATACATGTAGTAAAGGCTATAAAAACATAAAACATTGCACAAAGCCATTCAAATAAGAATTATAAGAGACTATATAAGCATACACCTCAAACATAAAATTATACAAAATGTATACGATATATTATAAGACTATCGTGTAGCCAAACTGTTAACATAAATATTTAATTTTAAACTATAATCGTGCGACTTAAAAGGAAACATTTACATAAAAACATATTTGTTTAACATTAAAATAAACACACACATTATTTAACCATTTAAATAATGACATAATTCTTAAAAACGTAATAATATGTCATACAATATATAGATATATATTGCACGTACCTACTATCTACATCCCGTATATAAAACCAAGGAGCAGTCGTTTATCTTTATTGTAAATATGTTGTCCTCATGGGCTGCAAGGCTTATTGGATTTTGAAAATAAAGCATATCATCATATCTTTATTGTAAAAACGAATTAAACGCAGGTAATAAAAACAAAACAAAACTGAATTTCAAAACGGGTACTAATGCACTTAAGATATCATTTATTAACCCGGTCAGACCGTAGATGAACTGATTAACAACTGCTCCTTGTATGAATATAAAACTTATCACACATTAACTATAAAAAATAATTCGGACATTATTTACATAGGTAAATTTTTCTACTATTTAAAATATCATGACAGGTTTTGGCACAAATTCTAATGACTGTTTGATTGGTAAATACAAATTTAAGTTTTTCTTCATCAGTAAGATTATTAAAATGTGGATTAAGCGATGAAGCCTTCTGTAAAAGGGGCGTACGTATACTACTATATAAGTTGCAATGAAACAAAACATGAATTTCTGTCTCAATTTCACCACAGAAAGGACATTTACGATCAGATATACTTAAATTTTCATATCTGCCAGTTTCAATTCTAATTGGCGGAACACCACATCTAAATTTACTAAAAGCCGACCTATGCCTTGGTGGAAGAATTAGCTTACAATAGGGTTCGGCTTCAAAAACTGTTTTGTATGTACAATAGTTTCTTAACTTATTGCGACCTCTTCCGGATTTGCTGCCAACCCTAGAGATCGATACATTCCATTCATTGATGTAAACGGACATTAAATTATCAACAATGTTATCACAAATTATATTTTTTGGCACATGTTTAACTAATAAAAAAAATTCAAAAGATTACAATTGCACAATTGTCTTTTTACTAAGAACATCCAATTTTTACAGCTATTGCTTGATTTGTCATTTGCCCAGATTGCTGCACGCTTATTGATTCTTGACTCTGTAGTATTACACATTCTTGCCCAGAAACTTGCCACAGATTTTCATTGACGGATGGAAGGGGGCACCCACGCCAATTCCCCAGCCAGCGCTGCATTTGGCGTGTACTTTCCTACCCCCAAGAAAAATCTCATGGCACGATTTTGAACATTATTAATGCACAAGAACGATCGAACTCCCCAAATTGCTGTACCATAATTAATGACGGGCCAAACTAAAGAATCATACAATTTTGTAAAAACGTTATATGGCATACCACCAACTACTTTACATTTAGCAATTAAAAGGCCTAAAGCGAGGCTAGCACTCTGAGCAACGGCATTTACTGTAACATTATAATCTAGATGTTGATCAAGAACAAGACCTAAGTATGTATAGTTACTAACAATTGACAAAGTACTATTACCACAAGTAAAACTATATTCAGTACAGTGTACAGAAGATGGGCGAAAATGCATTATATTACTTTTTGAACCATTAACTGTCATGTCATTATGAAAACACCAATCATTTAAAGCATTCAACAATAATTGTAAATCATGAGCATTTTCAGCTAATAAAACAATATCATCAGCGTATATAGTAAAATTGATTTTTTTTCATTTGCTAACTCAATTCCAACATTCAAGCTTTTAATATATATTGCTAAGTCATTAATGTACAAATTAAACAACAGTGGTGATAAAATACATCCTTGTCTTAAACCGGAATTAACGTCAAACCAATCCGTCCTAAACGAATTCACTTTAACGCAAAAACTTACAGACGAGTATAGTGATTTGATTGCATTTAACATATAACCAGCTATTCCCGATTTTAGTAGCTTCTCCCATAGTTTATCTCTATTGATAAAATCGTAAGCTTTCTTGAAATCAATAAATGCAACAAAAGTGGACTGTTTCAGTTTTTTTCTTGTATCAATTACATTCGTAAGTGTTGAAATCTGATCAAGTGTACTACGTTTTTTCCTGAACCCACCCTACTCATCTTCCAATTTATTATTACTTTCGGCCCATTTGCTCAATCTATCATTCAGAAATGTACAATATATTTTATAAACCGCAGAAGCAAGTGATATACCTCTATAAGTTAGTGGGTCTCTAGGATCTAAAGACAAGGATTTAGGAATAGGATTTATAATGCATTTGGACCAGATAGAAGGCACTGTTCCACTACTGAAACACACATTAAACAAAGAATGAAGAAAAACAATCGAAATGTCATTTTTCAAAACTTCTGCGTGAATTGTATCTACCCCGACTGCTTTACCACGCTTCGCTTTATAAACATCTTCCTTAAAATAAACTTCTAAAACAGATATATTGTCATTAAAAGGCAAAATTACATCTTGACTAGCAGACTGGTCAAACGAAGATATATTAGATAATGAAGTATTATCCTTGTTATTAAATAATGAGCTAAAACTATCTTTCCATTTCTTTAGAATATCGTTAATATCTGTAGAAATTGTTCTGTTATCTAAAATGACTTCCATTGGTATTTTCTTTACTTTTGTTTGATTAATTCCTATTTTACCAATTGATTTCCAAAACGTTTGACTTTCCGTGCACCGGCAGTACTTAATAATTCCTCTTGCAAAGAATACCAGTAGCATCGCTTTGCCTTTTGAACTTCACGGTCAAATAATTTCCGCCTGCTAATAAATAGTTCTTTTAATTTACTTTTCTCGCTTTTACTGCGACAATTTAGCCAATGTCGTTCAGCCAGACACATATCAGACCAAAGTGATGACAAATTATCCGACCACCAGGGCTTACCTGGTCGATATTTTTTATTTGCAACTCCAACTCTCACAGTTTTATAAGGAAGGCTACTGTACATGTTGTCTTTAATGATATCACACCATTCCCTGTACATACCATCGATATCATTTTGCGTACGAAAACTATGTTCAAGATTATTTATAACATTATCAATTTGTAACAAAGTGTCGCGGCTATACATAAAATAATTTGGAACATTTGTTACATCAAATCTATCAAAAGTAGTTGTACTGTTAACAGAATCATAATTGGATAAACAATCCAACTCCGTGTCAAACGAATAATTCCATTTTAACAACGAATAGTCAGGGATGCTGGAAGGTGTAATAGTACATAAATCACCAGCAGTGTTAATTAGATCAGTTGCACATATGACTTGAAATTCCGAAAAATTACTCAATGTATCATGTGGTGTTAAACAATAATCAACAACAGCAGAACCTTTAACAGATATAGACGTAAAATCATTCTGTACCATATTTCTTCCATTAAGCATGCAAAAATTTGTGTTTATAAGGAAGTCGATTAAAAGCTCTCCATATGAGTTAACGGAATAATCAACAACATGTCTATTTGGTAAAATATCAACACCAGTAATAAAATCATCATTGTTTCCACATCTACTATTAAAATCACCGCATATGAAAATAGCACCGGAATTCTGAAATTTGTAAATATCAGATAAAAGTTGGTCATAGAAGGAATTTACATAAAAATATCTACTTGAATTTTCCGGTGGTAAATAACAAACACAAGGCAATAAAGTGAGATTTTGTGACTTATGTTTTAAACTTAGCCACTTAATACCTTCATAATTAGCCTCAAGAACGGTAGCATTAAACATTTCTAACAGTTCTTGCTTAATAAAAAAGCCAACACCACCAGAACTACGAGCGTTCCTATGTATGACTTTACGGTTAAAACCATACCAATGATAACCGTCAAGGGATAAAATATTTTCATGTAACAAATGAGATTCAGCAATAGCTAAAATGTCAATATTCTGCTTAGTAACACATGATGCACGTAAAACAAAATTGTCTGATGTACAGTCACTACTCCAACCACCTACATTCCAAAACCCGGCCGTTACAGCATTATATGGAGAATTAGGTAGAGTAATCCGTTAATTGTCATAAGAAAAATCAAAATGAAAAAGTAATGGGTAAAGATATTAAAATCACCAGAATGCAGTTTATCATGGTCGACGTATAACATGTTGAAACAAGATGCAGAAAATTCAAAGAATCAATAACATACAGTGGAAGAAATTGGGCTTTTCAAATAAAATCACTCCTTCAGGAATATGGCTTGAACGATATTTGGTTCAATCAGTCTACGCATAACATCCACCTGTCTCTCATTAAACAAAGAATACTATGTACTTCCAACAGTGGTATGCTAATATTACCAATTCTAATAAACTTTCAATATATAGATAGTATATTCAAACATGAAATTTGTTTTGAGAAATATTTGGATAATATACAATCATCGAATTGTCGAGTAGCATTGTCGAAATTCAGAGTTTCGTCCCAAGATCTTGCAATTGAAACCCTCGTCACGACAATATACCTCAAATAGAACGAAAATGCATTATTGTACAATGAATACCATCGAAACAGAATATCATTTCCTCTTAGTTTGTCCTTTTTATAGAGACTTAAGACAAAAATATTTCAGCCGATATTATTGCCATTGGCCAACTCTTACACAATATTATAATATCATGTCTTCAAAATCAAAACGCCTCCAAATTCACTTGGCAAAATATATCTACTTCGCTATGTCAAAAAGAAATTCTACAAATCTGTGTCACAGTCTTCAGAAAACTACACTATTACTATTTAAGTTAAATATTTGTCTGACTTTTTGTAACTACCATAATATTTCATTGTTAGCAGTGTATTAAAGTTAACACTGGTATGACCATACCATCCTAAATTTGGCTGGGTAGGGTAACATGCCAAACAAACCTTCTTTAAGGATGGCCTCATTGAAATTTCATCAAATCTGATTTAGTTGGCTGTTTTGGCAAACTATTCATTTAACAATCCATATTTCATCTAAATGCAAGTTCTGTACATAATGTTAAAACTATCTTTGAAGAGATGAATACAACTCCCTGCCATTGATTGATTGATTGATGAATACAACTCCCTACCATTGATTGATTGATTGATTGATGAATACAACTCCCTACCATTGATTGATTGATGAATACAACTCCCTACCATTGATTGATTGATGAATACAAATCCTTCCCTTTGATTGATTGATGAATACAACTGCCTACCATTGATTGATTGATTGATGAATACAGCTCCCTACCATTGATTGATTGATAAATACAACTCCCTACCATTGATTGATTGATGAATGCAACTCCTTCCCTTTGATTGATTGATTGATGAATACAGCTCCCTACCATTGATTGATTGATAAATACAACTCCCTACCATTGATTGATTGATGAATGCAACTCCCTACCATTGATTGATTGATTGATGAATACAACTCCCTATCATTGATTGATTGATTGATGGATCGACTGATTTGATTAAATTTTACTGACTTACTGACTGATCCAGTCACTAATTTCTCAGCAAATTTATTGAACAAGTTCAATAAAATGATATGGTTATGAAGCAAGCCACTGGCAAGCTTTATATTCTGTTTATTCAACTAGTTTAATAAATTTAATACTAAACAACACAAATTTAATATTCTATTTAAAGAATATCACATACCCGACATAATAAGGTCAAACACATTATTAAATTGACCTCATTAATATTGACAGCAGCATCGAAAGTAATAAGGCTTTTTTTAATTAAAAAGCCGAAAAAGTAGCCCTATTTACAAATTCATTATTGCTAAAATTATCTATAGATCTATAAATATTTTATCATTTTCCAATTTATAAAATATATCTAACAATTCGCTAATATCAAGTGTAAATGTAAAATGTAAATAAAAGAAAAAACGTTCTTAAAAAAAATGTCATTGATAAATGTGTCAGAGATTTTTGGCCCAAATGACATAACTGGGCGAAATTGAGTTATTAACATTTCTGAATGCAGGACTATTTGTAGGTCACTGCAAAACTACATTTTTTCAGGGAATTACATCACTTTAAATATGGTCATCATGACTACAAAAATTTCTGAGTTTCACAAATTTATGAATGCAATTATGTTTTTAGATACAATAATATTTTACAAATATATTTTCATTATTCTTTTCCGTATGAAATGGACCCGTCTAAATGTTTACTGATAATTGGTTTTGCGTCATAAATATTTAACTGAAATGTTTTAATTAACTGTTGCAATTAATGTGAAAACATAATGTCATGTTTTTCTCAGAAACGAGGCTCAGTGCATTTGGGCCAAAAATCTCAGATACTGCCATATTTAACAAGTCTCTGACATCATTTAGTATACACCCGTTCAGTGAGTCCGTTCGATCTTTATATCAAGTGTGCAGAATCTAGTTCATTTTGATTGATATAGGACAGACCTCCTCAAACAAAGATAAATATAATTGTTACAAGTACCTGTGTGTGCTGATGACGGGTTATGACGTCTGAAGGTGTCGGCTCTGTGCTTTTTCGCCCTGTTTCGCACTGGAATTTAGAACTCCATAACATAGGCCCAGCTATGTGCAATCTCCAGTTTTCAAATACAACACTTTCCCAGTAAATCCACACAGAGAATACACCAACATAAACTAGGAACTTTTCTGCTATCATTCAATGCATACAGTCACTGTCCAAATTTTCAATACACAACTGTCAACATTGCCGAACCGGTGCACTTTTTAAATCCTTCCATGCAAAAATGAAGTCCTGCAAAACAAAGAGAAATCACTGTTTTAGTGATCAGAAATGACACATAAGTTACACAGTAACAATAAAGACAGCTGAGATTGGATCAGTACAGCCAGAGACAGCCTTAACTCTGGGACTTCAATATTTCTAAGAACTACTTCCTAGACTACAACGACCCGGAAGTACTTGCTCACCAGGCCGACACCTGAAACACATATTGTTTAAGACGGAATAAACTTAAGCCCCAGTCACACTGAGAAGTCGTAGGACTCCTCGGTTCAGACAGTTTCAAGTAGCCAAAGACTTGCCATGACAAAAGTAGTGTTGGGGAGAGTCTTGCGTTGGTCCTGCGATGACACAGGACCTGAGAAAAGATCGCCATACGAAATTCTAAGAAGCAACTGTCGTGCATTGACGTACGTCGTCGTGTGTTTACTGGTGTCATCATGTGTTGACGTGTGTCGTTGTATGTCATTTAGATACGACGACGCATGTCAATGCACGTTAACATATGTAGTCTTGCCTTTCAGCAAGGACTTAAAAGGTACAACTTCGGTGTGTGAACGTAATGGCTCACATTCCACCATAAAGACTAGGCTCAGTCCTAGTGGCATTAGAATTGCTACAGCAGAAGCAGGTTGAAGACATAGCCATTCTAGCCCTGATCAGACATTGTTTAATAAGGAGGTGCTGGTTGGTCCAGCCATGGATACAGTAGACGGAATTTTCATATCTAAATTTTATATAAACAAACACTCTAATCAACATTTCTAAATCAACTGTCAGAACCACAAACATTTATTACACAAGGGACAATAATGGTCAGAGTTAATAACTCTGAGTTATTCAAAGAGCTTCAAGACGTACCAGGTCGTTCGGTAGACGATTTTTCGTAGGTGCTTCTGATTGGGAAAAAAACATACATTTGGCTTTGGGAATGGGTCAGATAGTCTGACCCGTGGGAACTATAGAAAAAGGCCTGTGATGGGACCTCTCCCAAATTTCCCAGAAAAAGCCTAGAATCTACAAACATTTGATATGCCTACAGGAGTCAGAATAACCAGACACTAACCTATAGTTCAAATATTTTTTCCTTGTAGTCAACTGTTTGGTACTATTAAAGTCTCAAGTACAACAGCCCCTGGTTTGTATTTCTCTCTGTGTTTTGATGTTTATATGGCTCTTGTACCCAGTGGTCAACCAGGCATCTGAAAGTTATAAATTTGCATTTTTTACCACTATTCTAGGCATTTATGCACTTAAAAAAATAAAAGAGATATTCTTCTTAGGTAACTTATTCAGTAACTATATCATATGATAAGCACATGAATTCCAATGGTTGTCAATGGATTTCATAGTTGATATGAATTGTTTCATTGGTGTATTACTAGAGCACAATGGTTATACAAATGTACACTAATCTTTCAGATTACTAAGATTCAGATTATTAAGGGTTCAGCCAATTTGTTGGTCACTTTGTTATAATAAGTCAGTCACAATTAAGTACAAAAACATCCTAACAACTAAATTGTATCTAAAGTTTTATTGTAGGTGTTTGCCTAATATTCAGGTTTTGATGTTAAATAAATGGAACTGTTATATGTTATAATTTAGTAGAAGAAATTAATTTGTGGAAAAGTGATATTGGACCATTTGTCATCACATCAAAGGCAAAGAATACATATTTGATAGCACAATTGTGAACTATGTGCAAATTAGGGCAATTGGCTGGTAATGAGGTCAATGACTCAATTCCCTAGAAATATGCAACAGCCAACCCTTCCACCCAGCCCTAAATCACATACATGTGTAACAAAAAAATAAAATTTTAATTTCTAATCATACACAAACACACTTATACCAATAATTTGACCAAAATCACCTGATCATGTCTGCAACATAAGCCTTATTACTGCCATGACTGTACTTAAGGATCTGTATAGATCTATGTATAACTGCATGTAAGATCAAGGTGTTACAGGGAACGCCATATACACAAATCAATATTTACCTCCCCACACAGACCCATGATCGCAAATTATCTGATCAGTTTAAAATCATTAATACAGAAAACTTAAGAAATACTCTCTACTCACTTCCCAGCAAATTTATAAAAGTTATAACGAATAGATCATTGAATAGCTTCAGCCACAACACATCAAGGGACAGAAAACACTCACGACGTCATTTTAAAATGTTTCTTACAAGATACAGAATCGGATCCTGCCCTAAACAACAATGTCAACTGTGGTACACAATAATGGGTCAAAATTAACATGAAATATGCACACATGTTTCTGTAAAACTTACCAATTCAATCGAGAAGCCTAGCTACATCCATCCATTCATGTCCATTGCCTGTTTGAAATATGGGGACTTCACACCATGTCGACCAATCAGATTGCAGTAACTCGTTATTTTCCGCCAAAGATCGCCCTTGGCCTCGAGTCACGTGTCCCTTGATTACCAGAGGTGACCAGTATAGTATATTATCGTACATTCAGATCACCAAGAAACATTTTATCACAAACTTTTGAAGGATCAAACCATTCCTTTAGTTGAAAACATATATTCATTTGTAGATAGCATATTCGTAGGCGCGCAAACACACATCACTTCAATGCAAACTGTTTAATCAATATTTAAAAAAAACTACTTATTTATCAAATTCCGTTCACTATGAAATTAGTCCAAAATATTCGCCGTTTACATGACCATTTAACCATAAACTTTCATTATGTTGTTATTTTACTTTCACTTTGCATGTAATCTACATAACCGGAAATTGTCAAAATGTTAAATAAGTTATGTAGGGTCTTATTTATAGGACTACTATGAAATAAGACCTCATCGCAATAACACAATGATTATGTTGGTCAGTATTTCTTCACTGCCCCGTCCGGCATGTTGCCATGGATACCACGTGGAGTTCCTACCACACGCACCATAAGAATAATCAGCCGTGCGTTCGGTTAAGGCTACACTCGCACGAGTTAAGAAACTGTGCACGCATTTTGCAACCGAACGCTCTGTTTGCCAAAAAGTACGCGCCCACTGTGCGCCCACTCGCTCGAGCATCTCCGAGGTAGCTAGCGAAGGGCGCGTTCTTTTTGGCAAACAGAGCGTTCGGTTGCAAAATGCGTGCACAGTTTCTTAACTCGTGCGAGTGTATTAGCCATAACCGAACGCACGGCTGGTCATGTAAAGTCGCCTGTAAGACAACTCCACCAGATATCTATCCGACTTAGACCATGTGACTAGCTACACACACGAAAACCCCGTGAAATTCGCCCTCAAAAATACCATTTAAATACAAATTTTGTTATTCCCCTGACCTACCCATCTCTACAAGTAAATACTAAAACCGTATTACTTAATCCATTTATTATTTAATAAATTGCGAGCAAGCGTTCGGACACTGCTGCGTGCACAATTGTTACATATCATATCATACATATCATCAATATTCTCCTTAAACACCCTGACAAACATTCCATTCAACATTATCCGAAGAAACATTTTCCTCCTGAATTGAAATATAATACTGTGTACTCAATGACAAGTATTAAAATAATAATTATAATCATTCCAAAAATGTACAAATTAAAAAAATTAATGTCTGTCCTACTGCACACACGTAATGCCCATCGCTGAATGCCAATTATTCTAACGTGGTCACCTAACTGACCACTAGTCACATGACCAACAAAACAAGTAGAGACTGACCAATCAGGGGAAATTATTTCTCAACTAATTCATTGCATTCAACCGTTGAGAAATTCATTTCCACCAAACATTGAAATCGCTGTCCCCACACCTATATAAACACTAGATGGTAAAAACTCATTTAGTGTCTTGCTTGTTCTTATATTGGTGAATCCATGACTTTTATCAGCTGTTTGTTACTCACATGTGTACGAGAAGTCCCTGACATTTTCATACACTTTCTTTGCTGTAATTGTCAGTCAAAAATGAAATTTGACTTACTTACCTAAACAAGAAATGAGAATGTGGATTTAATCTGATGTATGAATTCTTATAGTTTTAAAACCGAGAAGCCAGATTTCTATGACGAGTTCACAAGCTACTGTCATTAATTAGCAGAACATACCTATGCTCAGAAATATAATTTAAAATTGTTTGATCAAATAAAAGAACTGCAAGAACTTAAATGTGCTTTTAACAAACTCTGAACCGAGCAACATTGATTAACTGATCACCATATTTATCTGAAACACGGTGAAAGCGACATTCGCCGCCGTATATGACTGAACAATTGTTGAAACACGGCGTAAAACCCGATGAAACAAATCAAAACTACATTTGACCAAATGTCGCAACATCAGCGAACATGGTCATGAAAAACCAAGCCTTATTGTTCAACTTTTGTAACGTATAGATAATCAAGCAGACGACAACTCAAAGAGCTTTTGGTAAGTATAATCATCATAACTCCAAAACAATCATCATGTAATGGATATATGTAACATGAAAGACGCAAACACTAAACAAATACGAACATTGTTGAAACTTTCGTATAGTAAAATATTTTTTGCAATGGATAAACATGGCTCCAAATTATCTATAGGCCTATAACGGAGCAAATTATTTCAGCATTTAATTCCCAACATGCGAAGTTGTTCACTGAATCGCCGAATCGCGCAGAATGATTTTTTAAAACATTTGCCTAAGTCTCTTCAATAAGAAATATTTGAACTTTCTCGAGGTCGTTTCCTGTCCAATAATATTCCGAATAAAGTTGCAAAGGCTAGCATTTTCACACAAAAAATATTTGTAATGTCGCGAAATTATGTGATAATAAAGGTTAATCAACGCGGTTTTAATAAATGCCTACTTTTCGTGATCGAATGAACATGCACGTCGATCTTCGTCTCTAAACTGAGCGTTAAGGGATATCACTTTAAATGTAAAAAAGTTGGTTGTCGCGATGTATTCAAAGCGGAACCAACAGCGGAAACCTTCGAAAAAATTCATCTGTAAAAGTTCTTTCAGTGCTTTGATTTACTTTGTATGACTCATAGGAATGGAATTATTTCCCACGTTATTTTCCCACGATATCACGTGACGTTGATTTGCCAATCCGCTGTCAACACAACGATTATTTAATGTGCCCTCACGAGTGGTCTCCCTTCTGTCTAAATACAATGAAACCTCGATAATAGGACCACCATTTGTTCAAAAGAACGGCGAACTGAGTTATGAAGGAGGTGTGATGATCTAGAGCCTTAATAAGGAGGTTATCCTCGTTTCGAGATGGTCTTTATGAGATATTATACTGTAATTTAGATGTTAGCGGGGATATCGACGCCAAGATTTGTAGATCTATACCCAACTTGTTCATCGTGTTATTTACCTTCGATTTAAGTAAATTTGGAATTATTCCAACATGTCCTTTTTGAACATGGCAGATTGGTGATAGTGCAATTATTGAAAATGATCCAAACGTCCATCTTGGAATTAGACTCGACACATATATGTGCTGCTCTGATAACATGAGCGAATCTTGTAGAAAACTACGCGGTACACTCCTAAGCATCATGAACAATTCTGTCCAAACTGCGAGTGTCAGTCCTGCAACCAAATCTACAAACATGTTGTACTATCGACGTCTTTGTATAGATGTGCTTTATGGAACAACGTAACGTAACACCAGCAAGCATCCTCACGTTCGATTTTGAGTACAACTTATACATTATCTATCCCCATAATAACAGTCCGTCCTCCAGTCAAAGGGAATACCATGAACCAGGACTGTCTCTTTCATTAATGTATGACATGCAGTGAGAGTAGGAGAAAGCCAGTAACATTGTCTAAATATCGAAGTATTTTCAAAACCGAATACAATATAGTATTCTATATTCCTAGAAAAGATAAGTGTGACAATTGAGAATGAAAAAGGCTAACAGTCTTGACTTGTCCTGTGATCTTTTCCATCCATTAATCCCCCCCCACTGGTTGTCCTCTTCGATTCTCCTAGTTATTCCTTATGGTTTGCCAGGTCATTCCTTGCGCCTATATATGTACCCTTTAACATCATCAAGTGCCTTATGTGTTATAGATTGTTGTTTTGCTTTGCTGAAACATAGATATAACTTTCCAGGAAGATGTGTCAACAGCAGTCCAGCTATGTCAACAGTAACACCTGAAGCAAGTTTTGTACATGCCAGGACTTATCGAAGAATAAAAATGTAGTACTTGTATCTAAGAATATTAGAATATCCCTGTATATGTCAGATGGTTGAAAGTAATTGTTAAAATAAAAAGTGCTATGTTTTCTTTCGAATAAAGCTACTTAGCTAACGGTCATGTCTGTTGATATTGTGATATTGAACCATACATCAATATACATGTATTAGGCTACTACTTGCAATGTGAGGGTACGTTCGGTGCTGTTCAGTTTTTGTAATACATGTAAAATGTCCGCAGTCCTGAGACCAAGGGCTAATAATTCAAATTGGTTAGGAATTGTTTGTGTTGGCACTGATTCATTTATGTTAATTGACGAATAATCACCGTTTCAGAAGTTATAAGGATTTGTTGAAGTAATTCATAATCATATAATACCTCCAATATACTAGTTTGAGAATAGTTATAGCTGTTAACTGTTTGTTTAGCGCTGTTAACTGTTTGTTAAGCGCTGTTAACTGTTTGTTGAACGCTGATAACTGTTTGTTTAGCGCTGTTAAATGTTTGTTTGGCGCTGTTAACTGTTTGTTTAGCGCTGTCAACTGTATGTTAAGCTTTATTAACTGTTTGTTTGGCTCTTAACTGTTTGTTCTTTTAGCATTGTTAACTGTTTGTTTAGCGATGTTAACCATTTGTTTGGCGTTGTTAACTGTTTGTTCGTTTAGCATTGTTAACCATTTGTTTGGCGTTGTTAACTGTTTGTTTAGCTTTGTTAACTGTTTGTTTAGCATTGTTAACTGTTTGTTTAGCGATGTTAACCATTTGTTTGGCGTTGTTAACTGTTTGTTTAGCTTTGTTAACTGTTTGTTTAGCGCTGTTAACTGTTTAACTGTTTGTTTAGCGCTGTTAAATGTTTGTTTAGCTTTGTTAACTGTTTGTTTAGCGCTGTTAACTGTTTAACTGTTTGTTTAGCGCTGTTAACTGTTTGTTTGGCGCTGTTAACTGTTTGTTCGGCGCTGTTAACTGCTTGTTTGGCGCTCTTAACTGCTTGATTCTTTAGTGTTGGTAACTGTTTGTTTGGCGCTGTTAACTGTTTGTTTTGCGCTGTTAACTGTTTGTTTGGCGCTCTTAACTGTTTGATTCTTTAGTGTTGTTAATTGTTTGTTTGGCGCTGTTAACTGTTTGTTCGGCGCTGTTAACTGCTTGTTTGGCGCTCTTAACTGTTTGATTCTTTAGTGTTGTTAACTGTTTGTTTGGCGCTGTTAACTGTTTGTTTTACGCTGTTAACTGTTTGTTTGGTGCTCTTAACTGTTTGATTATTTAGTGTTGTTAACTGTTTGTTCGGCGCTCTTAACTGTTTGTTCGGCGCTCTTAACTGCTTGTTTGGCACTCTTAACTGTTTGATTCTTTAGTGTTGTTAACTGTTTGTTTGGCGCTCTTAACTGTATGTTTGGCGGTCTTAACTGTTTGATTCTTAAGTGTTGTTAACTGTTTGTTTGGCGCTGTTAACTGTTTGTTTTACGCTGTTAACTGTTTGTTTGGTGCTCTTAACTGTTTGATTATTTAGTGTTGTTAACTGTTTGTTCGGCGCTCTTAACTGTTTGTTCGGCGCTCTTAACTGCTTGTTTGGCACTCTTAACTGTTTGATTCTTTAGTGTTGTTAACTGTTTGTTTGGCGCTCTTAACTGTATGTTTGGCGCTCTTAACTGTTTGATAGTTTAGTGCTGTTAACTGTTTGTTTGTCGCTATTTCAACTTTGTTGCAACTTTTAGATTAAAGGTTACAATGTACAAGATAATCACTATATACAAAGAATAATTACTTTTAATACGTTATATAATAGAACAGAACAGAAGAGAACATATCGTTTATTACACCCAGGTGTATATATACAGCATGGGGAAATAACATAAAATATTTACATTGTAATAATACAGTATAATACAGTTCCGATACAAAAGAGAGTTCATATTTAAGAGAAAATAATTAATTATAACATTCGTAATCATGCAGGATGGATAAGTGATTAAACATTATTATTGTTAATTTGAAAAATATCAGTAATTAATGCTTGCTACGCTGTTGTAGTTACGTTGAGTCAACGGTTCTACTGTATCACAAGTTTTCTAGTTTTAGCGTGAGATCGACTAAAATAGTTGGGAGAATAGTAACTTTTTGCACGAGAAAGTTGAGAATTTCATTCTTTGCCATTAATGACACACAGTATTGAAAATTTCATTCATGATAATTTATAGCTGTAGAGGAAAAAAACAAAGCTTAACCAACAAAGTGTAAGAGTAAAAAGTAAAAAAAACTTGTGTGTATATTGTCTTTGCAATAATTAATTATGGAAAGTGGAAAAATATGAAGTTACATTATATCGGATATGTGACTCAAATATGTACATACACAGAAAGCCGAAAAGGTAAGCATTTTATGTTGTGTGATTAAATCATTTTTAATACAAGATGTTTGGAGCAAATACAGAATCTAGGGGTTTCGTAGGAAATAGAATATAGGATTATGTTTTGAATTTGTCCATTATAGTCTTAACAAATTTGCATAATTTTTGAAGGAAGTGTATTTTATTCGAGCCGAGAGTTGATTTTGACCAGAAGTCACGATTTCGGATAATAATGGAGTTTCCAAAGAGTCGCAATCTTTGTTGTGCGAAAAAGGTACAGTGAAATAAGTAATGTTCTTCCGAGCCCGGTTGATTTAAGTCACATATTGTATATTTCCTATCATTGTAAGGTGTTCTATCGTAGCGCCCAGTTTCAACAGGCAGTTTATGATTTGCGGTTCTATATTTGAATAGATCTATAAAGTCATCCCGGTCCAAGAGTTTAAAGTAATCATCGAGTTTATGTTCTTGTTTAAAACTAGAGTATATTATGCCTTTATGTGATTGATGAAGTTGTGCATGCCATGATTGTTTATATTGATCGACTAATGTTTGCTTTATTTGTTTATGGATATTAGTTTGGTTAATATTGATTTGATTTTCCCACATATCTGGTCGACCTACGGAGTTGAGAATTTCTCTTACTGATAGTTAACCATTGAATTCGTAATTATGTTGAGTTAGCATAAACCTATACGTTAGGGACGATATTTTAGTCTATTTCCCAGTTATAAGACGATTCCAGAATGAAATAATTTTGGATTTTACAATTATATTTATTGGGTACCTTCCAAGTTCACCCATTATCATATACACATGTATAAAGGTGTTGATTTACGAGCCTTAGTAATTTTACGTAAACAATTGTTATGTACATTTTCTAATAAATCAAGATTTTCAAAGCCGAACACTTTTGAGCCGTAGATTAAGATTGGTAAGACAGTATGGTCAAATAGTTTAATAATAAGATCACTTGGTAAATCGGAATTATTAGATTTCGCAAAAAGCAAGTATAAAGCCTTTGTTGTCTGTTCCGCAACGTGTTTCCGAGCTTTGAGAAATGATCCGTTATTCGAAAACGTCACCCCAAGATAGTGATAGTTATCGGTAATTTCGATATCATTATAACCTAATACAAAATTGATTTGTTTTAGCAGTTTTGCTCCAAATATAACTATTTTAGTTTTATTTAAGTTGACCTTCAGGTGCCAATTTATGCATCATTATTAAAATGGTTGAAACAGTTCTGAAGATCACTTGCCGAATTAGATAGACGAATGGTATCATCTGCGTAGAGTAGAATTAATAGTTTAAGCCATAGTGTTAGGTCGTGTGTGTCTAGAAGTTCTACTCCAACAGTACCATTATTTTGTAAATATGTTTGTAGATCATTGAGGTACATTGCGAATAATACTGGGGATAAATTTTCACCTTGTCTTACACCAATTTCTGACATAAACGAGTCGGACATTTGACCTTTATGTGATTTAGATGATTTTATGTTTTTGTACATATTATTTAGGATTGTGAAAAAATTTCCGTTAATATCGTTTTGAAGTAATTTGTACCATAGGCCGACGCGCCATACCTTATCAAACGCTTGTGAAAAATCAATGAAAGCACAAAAGAGCTTTAGCTTCTTCTTCTTTAGTATTTCAACGAGAGAATATAAGGTAAAAATATGATCGGCACACGAATAGCCTTTACGAAAGCTTGCTTGATTTTCACTTAAAATATCGTTGTTTTCAATGAAGTTTGTTAATCTATTATTTAGTACTGATGTGAATAGTTTTCCTAGGCAGCTAAGGATTGTGATTGGTCGATAATTATTTGGATCGTTTGGTTGTCCGTTATTCTTAAAAATTGGAATTATTGATCATTCAAGCCGGGTATTTGGAATTATACCAGAGTCTAAAATAACTGTAGCATTGTCTATTTACCTTTTTACATTTAAGCATACACACACAAACACACCATAATCACTAATAGCAATGCTACTATAAGACCATTGTACAACTATCACTAAGCACATTTTCAACAATCTTGCCTGTTACTACATTCATACTAAATTCATTCACCGAAACATTCATACCTATGTACGGTCACTAAACATTGACTGCTTGTTTGTAAGTTTCGGAATCCAAATGAAGCCGTCGCGGTGTCATTTCGTATTATCGCCATGTCGTGTCGTATTGTCGATATGTCGTATTGTCGCCATGTTGTGTCGTATTGTCGCCATGTTGTGTCGTATTGTCGCCGTCTTGTGTCGTATTGTCGCCATGTTGTGTCGTATTGTCGCCGTCTTGTGTCGTATTGACGTCATGTTGTGTCGTATTGTCGCCGTCTTGTGTCGTATTGTCGTCATGTTGTGTCGTATTGTCGCCGTCTTATGTCGTATTGTCGCCATGTTATGTCGTATTGTCGCCGTCTTGTGTCGTATTGTCGCTTTGTCGGGTCGTATTGTCGCCGTCTTGTGTCGTATTGTCGCCATGTTGTGTCGTATTGTCGCCGTCTTGTGTCGTATTGTCGCTTTGTTGTGTCGTATTGTCGCCGTCTTGTGTGGTATTGTCGCCGTCTTATGGCGTATTGTCGCCGTCTTGTGTGGTATTGTCGCCGTGTTGTGTCGTATTGTCGCCATGTTGTGTCGTATTGTCGCCATGTTATGTCGTATTTGTTAAGTCGCATTATAGTGCGATTAAGTCATGATGTTGCGTGCTCAGTCGCATCCTATTATCGTTGGTCGCCACAACAAAGGTCGACATGCCACGCTTCATGCGATGACCTCCTGAAGATTCCGTTGTAAGTTCCTGTGTCCTTTCACTTCTTACCGTAATTATGTCCCTTTAACACAAGGCAAACATTCACGTATCCAACATACTGATGGTAATAATGACATCTATCAGCGGGTAAATTTGTGATTCCAATGTGATTTTGATCCGTATTTCACTTTAAATTAATCTGGAGAAGAAGCATATTGCATTGGCTGGTTCACGATAAACACTTATTGAACACTCAATGACCATCCGTGATTGATGCCGTAGCCATAGCTAACGCAAGCAAATGGAATATATTGAAGACGTTCTTTCAGATAAATTGTTACAGACCTAATGTGTATATTTGAATTAATAATCAACAACAAAATTCGATACATCTCGAAGTACAGAGGTCGCACGTTGAATACAATACAGAATGACTGAATAATGCTTCTTGAGAATTTCTATCTGGTTTGAGACATCTTTGTTATTCATGATATTCGTGAGAGCATCGGCCAAACCAGGAAATCCACTACCAGTGTAACTATCAAGACTACTCTCTGTAAATATCATATTTCTGAAATATAAATATATCACATATTTGTACCAGACCGCCCGGATAGCTCAGTGGGTAGAGCGATACACTGTTACTCGGCAGATCCGGGTTCGATTCCCGGGTTTGGCAGGTTATGTTCTCCCGTGACATTGGCTACGGTTATATCCTCCACATGTGCAGAAGTTGTCAGTTGTTTGCGGAAGAGCAAGTTAGTACTATTTGATAATTAATTCCAGGAAAACTTGCTAGGTCAACTGACCGCCGTATATCATTCGGAAAACCTCGGCCAACTACTTCAAATGCCTCGGATGTTCGTTAGGCACTACTTTTGGAAATACCATTCGAATATCATGTAAACAATATGACGGCGAGAACGCTGGAGTTCTGATGAAACGGGATTAAAATCACATATTTAAGCTATATGAAGACTGAAATATGTGAGTTTTTAATTTGAAATGACAACGATAATCCATTTCTTATGTGAATTTATCGAAGTTGTTTTGAAGTTAAATCTGTTTTACGAGAAATATTTTTTGACCGCACAAAATGTTGAATTTTGCCACATAGTGCTCCGCCTGACATACACTAGAGGATGATCGTAGAGTAACGAAGTGGTACGGAAATATCCGAGAGCTGCCGAGAATGCACCGTATATGTCTGCAAAATTGTAGAAAAAACGGCGTAAGACGCGATGAAAAGATGAAAACAGCTTTGCACCAAATATGGGTTTGCCCGATTGCAAGACATACAGGGGACTTTTGACAACGGTCAATTCCTGACAGACGATATTTTGACAGTCCTGGTAAGGCCACCATACGTTAGGAGTTTTGCTAAAACCTTTTGCTGTAGGGTCAGATTTAGACAAAACATTTTTAAGTTCCTTAATTGCCCTGTGTGTTTCCGCAGAATTATATGGAATAAGTCAATGACAGATGCTTTGTAAAAAACAAAGGACTTTAGAGCTCGTCATGTTGAAGAATGGGTAGAGTAGAATATGACCAATACATTCTAAACCTTTCTTTAAACGTGTTTGTGTTGTATATTCTTCTCTCGCTCTAATATTTAACTGATAAACAAATTCACAAACTGTAACCATGTTCATTGGTACATATTTTGTTAAAGATGCACGTTTGCAAGCGCGCGTATACTATTTAGATAAAGTACATTGATATCTCTGTATAAAGCCATCATTTGTTCAGAAGATAGTCGACTTTTGTTGTGAAGGGGTCTGATTATTGAATAGAAACATGGAAGAAAAAATAAAAATTGGTCCACGAAAATATGGTCTTATTAATAAGATGGTCAAAATCTCGAGATGGTCTTAAAGTGAGGTTTAACTGTAACTAAATTAGCTGTAAGGTTTACATTAATGCCAATATAATGTTGTAGGTGGCAAATAAACAGAACATTCAGACTTGCCGTTTGTATTTCCGGCCTGGTAAACCAGACGGTTCAATGAATACTCGATCAAGGTTCATAAGTTGGTCGTTTATTTGTCGAATAACAAACGGGCTGAAATTAGTAGAAATATAAAAGCAACTTACGAAAATACTAAAGTTATTTTATAAATTAAAATAAAGATTTAGCTTCAGCTCTACTGAGTCATCTCTCATTTATTTGGAATAGCTTCATGGTTAAGTATGCTAAATTTTGAAATACACGTTCAATGTACAAATACAGTGATGAAAACATGTCATTAACGAAGACATTATACGGACTGAAACCTAACACCGAAAAGTTACAGACTTCTTATAATAACAATTCTTGTTATTATGCAGTCAGATCACCTCGGCTATTTTTATAGTATATTTCCGAAATTGCCGAGGTGCTGCGATTGGTTATTATGCGGAACTGTATACATGTACATGGTTACCAATTTCCCGAATCCCTGACGATGATATAACATTGAATATGTACGTGTCACAGGGTGAAACAAATGTGCAGCCTGACTGGGACTCAAACACGGGGCCTTTCGCTTACAAGGCGAACACACACCCTCTCCCCTTATTGTGACTAAGTCCTTATCGTGACATACTGTAGACGATTCCTTGATAAAAACACCGAGGGATAAGTTATCTCTCGAGAAAGAATTATTTCAATATGAATATACACCGTATTTCAGTACTTAATAGTTTTTTCTAAATCGATATAGGCCTACTATACGTTCGTAAAGTACTGTTTGTGCAAGCCACACCATTCGTTTGTGACCTTTTGTAACGTGTGCTAGTACTTTGTAAAAGCCAAAGTATGGAAAAATGTTTTTGCATTGTATAGTAACACGTCTCGTATTTCCTTACCAGCAGAATGAAACTTATTAAATCATAATATTATATATATATAGTGAGTACCCAATGCTAGTTGGGGTAACATACACAAACTAAAACACTATATTGATGTTAAATAGTTCACCATGTAATTATTCTGTCACTACGTAGAATATTACCTTAAGATGTTCCTAAATAAACCATTTATTTAGAATTTTTTGATAAAATAAGTAACACGAAATAAAAATGATAATCATCAAATTCGCCGTAAATTGTTTGATCTAATTGAGTATTACTGCCATTGTAGGAGATTGAAATGCTATGTTCTACATCGACAACTTGTCTGAAATTCAGTGATTGCGAACAAGTAAAATGCATGTGAGGTTTACTATTTGTGTACAAGGCATTCCTATACAGGTCTGTGACCATATACACTGCCATCCAAAAGTTTCTTCACACTTGAATATTTTTAATTTCGTTACTTTTTCTTACATAATTTCAAATAAAACATGTATGGACCATGAAGTAAAAATTATTCATCCCATTTCTGTGATGGATAGTTTGAAATTAACAATTTGCACATCTCGACAGCAGCATCAATCGGCCTGCATTCGAAACCAATGTATGTGTGTAACTGATTGATCTGACACAGAAAATCAGATAGGCTAATTTGTTTCAGTATAAATTTATAAATACTTCTACCGAAAATTATTCCTTTGTAAAAAAGCATTTTCGATGTATTGCGTGCGAAACCAATATGAAACGGGTGTAAAGTCTAGAGTTAAATATATGAACCACCTTAGTAATAGTTTTGAGTGTCAGTTAGGCGTAAGGCAGGGTGAATGTTTATCTCCCTTTCTTTTTTCCATGTTTTTAAATGATATAGAGGATATGTATGTTGAAAGTGGATTGGATGGCATTGATGTTGACATGTTTAAAGTTTTTCTGATTTTATATGCTGATGATATTGTAATATTTGCAAACAATAAGAATGAACTTCAAGTAAGTTTAGATATGTTGTATGATTATTGTAATAAATGGAAGTTGTTAGTTAATTCTGCCAAAACCAAAGTCATGATATTTAGGAAAGGTGGGCGTTTGCCAGCAAATACTAACTTTCATTATGGAGAGAATGTTATTGAAATAGTCAATAAATTTGTGTATCTTGGAATTGTATTTACGACATCTGGATCCTTTACGGAAGGCCAACATACGTTATCTGGGCAAGCGCTAAAGGCTATTTTTAAAATGAATAAATATTTGTACAAGTTCACCAATATATCTGTTAATCATAAGTTAGATCTTTTTGACAAACTTATTTTACCTATTCTTAATTATGGTAGCGAAGTATGGGGATTTCATGCTGGTAAATCACTTGATAGAGTGCATCTTCAATTCTGCAAACAGTTACTTGGTGTTAAGAGAAGCACACAGAATGATTTTATTTATGGTGAATTAGGTCGGATGTCGTTGCAAAATATGAGATTTTATATCATTATTAAATTCTGGATTAAACTTTTACAAACAGATTCCAACAAGTTGATAAGAAAAGTATACTGTATGTTGTATCAAGATACCTTAAATCACCCTAACAGAACAAATTGGTGTTCATTAATAAAACAATTACTATGTACGTTAGGTTTTCATGAGGCGTGGTTGTATCAAACAGTAGGTGATAGAAGTATTTTCTTAAAGTTTGTTAAACAAAGGATTAAAGATCAGTTCCTGCAAAATTGGAACGGAAGACTAAACGTTTCGAGCAGAGCTTTATTTTATAGACAAATAGCAAATTTCAGATTTCAACCATATCTAGATACTTTGAATATTAGAAAATTTTGTATTAGTTTATCACGTTTACGTGTATCATCTCATCGCCTTTGTATTGAAAGTGGTAGATGGAAGCAACCTGTAAAAACACCTATAAACGAACGTATATGTAATGTTTGTAACCTATTAGAAGATGAGTACCACTTTGTCATACAATGTAACATTTATAGTGATTTAAGAAAACGATTGATACCGTCATACTTTTGGAGACGGCCTAGTATGCATAAATTTATTGAACTTGTTAATTCTGAGAATACACTTATTCTAAAAAATCTGAGTATTTACATAGAAAATGCATTTACAACAAGGTCAAATCTATTGTATAACAGATATTAGATATGTTTGCTTGTATTACAACCAACAAATGTTTGTATAGGTGCAAGTATGTATGTTAATTGAATGGGTAAATGTATGTTAATTGTATGTGTAAATGTATGTTAATTGTATTTGTAAATGTATGTTAATTGTATTTGTAAATGTATGAATAATGTAAATGTTTATATGTACCACATGGGTCTATGACCTTCTGGTTATTTTGGAAATAAAACCATAAAACCATTTATGAAAACACATTAATTGCAATGGGAAATTGTAAGTGTGCAGGAACTTTTGGAGGGCAGTGTATATCTTGTTTGTACTTTGTACATGTCAAGGTGCGAAACAGTCTGGCTTTGTATTGTGTAAATTTGATGCCCTGGGGATACAAACATTTACTTTGGAGAGGTAAATAGACACATCATGTTCAGATATTTTCCATAATATCTTTTTCATTTCACAACCAATTGCTACAAAACTTTAAAATCAAGTTGGTAAATTAAAACGTAACATGTGCACCAAAATTCGTCGCAATTGGTGTCAAATTTGAATTATTGAACTTAAAAAAACTCAGATGTATCGTCATGCCCATTTTTTCAAAGTCGTTCGCAAGTGATTTAGCAGTTGTATATAAGGTGTCGGTTTTTGTTTTGTTCATAGACTTATTAGTCTGGCGTATAGCGTCTTTCTGCTTAGCACTTGACTTGCTCTGTGGTTGTTTCCCTATATCCCTTCTTCCCTCCTAGATAAGAAGGGGTAGCCACGGAACTTGTCTATGTGTTTGTAGAGAGACATGTATGCTTTTATTTCTGTTTGTCTCTTTTTAGAGACGAACACCTCCATGTTTGATGCGTGTATGTGGTCGCACGGTCATGATACGTTCCTTGTCTGTTTCCAAACAATAAAGAAAAATAAGCTTTTTGAAGATTTTATAGATTTAAATCAAAAATTGGTTTCGTCTTGTGCATAAATTTTACTATTCAAATTTATTTATCAGTCCGCTGCTGCTGACAGTATAAATACTCAATACCGGTATTCCACATTTTTATTAATGGAAAGGTAATGTGGCTTGATTATCCTTTTAGTAAAGCAATATGAATTGTTAAATATTAAAGACAAAAACAGACAATGAGCGTATCATGACACTGAATTCAATATGAAGCAACTCACTATTTCCAAAATATGTATTGATAAGGTAGACAGATACTTCCGCTTACAAAAGGGGAATATTCTCAATTTTGCTAAACACCCGGACTGCACCAGTTTGGTGAATTACCTCCCTTTAATATGCAAATTTTGAAAACCTGTTTAAATTAATTAAGGAAATGCATATAACAAATCCAAGCAAGGGAGGGGGTGGGGGTATGTATACCTATTTACATATTTTTAAAGGAGATGCTTTTCGTTTACCTTCTTGCTTACGGAAACATACGAACACCTACCTGAACAATGTCGGAATCGGCCGAGTACAAAATTACGAATTGTACTGAAGAATGTAAAGGCTCTAGGAAAACGGTTGAGGCCAAAGCCTAAATATATTATTGATTTCGCTAAACAAATAATGGGGTGTTTAGATTTGTAACTAATGAATTATAAGGATGATGATATTATTTGCAGTCAGTGCCATCGTGATCTAGTACATGTATTGATATTGCGTCAAAAGCTGACACAATTTTGTTTTAAAAGCTATTTGTATACATAATTTATCTTTAAATAAACAAAAGAACGAAACTGGAAAATTTTACACAGTGAAGGATCAGGAAATCACAAGGTGGGTGGGGTACGTGGAAACAAACCGAACATGTTATGCCTTATTAAGTATAGCGGCGATGTATGAGGATATGCTCGACTGCAATACTGTCAAATATCAACTATCAATGACATTTATCATAATACCAGTTTGCTTTATAATGATTAAATAATCATGTATGTCTAGGACACATCTACGGATATATAGTTTCACTCCAATTTACTAATATGATGATTACAGTAATACAGTATAACAAAAACAAACAATTTAAGTTACATATTTGATATGATCTAAAACATCAAATTCCATCCATTTGTCACGATATCTCATCGTATCGCTGACGGTAACAATGCGTATAGGAATAAATTTGCCACTGATAGAGTTATCCCAATATTTTGTAGCGCAAATAATCTTCATAACTCAGTTGATATTTTCGGAGATTTCAATCGAGTATTTTGGACACATGCAAAATTTCCTGTCAAGGGACCGTTTGTTAATCCATTGATATATGTTCAAGTAGTTTTGAAGGCCATTTATATTGCTGTAATTCAGCAGCTTAGATATATCGTGGCATAATGACCGTTCCTCCCAATAGCCCTGCCGATAACCAAATAAAAAAATGGCCGCCGTTTCTACAGCACCCGTTGGAACTGACTTCTATGAGATTCAAAGAAAGATATTTTTTCTTAAAAAGTCGACATTGTACAGAGAAATTTAGAAACGCCCTTTGTTCGCCTTTACTCATAAGACGAATTTTAATGGTCATGAAAGTAAATTGTGGAATAGTTGAACATTAAGTATACATTATTAACTGGGTTGATATCGTTATCGTTAATGTTTGTCCAAACTGTGACAGTAATGCATCACTCATGCCTTGCAATGTATCAGAATAATCTGTAACATTGAATGGTAATATAAGACTGTCAGCCAAGTTCCTGGTCATATCTACCCATACACGTCCAACCGATGTATGATACTGGAATAAAGTATATACCGGTATATGCATAAAAGAGCTGCGCTGTACGATTTCCAACCTCTACTATACGTGACATCATTTCCAGAAAACATCACATACATGTGACGTCACCATGTACTATACAGTAAGCAATATTTGCCCCATATGGAAATATGAAAACGAACATGGAGTAAATATTGTTTCATACAAGCAAATAGTGGCATCACATGTGACGTTTTCTTGAAATGACGTCACTCACAGAAGAGGTGGGAAATCGTACAGCAGGGCTCAAATGTGGGTATTTGTGATTATAATTCACCTGTTTTAAGCTCATTTATTATATATACATTAGCATTTATATGTATACGTTTACAGTACCCACATGAGATTGTCACGATATCGAACTATACACTGTATATATACATAATTATACTATAAAAGGAATTAAGGGAGATAACCATAGAAGGAATAAAGGGAGTGAACTCGTGACAATCTTCTGTGTTCGTAAGTCTATGTATAAATGGGAACTTCCGACTCACGCTAATTCGTTAAAATCAAGATAAATACAAATAATTGTGTCGTTATATTTAATTCTACAATAGTGACTAAAATGGTAAATTACAATAGAACGAGGCATATGAGATATATGTGATTCATGGGACAAAGTCTTGCAATCTAGTAAATAAACTGTAAAACTATATCTTCATAAGAGCGTATAATACGGTGGAACACGCTTATAACGTTTTCTGGGGACTTTGAGATTTACTTCGTTATATCCAAACTGTGTTATATCCATACAACGAAATTACGTTGTATCTAATTCATTATAATCGTGTAGCTATACACTGAAATATAGAAGAGCTTGTCGGGGATTAAAGATTACTATGTATTATCCGATCTTTTGACACTCAGAGGTCAATGGTGTGATATTTTACTGTCGGTAGCTTTGGCATCCATTGGGATGTCATGGAAGTAGGCCTACTACATTGCGATGACGACTTAGCGCTCAAGATCCAATCCCCTACATCAAAAGTCAAGGTCACACTCGGGGTTCACACAAGACTAACAATCTTTTATCAGCTTATGTTATGATCATTGTACAGTTTATATTGTTATGTAGGCCTACAACAAATAATGAAACACTGCATTTTAATATCGCAAATATCGACCAAATTTGAAACAAAATAACGACCATTATTTTGATTCGCGTCACAGGTGACTGACAACATTTTAACGTAGCCACTAGGCTATATCACTTGGTATTCCTGGTTAGAAAAAAATAGATATTCGATTGTAATGGAAACTGTTGGCCCTTTGATCACTTTATTAAAAAATACTGGTCTGCAACACAATGAAATACATTAAATGCATTAGCTCCGATCCGAGCTACACTTTCCAAGCATTCGCCTCACAACTTTGGCAACAAAATCGCTTGGGAGGCACTGAATAACAGTCAACAATCAAGACACATTGTCAGTAAAATCGGTACTGTATATGCGAGGTATACATTTGGCGTAGGCCTAAATCACGGCCATGGAATATACTGGCACATTCAAATTATCGGCTTGATACAGCCATAGGCCCTATTCGTATCTAGGCCCATACTTACTTATGTGTGGAACAACTTTGTCCGAACTTTGAAACAAGGCTCTACTGAGAATTGCTGTAGGCCTATAATGCAAGGATTCAACTCATCATCTTTCTTTCTCGCCGGATATTTTACCGTATTCCGGTTAGTCTATCATTTGTCTTGCTTCAGTTCATCATCAAACATAGGTGGAGCAAGTGATTACAGGCCGTGTATAAGCACTCCGCTGTATGCACTATTTGCTAATAGGATGTTTTCCATATATCGTTCGCCTTACCTAACGCAATAGGGCCTACTGAACTTCGAAAATATGTTGTTGTAATGTAAATTAGCATAGGCCCTAGTGTTAGAACAAATCCGTAGCTAGATTTGTGAATGTTACAATACTGTAAGCCACCTCTAGTCTGAATACTTACTAACCAGAACCGTATTAAATACAACAAACAACTAGTTTGTAGAGATGAGAGGTTTAATTAACAGGTCTTAATTTGCCTGTTGAGATCTCGCTGGTTACTAGATTCTATTCTGTTCTAGGTTTCATATATTTAAATAACAATACAAATGTAATATACTCGTTTATTCTGACGACATAGCCTACACAGCAGACTACCGGTAATAATTGACAACCGAAAATGGGGATAAATGAGTAAAAGCGGATACGCCTACGGGTTTAGTTCTTAAGATAGTTAAGAAGATCTAGTTGCGGAAAGTCGCGAAAACATATTTATAAGTAGTGAAGTCTTAGTTGCGTCGTTCTTTAGCAGGTAACTCGTAGGTCTAGTGTAGTTTAATATTAAATAAATAAATAGACTAAATTTGGAGATGTGTTCTACCTGATACTGGTTTGAATGTACGACCGACGTAAGCCATGGCTGTGTCACTGAATACTGGCGTTATACTGTATCGTCTGCCTTTTTATAGATTCCGTAATGCTGGCATTTATGCTGGGATGCTGGCAGCCAATCAGAACGAGTTTAGAAATGCCAGCATTAAATGCGTAATGCGGCTAAGTGTAACATTTTAAGTTATAACTAATAATTTAACAAGATTGTTGTACTATGTGTGCTTCCGATACAATGACAATATGATAATGATTCAATCAGATGAACAAGTAAGTACATTCATTTACAAATGATGAAGTAACATGTTTAAATGTTGGCGCCAGCAAACCCCAGCATTACGCGATATGGCCGAACAAATAGTTCTTGCTGCATTTACATACACATATCATAATTTGCAATAATCATCAATAATATTCATGTAACAAAAAATAAGTAACGATAAAGAACAGATCACATGAAACAGATAACAACAGTGACGACAATAATACTTGACTGTTACTTTTTACATAGGACGGAATTAATACGCCATGAATGGCCGTGAACAAATGACTGATTATCTTGACGCGCCGATGAACAACATCGGACGACTGTAACTAAAGTTCATCGCCATGGTTAATGAATAGATACATGCAATAGGTTAACAAATAAATACTTATTCTGATATAAGACAAAGTGGAAGCAACTTTGATGAGAATGAAATCAAGGTAACTTGACATTTATAAAACTAGATCTATCATGTTTCGAACAGTACGAATTTCGGATGCACAGTCCATTACAATTCGGAAAACCTCGGCCAACTACGTCAAGTTATTTGAATAACGAAATGGTATTAAAGGAAATATCTGAGAGCTGACGAGAATGAGTCCATTACATTACTCAATACGTCACAACGTTGTTACAATATAGCTTATCATCTAAGGGTTATCTACCCTACTGGGTTAAATACCTAAGCACTGCCACATGCTTATCAGTTCTAGTGTAGAGACCATACAATACTTGTCGCAATAAATAGTTAGAGCACACACAGTGTAGTTCTTATATATATATGTATACCTCCATAATATAACAAACGTCATGACGTCACTTCCACCAAAATGTCTACAATAATTGTAATGTTGACATATTGATAGAGCTAGCTCTAGATCTATAGATTATGGTGCTGCACTTTATTATTCGTTTCATGGCGATGTTGATTTTATGTTAAAGATATGTTACACAGTAACAGTATGTTATGGCTATGGACGAAGCCGTTTATGAGCGTTTTAGGTTTATACTGGCTTTGTTGGGCAATATAGGTGAGGATTTACAACGCCCACTCACCGAAAGGAATCAGCCAGTGTCTGCTCTTCTGCAACTTTTGATTTGTTTGCAGTTTCTGTCTACTGGCGCATTTTATAACGTCATTGGTGACGGCATGTCTGTGTCTAAGTCGACTGTAGGACGATGTGTCCGTCGAGTGGAGCCACTCATTGCCAGCTTGGCAAGTCAACACATTCACTGGCCTCAGCAGACGATGAATGACGTGAAACAAAAGTTCCATCGTCTTGCAGGTATTGTTTACATTTTGTCGTAGAATACACAAATAATTACATCCGGTGGGACTGTTCAGTATTTTTTTAGTGATAATCTTCACATTCAATTGAGTGCGTGTAATGAACATGTACCTTAAATAATTATTTTTATAATTTAATAGTGACTTATAAACATGTTTAGAGCACGTTGTTGTAAATTAGCCAAATCAAAATGTTTGTATCGTCTTTTGTTTGTATTTGCGTTGATTTATCGTCGCCACCGGTTTCCCACATGGGCGACACCTCCAGAAGAATGTTAGTCATATTAGATTTTTTGGAGGATAGTGCATGATACAGGAGATGCCCAAGTTCCAGAAGCACCCCTGGTTCTTTTACGTGCTCGATGTAAAGCATCATACATGGGACCTCGGTTTCTAAAGTCTCGTCTGAAAGACTGTTAGTATGGTCAGTGATGGAGCGGGGAATCGAACCTGCGATCCCTGGATTACAAGTCCAGCGCGTTACCACTGGACCACGGATACTTTGTATCGTCTGCTGATTGTTTTGTTTAAGTTCTTCTCCCGAATGGTAGATAACTCACGTATATTGATGAAATTCATCCCAATATTATTTGTAACTAATTTTTTCGTACCAAGTACATTCCGATCATTAAAAATCACTCATATATTAGAATTGTTACAGTCCAGTGAGCTAATTCGAAGTATAATAATGAGTGTTTTATGTTTTTATGATATTTTGTTTATGGAGTAAATTGAAGGGATAAAAGTGGCACGATGTGGGGCTCAAACCCAGAACCCCATAAACACCAGTATGGCGCTAACTGAGCTAACTTGACAGCCGTGTGTTGGTGCATAAATTACGTAGCTTTTTTTTCTTACAACATATTATTATTAACATCTCAAAACCAACATAATTCTATGCAATGGTTATTATGAATACAATGACAACACACTTATATTTATGTACATATATTTATTTGTAATAATGTATATAAATTGTATCACAGATAATACTGGAGGGCCACGATGGCACTATATATTGCTCACCTTAGTCTGAATGAATTAACTGATGTGCCAATAATTGGTTCAATAATAATCAATTTCAGCAGTTCAGGAGATGATGTTAATAGTTTCCACTATATGCATATAGGCAACAAAGCAATGCCGTCTGGTTGCCATGATTATTCACAGAAAATAAATCAAAACTCGACAAATGATTGTTTTGAACAAGAATATTTAATCTAACTTTGTAATTTATCAAAGCCTCGCCCTATTGAACTTAAAAATTTATGCAATCTTGTAAGAGGATCAATATACAATACTACACCTCAAATATCGAAAATCTTGATTATACTGTTTTGGACAATTACATTTTCAAAGTTTTTTACGATGCACGATAACGGACATCCAACAATTCTATATGCTCACTATAAGCATATCGTGCTCAGGTGAGCTATTAAAACAATACTATAATTATGAGACAGTGATTAACAACATCACATATAATGCAACAAATAACCAATAACAATCTAAAATACATTCACTAAATTTATAATGAATATGTACTGTGTACAATTGAAAAAGGACTGTATAAACATTTTTTAACGATGACAAATATCAACATTCAATTTCAAATATCTAAGGAAATAAATTAAGTAAATGTTTAATACACTCCATACTGCAAATGTTATAAAAACAGTATAATATCAATACAATATATATATTAACATACATAATAAATCATACTCGATCACATCGTATTCTGCAATCAATATTAAAACTGTTATCATAATACATTGCATAATTACAGGATTCCCAAATGTAGTGGGTGCCATTGATGGTACATTCATTAAGATATGCGCCCCATCAGCCAACGAGTCTGACTTTTTGAATCGGAAAGGTTACCATTCACTAAATGTACAGGTTAGATGATTACTGTGTATCTACTGTTTATTATTTGTTACCATTGTTTGTATTCAGAATTAGCAACAGATTTCACACACAATGATCGATAACAATAATGAAGTATGTATTTTGACAACTGTATTATCATTGTTGAGTATAAAATATGCATGAATATGAACTTCGAATTTCTTAAATTTAGTTAAAAAACCCGAAGACATATTGTACACATTATGAAAACTGAAATATTTCCAAAATTAGCTACAATTAGTTATAAATACATCATAACATGGATATTTACACACATTGTTCTTTCAGATGACATGTGATGCAGCACATAGGATTACCAGTTGTGTTGCCAGATGGCCAGGGTCAGTACACGCCAGCAGTAGGTTGGGATGCAGTGTTGATTTTCACGTTGAAAATGTTTTTTGATGGTAGAGTCTAGATTCTATTTAGCAGCTAGAGCTAGGTAGGTAGGTGTACAAATATTTCACAATGTTGATGACAATTTTTACTTATGATATAACTATTTCAGTTGGATATTGGACTTGGACTACTGGCACAGAAGCTGAGATCAATCATAAACAAGACATGATGAGGTTGATAGATGACAATGTTGCAGCACTGAAAAAGTCTGCTACCCTGTCTACAGACTGTCAAGGTAAAATGTCCTGTCTCTGTCTCTCTTACTCTGTTCCAAAGTTTCAACTACACTTTCATAGCTGCTATTTCTTTTTCCAATAAAGATCAGTTGAACTTATCATTATATCAATCATTTACTTTCTTTTGTTCTCATAGTAGATCTAGATCTAGTTTTTTTCTATATGGATGTAAAACTAATAATATGTATTCAAGATAAGACTACTCATGAAGGATTCAGTTGTATATGAATAAACAAACAATTGATTTACACAACTTTAATATTTCAGGAGGGAACATTTTCATAGATAGCATGAACTCATTCATAGATCGACTGACAGAACAGAAACAAGAATACAGTACATGTGCCAGAGACTTCTTTCAAATAGAGAATGCTATTGTAAAGTAAGCAATATTTGTAGTCAAATTTCACACATTATTCTTTTCTATTTCATTTCTATATGACAAACTAATACCATACTTTAATTTTATATGACTGATGCAGTAAGAATGAGCAGTATTTTATGTTCTTCAATTTAAGTAGGGAACAATAGCTTACACAAGTGCCGAAGTCAGTTCAGTCAGTGTATCATACAACTGGTAATCTGGAGGTCAAGCAACCTGTGTAAGGCATTACATTCTTTGATGGAGATAGTATGATTAAATTCATCCGTCTTTTACTTCTAATTTGTGTTTGAAAGTCACCCATTGCTTTAGTAAGACCTTATTCAACATTGCGCAACATTGTCCAATCTCGTGAGAGGTTCGACAATAAAGATAGATTAATAATGGTTTGAAACTCAGGGAAGCTCGCCAGACCAAAATATCCCTGTATACAGCTGAAATACTGCTGAAGAAAGCCGACATGTACTCGAAATTCTCTGTTTCGATGATTGTAAGTAAATATGTACCAGAGCTTTTATAAATAACATTTTGCGTTTTAGAACAAAGATAAATGGAGAAAACATGTAGCTTCTTATAAGAAACAGTTGAAGTATTTGGACAAGAAGCTGGGACATATGTCCACACATATAGAAGTATTCGGAAGGTTAACAGGTCATGAATTAAACTGCATGTATGATGATAACAATCTAATTGTCTTGTCTGTAACAGTGACGATAGACTTGTTCTCAGTGTACAAATACTATACATGTATATTATCTTTTATAAAGTCATATGTACTCCTTTTAATACATTACTGTTTTCAAATTTTATTCTTAAATAATATTCATCTATTGAACATTAATGACAATGTTATATATTACATGGTGGGTAGTGAATTTTAAAAAAGCAACAGCAGTAACACAAATAATCCCTCAATGACAAATTTGCAGAAACGTGTACTTCTTACTAAGGTATTAATCTTAAACATAATATAGTGGAAAAAAGTAGGAAATTCTGAATGAATGATGCAATTTTGAGCAATACGGATGAAAATAACTACTTATTAATATTATGTTTCATTTCTATAGATGTATCACCAAGCCCAGTTTACAGCAGAAAAGCAGGGAGTGAAGGTTAGACTGTGTTTGAAACCAGAGGTTGGACATTTAGCTAAGAAGAAAGGTGAAAAAGCTACTGACAGAGCAAATGTACTTCACAGCAAGTATGAGGATATGATACAGAACTGGAATAAAATGGCTACTGACGCTAGATTGGTAATTATTATAATGATCTCTTATCTGCCAAACATTAGTCCATAACTTTAATAGTGTTTATTTTGAGTCACACCAGCAAAATTAAGGTCATTGAGCGTCTCTTCTGCCTTTGTCCATCAATTATTTAGATTACCTAAATTAAGATTTCCAAGTCTTTATCAAATCGTTCTGGTTGCAGCTGTTAAATGTTGAACTTACATCCTAGATCACATATTGGTACAGAACATTTTTCTCATTTAAATTGGGTACCCATAGAAAGTAGAGAGAATCAAATTACGCTATGGCATGTATATAAAATCCATTCCCAACTTTCCCCTTCTTATTTAATGGATCAATTTACCCCCATCAGTGAAATCCACAAATATCCTACCAGGTTCAGAGTTAAGGCTGATGTTACCCCTGATGGAACAAATGATTTAATGTCAGAATGTAAGGGATTTGCAATTCCTAAAGACTAAATTCAAGGGTTTTGGAAAGAAATCTTTTGCTTTCAATGGTTGTTGTCTTTGGAACAGTCTGCCACAAGATGTGAGGGATGCCAAACGTATTTCTTTTTTCTAATGCAAAGTAAAAAATATATGTTAAGTTCTTCTTAAATAATGTATTGTCTTTCCTTTTAACAGTTTTATAATTTGTAACCTTATACCTTGTTAAATTTTATTTTTTTAGCTTTTTCATCCATAATTCCTGTCAGAGATAACTTATTGTTTCATTGTTTCATCGTTTTATCTATTTGTTTATAAACATGTAACACAATGTCTTTCTTTGATTAACTGACTGTGATAACTTTATTTATAGCTTAAAATTCTTCCTATGTCACACAATACTATATATTAATTAAGGACCACAATGGAGTTTTTACTTGTACTCTTTTTTTGTGTTATCCTTAATATATAATGTTGATTGATATGGCTTTATTGATTCATACATATTGATGTTACTAATATATGTCTTAATTTTATATTGCCATGTAAATTGTACATTTGAACACCGCTGTACGATTTCCAACCTCTTCTTTAAGTGACGTCATTTCATGAAAACGTCACATGTGACTTCACCATGTACTGACAGTAAGCAATATTTGCCCAATATAGCAATATGAAAATGAAGAGACAATATGGAGTAAATATTGTTTCCTGCTTGCAAAAAGTGTCATCACATGTTGCGTTTTCTTGAAATGACCTCACTTACAGAAGAGGTTGTAAATCCCATAGCAGCGCTCATTTTATGTTGAAATAAATCTATCTATAACTGAATCTGCGACAAAATAATAAGAGATGTGTAATGTGCATATTTGTCTCATTTTTACAGCTTTCAATGGAATATGAGACTGCATACGTAGAGAGAGAATTAGAAAGAACTGAGTTAGTTATGTCAGCATTGGAGAACTTGTAAATCCCCAGAAACAAAAGAACAAACAGAAATAGAATGTTTGGGTAAATATTACTGCTTTGTTTGAAGAAGACACTGAGCGTGCATTATATATAAGTGTCTTGTTCTGTAGATTATGATGGACACTTCTTGATTTAACTGTATGTCTATCAACAGTATACATGTATATTATACTCCGGACCATTAAAAAACTTTACAAAGAAATAATTATACATGTATTTAAATTCTCAAACATAATTTCCAAAACTTAATCAATTATGAAATATGAATACTAGGGCCATGGTTTGATTGATTTACTCATTTGTAACAATAAAACGCATTTAACACTTGGAACAAAATGAAGGCTGAGTGAAATAGTTTTCTTTTTTAATGGCGTTAAGTAGTACAGTTATATACAGCAGTCAAACCATACCTTATTGTACAAGGGTTTCTGTCAAGTAATAACTTGTTCATACACAATGTAATTAAGTTCATCAAATGAATTATGAGGAGTTGGAATGAGAACTGTTATTGTATTAAGTCAAAGTGAACAGCAAGTAGCACATATGCAGCACACTTTCTAACTTCCTAAAATGAAGCCAATAGTACATTTATGCTTTCAGAGAATTTGCATTTTCTGGCTTGGAACTTAGAGATATGATCGACCATCTTGCTACTGGGGAGGACTTTATGAGAGTCATTGAATGTCCCAAACTTCAGGTAAGACAGCTGATCCACATGTTAACGATGCTTCGTTTTTAAGCTACTTCAACTTTTTTCGTTTTTTAATTTTATGCATCCTCACATAGGTAACAAACACGATTATTATATTATATCATGCCATTCGAAGAATAGTGAATGGGGCAAAAAGTGTTACAATTGTCCGTCTGTCCGTTCTTCAGTCGGTCTGTGCAAAAATTGGTTTCCGATCAGTAACTCGTGAAAGGATGGATGGATTCCATTCATATTGTGCACATATCTGTAAGATAATAAAATACTGTTCAAGTTTAATTTCGTTTACAATCCGCAAATGTTTCAAGGAGTTATGGCCCTTTTTCGACTTAAAAAAATGGTTTCCGATCAATAAATCTTGCAAGGACGGATAGATTTAATTCAAAATTAACACATAAGCATAGAATAGCAAAATGTAAATCCAATTTGATATGGCAATTTTTTAGAAGTTATGGCCCTTTTTGACTTCAAAAAATGGTAACCAATCAATAACTCTTGAAAGGATGGATGTATTCATTCATATTGGGCACATGAGCATAGGATAATAAAATACAGGTCAAGTTTGATTTTAGATACAATCTGCCAATTTTTGGAGGAGTTCGGGTTATTTTTGTACTTAAAAAAGTTGGTTTTCCAATTGATATTGCTTCAAAATTATTTTGCCTTTACAAACAAAGTATTTGCATCATACTGAAAAGCTCATAGCGGGGGCGTCAGTGTCCTATGAACACGTCTAGATAATCATGTTTTGATCTCGAACTATTTTAAATGCAGGAGTATGACTCATCAAAACATCTCGTACAAATGTACGAAGATGCAAAGAGAGAATTGTCACAGGAAGTAGACGGCTGTGCAGGACACACACAAGATGACTCTGATCTAGGTACTGCTTATGTGTTGTCTTATATCAAATGTTTCCCATGAACACTACTAGCCAATACATTAGACATAAGATTGTTTCTATCTTTGATTGACTTGACATAATTTAAGATGCTGAATATATTTTACACATTCACAGCATAATTTCATGGACACTGTCAACTAGGCGTGACAATATTTGATTTAAACTGTGTCATGATTCTTTGGAAACCATTATTTACTAAAATCATATCACAAAACAATATATTGTTCATACATTTTGAAGTGTTATGTTTTGCGGAACAGACTGACGTGATGTTAAAAGAATCAATGCCATGAATATCCCAAACTATGCGCAACCGGTTTACTATTTAATGAAACATTGCCCATTATAAATTTAGTCACAATCCTACTAAGTCTCAATCCTATGTATTGTTGTTCGTGGCTTATTAAAAAAAATATCGCTGTCAGAACAGATCGGGATTTCATGTGGAAATCTTGAACACAATGTTGTTAAATTTAGCCGTCCAACCAGGGATTGAGCATTAACTGTTACGAAAAACATCTTCAGATGTTGATTCATCTCTCGAACAAATCTTATGCGCATTTTTATGTATCTTGTCTGCATATCTGCAGTGTAAATTACCATAAAATCTCACTTAAGGACCACCTGAATGATGAGACCAATTAATATCGAAAACACAATTTTCAAGTCCATTTTCACTGTTTTGTTGTTTATTCAACCTCATTATTAAGACCACCTCAATAAGAAGACCAGTTTTCAGGGGTTGTCTTAATATTGAGGCTAAATTTGCCCTGCGCATAATGATAACTCCATCTTTTACCATGCATAAAGTAATATTCTAGACAAAGGTATACATACATGTGTTATGCTGAATTAAACAAAAAATTTAAAGTTTGCACACAAAATAATTTACTTTAATGAATCTCATTTTCAGATCTCAGCTTGGATGTTGAATGCGAAGAAGAAGTGGAAGAGATAATGGTTGATGGTGAACTAAATAAAATACTCACTCAAAACAAGAAATGCCAATACTTTGTGGTTACCAAGGAGTACATGAAACAGGATGCCACAGAAATCAGTCTCCAGCTAGGTATAATATTACAGCATACGGAATATAGAATTATTATAAAATATTGTGTATACATATATTCTTTTAGGTGTTATTAAATTATTGTTATTTCATAATTACATATTGTCATGTACTTCAAAACTTTGGTGCATACCATGGTTATATAATCATGTTGTCTAACAACATTGTCTAAGTCCAATTTTCTTTCCTTTATTCATTAATGATTTAAGTAATAGAACTGAAAACAGCAGTCTGCATGATGTCCAACTATAATATGTAGACATGTCGGAGATACTTTTACTCATGTTTGCTGATGATGTTGCACTAACGTCTGATACAGTTAATGGTCTTCAAAAACTGTTGAATATTTTAGAATCTATCTTTTTGCCATGACTTTCGTATTGAATTAAATATTTCTAAAACCAAAGTTTTGGTTTTTCGTAATGGAGGTAGATTGTCTAACAATGAAAAATTGTTCTACAAGAATACCAAAATAGATACTGTAAATGGGTTAAGTTATGTTGGGGTTTATTTTACTCCAAAATTCTCACTATATGATGGCTGATGCTTGCAGTAGTAAAGCTTAGTTAGTTTTAGCTTCTGTTCCATCTTCTGTAAATATGTACTTGCCATTGTCATATGAGTCTTATTTCGAAATTTTTGTGGCAAAATAGCTCCTATACTTTTATATGGAAGCGAAATATGGGGTACGGAATATAGACAGGGCATTGAGTATAATGTTCACATATATGCATGTACGCTTTATGAGTATTCCTGGAAAGGCTTGTAACAATGCTGTGCTTGGGAGACTGTGCTTGTTTCCCACTACATATTCAGACCAGCAAACATGTGATTAAATACTTGCTAAAATTACTTAGTTATAGATATGTATTTAAATGTTATCAAATGTTAAAACATTATGACTTTTTGGGCCAACTGGGTTACAAAGGTCAGGCAGAATCTATATGACAACTGACTTGTATATGTATGGGAAAGCAAGGTTTTGAAATTTAAAAAAAACTTTGAACCCTGAAGTTGAACATAATTATTATGTTGCCACTTGAGTAAAAATCTGATTTCTTCCTATTTTACTTCTTTTGACCATGGGAAATTTAAATACATTGGTTTGAAGTCAATCCTACGATCATTACAAAATCATAGGAAAGCTGCTACATTGGGCTTTTACGGGAATTTCTTGAACTGGCCATAGCGCTTGGTAACCTTGTCTCTGAATTTAGTAAAAAACTTATGGCCGATAATATTTTTGACTAGGACAATGCCAAGGTGACTTTAACTTAAATAGAAAAGTGTGGTTTATCTAAAAGACCAAGTTGTGTTCAAAATGATACATAACTGTCCCTAGTCAAACATGGAAAACCTAGTTTTGCAGCATTTCTTACGATATCTAACGCTCATAATTTGATCTTGCAAGTCACCAGATGTAGCATATGATGGATTCGTTATATTGTAAGGGACATTTATCTATTGACTGTATCAAACATTCTCAAATACTCATAGCTATGACAGTACAGTAGGAGCACATGTATCATGTGACCACGTGTGTTGTTCAATTCAGTTGTTATGAAGAAATTTATCAGGAATTCAATGAACCCTTTAAGAATACGGATATTGTACTAAGCAATTTTTATATGCCCCTGCGGCGGGCGGCGGGCGGCGTCCAGCATGTTGTCTGATCTATAACTTAAGTATTCTTTGTCCAATCCTCACCAGACTTGGTCATAATGTGTATCGGCATAATATCTTGGACAAGTTCGATAACCATATATCGCACTTGTCACGCCAGAGTTATTGCCCTTTAATTAGAGAAATTACCTAAAATTTGTCTTGTCCGATCAATTACTTAGGTACTCTTTGTCCAATCTTCACCAGACTAGGTGATAATTTGTATCGGCATACTTTCTTGGACAAGTTTGATAACCAGCCTTTTTGCACTTGTCACTTAAGAGTTATTGCCCTTTAATTTGAGAAAGTACTTAAAATTTATTCTTTGTCTAATCTTCACCAGACTTGGTCAGAATGTGTACCGGCATAATATCTAGGACACTTCGATAATCGGCCATATGGCACTTGTCACTCCTGAGTAATTGCCCTTTAATAAGAGAACTTACCTAAAATTGCTCTTGTTCGATCAATAACTTTAGATTTCTTTGTCCAATCTTCACCAGACTTTGGAGTGTCAATGTGTATCGGCATACATTCTCGGACAAGTTTGATAAACAGCCGTTTCGCACTTGACACTGTAGTGTTATTGCCCTTTAATTTGAGAAATTACCTAAAATTTATATTTTCCGATCAAAAACTTTTGAATGTTTTGTCCAGTCATCGCCAGACTTGGTCAGAATGTGTATTGGCAAATTGGAAAACAGTTGTTGGAACATCTTTCCCAGAGGTTCTATGCAAATGGATCAAGTCGTATTCAAACCTAGGTCACTAAAGGTGGAGTCATAGGAGATAAGTCATTTTTACACTGCTTTATTTTAAACTCTAGCGACAAAATATTTATAATGGGCGTATTTTGCGATGGTATGCACTCTTGTTTAGTTTGTGCTGAAACCAACAAATGTTTACCAAATTCTATTCTAGGTGAGAGGTTGAAGCAATTGCTGCCTGCCAATACAAAAGGTATACATGGCATTTGGAGTAGTAAATTGGGAGTGTTGCATAAAAAGAAGAAGGGATTTTATCCAGTAGATCACACAAAACTGATCACCACCTTAATTGCTGAAGACGACAGTAGCAATGGAAAGAATTTGAAAATGGCTCACAAGTATCAGAAAAAAGTAAAGAAATCCAAGGTAATCATGCAATAATTTTTTTTTTTGGCATACACATAGCTTTATTTTATGTAAAATATTTCGTGAATTTCAAGTCGGAGATTTTGTTCCACATATATGCAGAACATGTTCATATAATGAACTATAACTGTCGTAGAAAATTACCAAATACTTTTTTGTGATGTTTGCGAGTTCGCACCATTAAAATATTCCCCCATGCCAGAAACTGCTAATGTAAGTAGAAACTATTACTTGTTATTATTGTATATATGTTGAACCAGGTCATGGATTATTCAATTTCAGTCCAATGACAAGATTACGAAGACCACAAGGACCTCTAACAGCCAAACTACTTCTTATGGTTCCAACAGAGTAGGGTACGCTTGCGGAACCAATGATGGGCCTCTAGCAGGATGTCGCTTAATATGTAGTGCTGCGTTTTTTAAATATGGAGTTTATGTAGAATAAATTAATGGTTATGTTAATTGGAATTCACAGTGTTTAGTTGTCGTTTGAAGAAAATGTAATATAAAGTTAAATGATAACACAGTCAGTTTGACCCTGATTACCTGTATATTATTTATGTAAATATCAACACTTTACGTTGAGAGCTACTACACAAGCATTATTCAAAATTACATTTGAAGATTATCTGATGCAATAACTACATGTATTTACAATTTTTTTGTCACACAAAAAACATTTGAATTGTGATATATCGAAGAATGATGCATCTTTCAGATACAGAGCCTTTGAGATTAGAGACTGTACCGAGCGTGACACATCCATACATACCTGTAATCAATCATGTCAACTATTATGCAAATTGTCAGGTCAAATACATGTATTTTTTAAAACAAAAAAGGAAGCAAAACAAAATTCAATGTACAAATAATCACAGTATACATATAACTTGGTCCAATAACCTATAACTTCATCTCTTAAATTTTTCTCTGTAACAAATCAAATAAAAAGTACAAAAAAACTTCTTTTCGTTAACACTGCTTTAACTACTTGGTCATACAAATGTCTTTTAATGTTGAATTTATTTCTATGACTTTAATAAAAAGAATCTTTTGTCTCCAACAATTACATGATGGTGATATACAGGGTATTGTTATTTGATAACCACATAATTATCTAGTTTATTAATTAAGCTATCACAGCGCTGAATTCATTAAGGAAAGTTGATTTTCTTCAATTCGATACTTGGAATCTGAGATATATGTGTGGTAAGTAATTAAAAGTTATGGCTAAATCATTGTATTATAAGGCATTTCTGTTAACCAATTCATATAACTTAGCCTCAAATGTCGGATAAGTAAAATTTGGCACTTTCATTTGTTTGGAACGTCCGCATGTGTCTTTGAATAATATTTCTAGAGCCCAGGGGGGCGTTTTATCAAGATGTCTGAGCTACGACATGTCTTATCTTAACTCCAGAACTTACGACAAATAAATAAGACATCGTCAGACCGTTTTATCAACGGTGTCGTAACTCGAGTGTCGTAGCTGCGACAAAATGTTGTCGTAAGACGGTAAAAATCGGGACGCCGTCTAAAATACGACACTTCCGGTGCGTCATTCTCCCACGCACCTGTCAAATTCGCGTCGTCAATGTAAATAGTTAACATGAAACGGACTTTTTAAACGCTTATATATCTGCGATTATCGGAGAAACTTAGGTAGATAAATTTATAAAGTTATCAGAATACATACAACATGGAACAAAAATATGTTAATGACGACAGATAGACGAATAAAACATGAAAACCACTGCCGATTCACTTTAACATAAGCACTTCAAAAATGTATAATTTGTGTGTGGATCCGATCTGAATAGCACGGATATGTGAATGTACTTAAGGTGTTCACGATATATATCTCATGAAAATAAAACTGTAATTAACATGACTAAGAATACTGGTGGTTGTAATCATTCATCAATGTAAATAAGAGGAGCATAATTGTGTCTAGAAGGTGTATATATGCATCAAGGTACTTAAGGTACAAGTAGATAAAGGTATATTCCTGTCACTAGAGTTCATTCTGTGAATATTATACAGATGCACACATGTGTTGTTGACATTAACAATGTATTTCAGCCCTTGTGATTATGTTACTTTATCCTGATGAGCCTCATATGGGTCATATATAGTAATGGTCACAACTTAACTCCACCTTATTTAAAATGTATGTGTACAATATTAATTTCTGCAATTAAATATATATATAGGCCTACATCTAAATGATTAAATCTTTGTTTTATGTATATGACTACACTACACTGTGTATTCAATAGAGTACCCATCTTTCAGCGTGGTAGTATTTACTTGCATTTAGTTCAACCAATTGTATTGCACAATATCAAAGCCACAAATATGGTTATTTAGAATAGCACGGACATATATATATATGGTTTATATTTCCGTGAAATAGGAAGATTTCCAACAAAATAAAGTAGCTTTCATATGTGTAGGAAGTAAATTCAGACCTGATTCTACAGTGTTTACTACATGGTATGGATGTACAGAAGTTCAGCTTGCATGCCTGTGTCTCTGCATTAAGCAAAAACCATGCTTTATATACATAATAAGCTTCAAATCTCAATTGTTTGGTTGGCAGTTGGAACTTTGTGTACAATACTTTCCATAAAACAGTAATTGGCTTGTGTAATTATGTATTATATGACAATTCCTGAACTCATTTCCTTTTCTACAATATATGTATGACCATATCAGTCTGTGTATTCATTTTCATATTCTTCCAACTTATTTAAAAAATCTGAAAATTGATCCAAAAGTTGTCTGCTGGTCTAGAGATAAAATTCAATGTTGATGTGTTCCAAGTAGCTAATTGTCTGTTTTATTTGTTGATAGAGACTTTAATTCTGATCTAAACCCAGTCCATGACAATTAAATGTTACTAGGTGCAAATGTTGAGGACAATATGTAAGATGTTTGGACAATGTTTGAGAATATACATAGAAATGATACAAGAAACACAAATGCTGGTTCATCCTTTTTTTATTAAATATTCACAGGTCTTCATTTCATCACTAAATTATATATCATGTACACTTTGTTATCAGTTACCTTCAATAAAAAGATAGTGGAGAGAATTTCAATAAGCTTTAGCATCCAATTATATCCACTTGTCTATTACATGCACTTTATTATCCTGTATTTATTGCATATTACATGACAATTTAGACAAATAAATATGTTTAAACTAATAAAAATATAATTGTAGGGGTTGAATGTTTATTTAAAAAAATGTTATTGTCATTTTACTACATGATTTCATATTTTCTTTTTTATCTAGAACTCACAATAACACATAGTCCCTGATTTTATCTAAATGATTCCATTTACAAGAACAAAACTAGCATAAACAATCTCTATAATATTTAATGATAGTGTTTAAACTTAACATTACATGTAATTGTAATAGAGCGTTAATATGCATATATCCAAGAAATGCAAATCCATTTATTTTCAGTACAATTTCAAAACATTCTAGGCCATATAAGTGTGTTATCAAATAAGTCGAGATAAAAATTTGTTCAGACCACTAAGTAGATATGGGAAGAATCACAAATAAATCCCTGTGAGATGGCTGTAGAAAGTACCACCTTGCTACATGTATATTTGTGTACAAGAGGACACATTTATAACCATTATCTGTACTGAGCAATAAACACTAGAAGTTTCCATTAAAATGTTAATGTAAGTTGAATCACCTTAAACAGCAATTTAAATTTGAATGTCACAAATTCAATAACTGACACTATAGTCATATTTACTCATGTGTTGGTATGATGACAGATTTGCTGATTATTTCCTATTGATTTGTCTCTATATTCCTTGTGTGGTATAAGCTCCTTTATTTTATATCATATGTGTTCCTGTGTCCATTCCAATTAACCAACAGGTCATATATGTACATACCTGAAAATAATTAATATACACAAATTTAATATTTATTTTTATTACTTACATTCAATTAATTAAATTCATTAACTCATATCAAGCAGTACATTATTCAATAGAAATATCAACTTTTACCATAATCTGGCTAAATGAATATATTTTAAGTAATTTATCTATGTTTAGTTATAAAGTGAACTGTCATCCAAGAATTTTATTTCATATAATCTAAGAACTATTGCATTCAAGCATAATATTTACCATATATCCTGTTTAGACAAACATCTAATTGAGTGTTTGATCCTATTTCATGGTATGACATTGCACCATTATATTATGCATACAAGTATGCTCTGTCTGGATGTAAATCTGCAATGAAGAAGTGTGTTGTAAATTAATTTCATCATTTTAATGACACAATGAACAGTGCAATAATGTAATACACAGATAAACATCATGTGAGTGCTGGTGCACCTCATTGATGATTGAAATCTAAAACCAAAATACAACTTGTTTATATATTGTGCATTAATTCCAGTGTATCTGAGTATCATGATAGTAGGTGTTGTTGTAACATAAAATGAGTAATAGTAGGCATGTCTAAATTAGAGCCTCCAACACAGATCACTTGAGTGCATATAATAGAATAATGGTAAGAGGAGGATCTAAAACACAAAGTTCTAAACATTAGGGCTGGGACCAAATACCTATACTTTATATAAGTCTTTGCTGGGACCAATATCCCTGTATATATTGGTAACATATTATGGGTATGGGACCGTCAAGGGAATATAGCAATAGAACAAATATGCCATTCAGTGACTGCATACTATTAATAAATAATTGAAAATAAGTCTTCTTTTCAGCAACAGTAACGGATAAGTCAGATACAAGTGGGTGGGGTAATGTTTACTTTTTACTAACTATAAGTAACACGTTACAGATATTCCTCACACAACTCATAAAATGAAATCAATAGATGCATTTATTTTATGACTGACGTAAGTGCTTTATAAACGAACAAGTTAATGAAATAATACGTAAATTTGGCGCTTTCTCGGCATGTCAATGAAGTCAATGAAGGAGTATTCTCCCTTGAAATAATGACAGCTATATTGAATGTAAAATGCATAAATTCAATATGTCATGACAAAGTGTGGGACGTGATATTGATCTATCTATGAAAAGAGAGAAAAAACAAAGCGATTACCTGGCATGGATCCAGTGAAGGCATTTCAGTTGTTTTTCTTAAATTGTGTTTACATTTAGCACATTTAAGCGATTCCCTCTCGTTAATTTTCGTACCCGTCATTAACACTTCGTCCCAAAAGTATTCGAATTATGCTTTATTTGTTGAAAATGCTTAAAATGTCTTTGAAGCGGACTCACATGGCGGCCATTTTTGTTTGAGTTACGACACGCTAAGACAGCCTCAGACCTGTCTTAAAAGTTACGACAAAAATAGGCAAAGTTACGACATCTTAGCTACGACAAACGTTGATAAAACGCCCTTGTCGTAGATTCGGCGTCTTACGACAGACTTATGACAAAAAACGTCGTAAGACACGTTGATAAAACGCCCCCCAGGTCCAATGTATATTGGTTTGAATGATGCAGAACATCACAGGACTGTTTCATTATTTCTGGCATGATATATTATGATCGTGCATTAATTGTACCAGAATTTCCAGTGGTTAGACCTGTGCTGGAAACATCTGTCTTGTAGGCATGTAATTGATAGCATCAGCCTTTCTGTGTGAAGGTACATCGGGCTCGCCAAACAATGAAACACTGTTGATTCAAACCAGTGGCATTTACGTAGTTTATTTGTGACATTTGATGCATTGTTGATTTATTGTTCTTATTTTGAACTCTCTTCTTGTGAACTTTATACTACTGAATGTTGGCACTTTCTGTGAGTGTATTTTTACGTTGCTGTTTATGGGCACTGAGTATTGGCTTCCACAAGATAAGTTTGAGCTTTTAATGGTTTTGTTTAGCATGTGCTTAATTAATGGCATATTGTCTTGCTACAAACATTGACATGTAAAGACAAAAACAGTTGTTCAGGAATGTTTTGTTAATAGATGTATGGCTGTGAATAATGGTGCAGGGGTAGAGCGTCTGACACCTAATCTGAAGGGCGTGAGATCGAGCCCAACAATGAGCAAGGTTTGATCACAAACTTCACAATCTCTAAACTTGGTGTGAGTACTGGTTGGTAGCCAGGAAGTAGACATCAGGAGTGATTAGTATAAGTTGTAAGAACTTGTTTCACAATCAATGTAAAATAAATAAGTTTAATAATGGTACTTGAGCTGACTAGTTAATATTTTGATTTTAAAACAAATGGAACCAAATAAACACTATTTTTATTCAAAATGCAAGGTCCCAAAGGATGGTTATATGGGGGATGTATGGTAATGTCAGAACGTCCCAATTGTGGGCAGTTTATATGACTTCAAGTATTGAATAGCTGTCTGTTAAGGGTAATAGAGTAGATCAATTAGCATTGGTGTTGTGAAGATGCCGTGCATGATTATTGTACATATGTTTTTAAATTGGCCATAAAAACAGCTTTCCGACGTCAGATTTTGAAATGAAAGTTATTTTTGTGATTAGGGGATATGTGTCTTTCAAATGCAAACCAAAAGTAAATTTTGATAAATTTTACGATAAGCGCCAAAATCACAGACTGTGGCTCGTATTTCATAATGAATCTACAAAGATAAGTATGCAGTTAGTATTGTAATGTTGTGTTTGATGTTAATTTATTGCTACTTTAGTCTATTTATGAAACATACATGTGAGCCTTTTAAGTTTATAATGTAAATAACGATTGTTAAGGTTTAGATAATTTATGGACTGTTGTTTTCCCGGAGGTCTGTGTGGGGAGGCATCGTCTTCTGTATGTGGCGTTCCCTGTAACAACTTATTCTCTCTTTTAATCTTACAAGCTCTGAAATGATATATGTTGTTGTTGTAGTTCAAACTTTCCAATTTTTCTAGACAGCTGAAATGGGATGATATTAATGAATACTTGTCAAAGTTTATTAAAGTTTATTTACAAGTACAATATTATCAAGTCTGAGAATACATGTACATGCAGTTATAACAGAAAAAGACAATGTAGATTCTTTAATTTACAAAGGTTACATAATTAAGCCTGACAAATTCTTTACTTCCACTCTTACGCGCACCCCCCCCCCCCTGTCATACAAAATTGCCCCACCAAAAAATATATCATGGAAAATTTGAAAGCAATGATATAATTATACACTGAACAAATATTCTAAATGTCCATGTAATAAAATACAAATTTAAGAAAAATATTACACATGCCGACTTAAATTTTGGCATTCTAGTATTAAACGTAGCACTCTTTCACTCTCACAAAGAAAATACCTTTTTATAGTCATAGTGATGGTTAATGTGTCTGACAAAGCGGTATTGCGGTGGTACGAATCACCTTCAGAGATAGCTCTAGTTATATTTGTCCTGACTGTTTAAAGACAGTATAAAAATGTCGAAAATTAGTCATGTAAATATGACTCAAATTCCCTCTTTTTTGTGTTTTAAAGATGCAAAATTGCTCCATTTGCAAGTATCGGAATAAGTCCCAAAAAGTTCTCTAGAGTCCTGTTATATATTATTTTTTTAATCTGGCTCCCAACTATTGTAATTCTTAAGTCATCTTAGTGTATTATTTCAATCTCTTCAAACTACCGTAACATAATCACTCCTGACCGCAGGAGATTGTCATGAGTTCTCTCCCTTTATCCCTTCTGGTGTATGTATATTTACTATAGCAGGGATAAAGTGAGAGAACTCTAGAAGGGATAAAAGGAGAGAACTCATGACAATCCAAACATTTGATGGAGCGTTCATCTTACATGTCACCTTTATCAGCCTTGCGTTCAGTTACTGCTAACAGTCACAAACATTTCGGAACTGTTCTGTTTTGTATCCCTGACCCACCGTATCACATTCATTGCACACGGGGAACCAAATTGCAAACGTTATGAATCGTTAATGGCAAACACCTTTACTGAACGCAGGGCAGGTGTCCGATAATTTTAAAACTTGACCTCTGTTTTTCTGTACCACTTGGCCACTTAAGCAATGGGGATTCTACCACACATTCTTTAACTTCCTGTTTTTGTGCCTGCAGTTTCATAGGTTTAGACTTACTTGCCTTATGCTGTATGGCTTAAGTAGAGGTTTCACAAGTATTATACTTGAAGTGTTTCAAGTGATTTTTTTCCAAAGTACTTATAAATAACATCCTTATGTTTCTGCGGACAAAGATTAAAATTGTCATACTTATTCATAGACAAATGAAAGCATTCAAGTTTCAACTACCGGTAGTTATATGCGGTCAAAATTTTTCCCCACTTACAGTCTTCAATTTGTTTTCAGTAGGGGCCATTTTCTGAAGTAGGTTAAGTTATACCAAACATTGAATTTTGTAAGAGTAGCCTCAATCAGTTGCTATGAATGTGTATGCTATTTTGGACAGACTTGACAAACTACTTGATTATCAGTTCAAGTATTGCCTGACAAACATTTTCCCAGGTAGTTTTTATCACATATTCGCCTTCCTCCATTGTCCACAGAATTCTAACATTCTTCTTGTAGATGGTTTTCATGATCGGAGTCATGAGGTTTTCATCAACATTTTCTTTAAACATGAAAATCATTGGCTTACGCTGTATCCAGGCTTGGTCTAGCTCACTGAGACAGTAACCGCTGGTGCAGAATTCATTCGTGATAAGAATCAACACCAGAGAGACTCTCTCGAGACTTGTCGCTATCTCATTATGCACCATGAATCCGGGGCGAAAATGTTGATCTCCTGTGAGGACTAGATCTCTGTCTACATCGGTCATAGTCTGTAATGTTCTGTTCAGCGGATCAAGTACATATTGTTGGATGAAATCTTCTTCTTGATTATTGTACGACAACATGGTAACAAACTCAAACTCGCCCTCGCCTTGCTTTATATTGGCCAGTAGCTGGTTTCGTTTCAAGCGTTGCCTGAGCATTTTTCTGCGGCGTGTCAGTATAAATGTTAATGAAACAGCACCGATAAAAGCAGTTCCGAGGGTTGCTGAACATACTATTATAGTTATTTTCCTTTTGCAAATAGATTCTAAACGTTGTACTTGTGACTTTTCGATTCCTCCGTGTTCCCCATTTTCTTGTGTACATGTTAATTTCTGTGAAGATAAATGCACAATGCTTGTTTTTGTCAACCATGTTATGAATGGTTTGGATTCACACTGTGAACAAGATATAGGATTGTTTTCTATCTTCAACACAAGTTGATCCTTTGTTGGTAATCCAGAGATTAAACTGTTCATGTTGTTCAGTGATGTTGAATCTAAGGTCGAGATTCTGTTATTACTTAAGTCGAGAATCTTCAGTTTGGTAAGATTGTCCATTTCCCAATGAACCTGCTGCAGTAGATTATTTGATAAGTTTATATCTTCAAGATCTACATTGTAAATAAACTGGTGTGTTGGTATTAGCTCTAACCCATTTTTGGACAAGTCTATGGTTTTTAACTTGACATTAGAAAAGAAGAGCTTTTCAAATAATTCAATTTCTTCCTTTAACATTTTGTAAAGACTGTTTTCTGAGATTTGTAACGATATTAGGTTCGGTACCAGTGACAATATCCCAGGGTGCAGAAAATCCATGCCATTACGAGAAAAATCAATATGCTTAACCGTTGTATTTCGATACTTAAGGTCCCCGGAAACTTTGATGTCAATGTGTTTCAAATTGTTATTATTAACTAATATAGTCTCTGTTTGCATTGGAATAAATACATTCAGAGTAAATTCGCAATTGTAGAACTCATAAATAGCTTTACTGATTGTGCTATTGGCGATGATTTTTCTTATGTAAAATATTTCATTAATTCCGTGGTGGAATTGATCATATCTCGCATGTAGATTGTAAAACTTATGTAGACCAACAACTAGAGATGACTTTGGCAAAATCATATCACTTAAATCTAGTTCTTTGATATGTTCTAGTTCCTCAGGGTTTCCATCAAATCTGATTTCATTAAGGTTCATTGATGATGCATTCAGTTGTGATAAGTATTTCAGTGAATGAAATAAGGCTGTAGCATTTAGAAATGACACTTGCATTCCACTTAAGTTCAGACGGGTTAGATTCCGTGTACCTAAAATATCGGCTTCTCTCTTGTCAATCTTGACTGGTCCATGTAAAATATGCACATGAGATAAATCCAGATCAGTCAGGTTTGGAAGCTTGTCGGAACCATTGAGAGCTTCTTGCAGTACATTCCATTCAAGTCTTACACATTCAGCCAAACTGAGTTCCCTCACAGTATTTAATTCAGCGAAGGCATTTGGGGACAGATGGAACTCGGCTACAATGTTGATACCTAAATATTTTAGATTTCGTAAGTTTCTGAAACAATAGGCATGTAAAAACACACCAGTGTCATCGGAGTAGTTGGTAAAAATAAGTTTGAGAGTCTCCACTTGTTGCCAGTTGTTTGATTGAAAACTTGTATTATCACAATCAATATCCACTCCAATTTCTACATCAACTCTAGAGAATCCATCAGGAATATCATGTGGAATGTAGTTACACTTCCATATTGTTCCATTGTGGTCAGCGTCACAATATGCAACAATCTCGGCTTCCAAAGTGTATGATGCTAGTGTTGTATAAGCTAACTGCATGGATAGAAATATTAAAAGACTTGTTGAATGTTTTAAATCCATTGTGATTATGAATCCTCAAAGTCTTGAATATTTTTAAACAATGATGAAACTTTCGAAATTTATGTTCACTTATTTATGTGCGATACATCATTATGACCAGTATGATTAAACACTTAGTTGACTATTGCTGTGAGATACTGATCTAGCCAACACATCTCATTATGTGTGATAAGGCCATCCTTAATATATGTTTGTTTGGAAAACCCTGAGTAACTCACTCCTGAAAACGGCCCCTAACTGAAAAGAATTTTTGAGGAATCGGAGTGAGGGACATTTTTTGGGGCTGCCTATTTATGGTTGAAACCTAAAATAACATGAAAAATAACAAATAAAATCTTAATTACTTGCCTACCTTATAATAGTGGATTCAAAATTCATTGAGAATACTGATTAATTGTGTATAATTATATAGATATTTACAATATTTACCTCCCTTGTTCTGAATTGTCGGCAATGTTGATACTAGTAGGCAAATTTCCTTAATGTTTATAGGCAATAAATGTAAAAACGATTATAAACTAATCAGATAGAAAATAACTTATTCATTATGCTCATGTGGGCAGTTGGCTCAGTAAGTTGAAGAAAAAGTGGATGTCACATGCAAATTCTCTTCGTATTTTCTCAATTATCACATATTTGGAAATTACTCCTATAAGGGCTTATCAGTTTTGCCTATCAATGATTAAGAACAAGGGAGGTAAATATTGTAGATGTGGGAACGATCTATAGCTACTATGTCTGTTGGTCAGTATTTTACAATACATGTTTCATTGGCTGACCAATCACAATTTGTTTACAATTGTTCTGAAGTGTGGTAAATCAAAATGGGCTATACCCGCCTAGGATAGGGTTATGCCTAACAAACATTTTTTGCATGATGGCCTAAGTGAAGTGCAGTGCCTTTGTTTGAAACTTTGCCAAGTGAAGTTAGACTATGACCTTTCAGTTATGTAAATAGACAAAATTGAACAAGTAAATATGCGACTGGATATCTTGCCTAAATTCACAGTAACTAGTACTGCTGAAAACCTGACTCGAAACAAAATAATAATCAAATTGAATTGGATTGGCTTTTCAATTCTTAATAAGAAAATAATCGATATGTGTTCATTTTCTCAATTTATGTACTCAAACACTATATAATTTTGACAGTTTTAGTGCCCCTAAAATTTAACGCGAATGCACGTCTAAATATTTATCATTCAATTAATTATAATCATCTGTATTTTTTAGGGATGTAAACGATTAATTGGTTAACCGGTTAACCGTTCGAACATGTGGTTATCGGTTAGAAAAATCACTAACCGGTTAGTCGTTTATATTTATAAAAATATCTACTTTTCATTTTGGAAAAAAAAAAATAATATAGCAAGATGTTTGTAGTAACTGAATCTCAATACTTTGTTCCTGATATGTGTGAAACCGCAACTTAAGAGGTCCAAAATCGATAATCTGCAACTAACAATTTGACAAAATGTCGATTTTCCTCCACATGTGGAGAAGTTGTCGGCTCCTTGTGGAAGGGTAAGTTAGTACTGGTAAGAATTCTGTCCAGGAAAAACTGGTTAGGTGAACCGGCCGCCGTATATAACTGAAATATCGTTGAGAAACGACGTTAAACCCGATGAAACAAACAAACAACAATTTGACACATATGCTTTTGCTACACATATTTAGGAAAAGGTCATTTAATTGTCGTTTGTTTCAAATGACAGTCGGAAAACTCGTTTGGGTGTTGGAGAATTTAGACATATTTAAATGACAGACCAAAAAGAGTGTTTTAATGTTGTTGTATTCAAATAAATTGTAACTGTCTGTTTAATTAAATGTCAAATATCATATTATAATGTTTGAAATAAAATTGATATTTTCTTAAATATAATCGAACTGATTGATATTTCTTTTTGTTTTTATGATTATGTTCTGTACTTAGCAGAAATAAAACACTATTCGAACTAGTTCTAAAGTCAGAATATAGGTCTAGTTTACCAGTGTCCTGGTCAAAATATACACGGTAAAATACAAAACACATAACGAATGTCATGTTCGGTTAACCGTTCGGAAGATTAAATGGTTAACCGGTTAGTAAAATAACCGAATGTTGACATCCCTAGTATTTTTGGTTGTCACTGATGTAACTCTGACAGTTGTTATAAAGGTACATACAGTCGGACCTTGATCATTCGAATTCATCGGGTCTGATTTTTTTTCCGAATAATACATGATTTCAAATAACCCATTTCAATTTCACATGCCTAAGATACATCAGGCCTAGTCCAACCAACAGATGTCACAGCTCTATACTGTCGCTGTATAACTTTGGCGGGCGTAATTGGCAGGAGCGCGAATGTCAACATCTGGTTTGTAAGGTAGATAGTTTACTGGTGCACCGTTTTTTTGTGGGCGGAGTTATGTTTATATCTTGGCGACAATTTTTGCAGTATTAAACATCTGACCCCTGTCTTCTTGTCGAAGTGATTGTGAGGCACTCAGATGTGCTAAAAATTCGATTTTTGTTTGCTTCTACTCGTGAAAGTTGGCTACAGTTTTTCCGTACCCTCATAAGTCTGTTTGGTCGATAATAGAGACACCAAAAGAGTGCCGTTAAAATTGGCGGCAAAATCCCACGTTTTTCCAATAGGCTTGAGCGTGACATGTGTAATGTCAGAGTACAGAGACACGTATGCCGGGATTATTTTGGATTATGCCAAGTCTTCGGATAAAAGATTGTCGAATAAATGATGTATATCCATCATGGTGGTATATTTTGTTAGCCAGCTTCTGAATTCCTTGAACTTGAATCAATGGTTCAAAATTAAACCAAGGCAATAAAGGCAAGGGGTCTGGGGTCCTCCCCGGGCGTTAGTATAGGGGATTTTGTGTTGCTTTAATATCCTTGCTGTGAAGTGCCCTACTTCTTGCTTATTATCTGTATGATATTGCTTGTACTTATGCGTTATTTAGTACTCTTTTCTGTTGCAGTAAGTGCAGTGTTTTTGTTTGTTTTTCATTTTGCTCTTTGGTCCACAATGAATTACTAGGTTTCAGTGTGCTTCATGAAGTAGTCGGTGTTTAAGTGGTAAAGTTTGCGAATTTCACAAACTTTGGGGGATTTGCAAACTTTTCACATTGCGAAACGTTTGGAATCAGCAATTCGCGATCTTTTCGACGCGTGATAATTTATCCACTTATAAATGCAGTATATAAAAAGAAAATACCTTGACTCATGCCTTGGTACATTTTTTGCTCGACTAAGTGGATTAGGTACAGTGGAACACACTTATAGCAAATTTTTGGGTACTTTATTTATTTCATTATATCCAAACTTTGTTATATCGATACAGCGAAATTTCATTATAATTGTATGGATTTAACAAAAATCTTTATAATATCTGTTTCAGTTTACTTGATTCTTGTTTATACCTTGACGATAAAGTATTTGTGTTTACTGTTTAGTGATACAGAACATGCATTGTATTTCGTTTATTAACGGATGAAATAAATAACAAAATTGTTGTTGTTGCAATAATATATACAACAATTTGATGCAAAATTTCGTATCTTGTTACGAGCAGTACAAAATGTATAGCTTTTTATTTACTTTTTTCCATCATATTTCGCTCAGTAACTCAAAAACCCTTAGGCTCATTGTCCACAAATTTGATAGCCTATTTATTAGGAGGTTAGTGGGTCAGAGGTCAAGGTCACAGTAATCTTCAATTGAAAAACTGTTTCCTCAAGTCATTACCCTTATATCACAAAATGGCAATTTGTATTCTTTTAAATTACCTACTTTCCAGTATATTAATTTCCTGTATCAAGGCCATCTTGCGGGGAACTGATCACTTTTGTGACAGCTACAGTTTCTCAGATGAGTCATTATAAGGGCCATTATAATCCTCTTGTGTTCATTGAAGTTTCATTCAAGTTCTCAGAAAACAGCATTTTAAGTATTGCCTGAGTACAATTAATTTCCTGATACCAATAACATTGTGAGAATTTTAAAAAAGTCAAGTGCAAACCACCTTACAAATCACTGATGATGACATCTCGGAGTGAATGTTAAGTGTTGTACAGAATTTGTATGCCCCCCTTTGAAGAGAGGGCATATTGGTTTGCACATGTCGGTCGGTAGGTTGGTCCGTCAGTCCGTAACCTTTTTGTGGTCCACACATTCATCTTTGGTAGCAGAGGAACCCTATTGATTTTGGGGTCACAGGGTCAAAGGTCAAAGTCACAGGGGGCATAATGTTTTACAAACATCTCTTGTTAAATTTCAATATTTTTATCGAAATTCGACCATTATGTCAAACTAAGTTGTATGTGTCACTGTCTGAGACTCAACAAATTTCAGACTAATACTATAGTTTGCTTTTAATTGTTTTAGGTCCAGCTTTGACACTCGTATATGGATTTAGTAAATCACTGCGTGTTCTTAACAAATTTGTTGTATACTGTTTGATTCAAAAGTAGTTGAAAATGTGTGTTCGCCATTGGTCAATATTTTCCAGATCAAGTTTTCATTGGCCGACAACCTTACACTTTTTTACAACCGTTCTCCAGTATAAAAAATGCTACATAATCCAAACATGCTTTTTTGACATTTCGAGGTGTTGGTGCCAGATCCATCTATCTCAATATAAATTTATTAAGGAGATGGTAGATTCTGGCGCTTACCCCTCGACTTGTTGATGTACTGTTAGTAGATATATTTTTGTTTCTGATTAAAATCAGGGTTTCTGACATTGTGCCATGAATGCATTAAGTAGTTAACTGGAGGTAGAAATATGCCACCATAGAAACAATTATCATATATAAATAACGTCAAAATGTGATGCAAACTTGTCATTGAAAAATCAACTGACCGAATTATTGTCAAACGAATGTAGTTTCTGCTCATGTACAATATGTGTACATTGTTGCACGCGGAAAGACAGGATCATGAAAAGTGAAGGTATTTTCTGACCCTCCCTCGTACTTCACAAGCTTTTCCGTGAAGGTCGACAAGGAGGTACTGGAGTGGTGAAATACTTTCTATGTTTAATCGATGGATAATTACTCTTGCTCCGTCTTAATCAAACTTTGGAATGTGTATGAAATTACTGTTGGACACACTACATAATTATATACATGTATCTATCTCTTCCTCGACACGATTTACACAGCAGCGTAGTTAAACATTTCATTTAAGGCTTTCGTCGTCTGTTCCTAATTCTGTATGAACTGTTCTTAATGGATCAAGAAGTGCTGTTCACAGTTTACTGCAGTATATTAAACCCAAGCAAAATTATTTGAAATTCATGAAAGCACCGCGTTTGTGTATTGTGTATTACTTAGCTAAAATACTTCTGACTTGTTTTTTTAGATATGAATTTGTATACCATTTACACCTTTTTTATAAGTAAGGATTTCTATACCGTAGTATTAACCTGCTTATGTTAAATTCTAAACTGTAATATGGCTCATGATGATTTGTTGAAGATTTGTATATTTGTGATATTTGTTTACAATTGATTGTTTTACTTTGTACATTTTGTTCTGCTCTCCATGGATAGAGGAAATAAACTAACTAACTGTCTGTCGGTCTGTCTGCATTTGTACTACTATAACTCTTTGAGAGGTCATTTTGGTTTCGATAGTGAGATTATCCTCATTTGGATGGACATATGCTCTGTGCGACAACTAAAGGGGTTACCTTTCACAACTTCAGCATTTTGCAAGAGTTTGTAAAAAATTATGAGTATGATTTTAATGATTTTGAACTCGACTCAGATTTCATCAAGACAAACATTCTGGCTAGGTTCCATGTCGACCAGGAAGAATATGTGGACTCCACAGTGTTAAGAAGATTTTTATATGATTTGATCCAGGGACCAAGTTTTTCACCTAATATATCCAACACTTGTGACCTGTACAGTCTTATTCACAAACATTTTAAGACTGAAACTCGAGACTTAAACATTAAATGTTCTATTTGCTGCTATGTTGGTATAACATTAAAGATTGTAATAAAAAGTGGCAGACGTGTACAAATTTCCATTGGTTTAGACTTTCTGAAAACAAAAGGCGGGTAAAAATAAATATAGCACATTTGAAGTTCCAAGTCTGATTTCAGTCTTAAAATGTTTGTGAATAAAGCCCCTAGAGTATTGACAATTGTTCACAGAGGTCAATGGACACAGGGTGACCACAAAGCTCTAAAACAGTGACTCCAACACGGTGTCTTTTTCCTGCACTCTCAGTCGCACACATATTTTTAAATCAATTTTAAATGCGTTTCATACATTACATTTAAAAATAAACAACATAGAACTTTATATATAACATTTTATTATCACTCAATATACATACAATTTGCACCTAGAATCAATATTTTGTATCAATAGGTATGATTAGTAGAGAAATCTGTGTGACACATTTTTATAACTATCTATTTCCCATTATCCAGCTGAAAAGACATTTCCTAAACAAATTTCAAAGCAATTCACTAGCCTACATTTACAAAAGTTAATGTTTTCACTATGCAGACCACCCTATACATATTACCTAAACTTGAATTTAAACCATGAAAATTTCAAACACATGAAAGAAAATACAGAAGATTTCTTTGAATCTGTAGATAACAAGAAAACTAAACATGCATACAATGTAATGCCTCTTCAAAGAAATAGTCTATGTTATGATGGTAAATATGAGATAAGATGATTTATGGTTGAATAAAAAAATAATACATAATAAACTATCACAGACATTTTGAACACAGAAGTTAATGCCACCTTTGATATTTTTTCAATGGTGCAGTTTTCTACATACATGTATATATTTCAGAATAAATCTTAAGTATATCTCCTAATCTACAAATTGGTGTAGTTATGGTATCATACTGGTGAGTAACAATGGCATAGTCTGTTTTTGGTGTGTTTTTTAAGTCGCACCAACACAATTATAGTCATAAGGGGACTCTTCAACATTTTATATTGGAGGTAGACCTCAAGACTTTTTGCCAGCCAGCTGGGTTTCTACTACATATATGAAAATAAGTTTGCTCCAAGGTTTTTCTCCATGATTCCAATAACACTATGATAACACTGCATCAATGAAAAGTACATTTTCAATGAGTTTCATGTTGCCTTGGCTTGCACAGAGTCCTGAAAATTCCAGCTTTAGATGACGAGTTTGTGAAACATGTCGATGATGTAGGTCAATCTATGATCTAGTAGCTAAAATATCCATGTGTGACCTTGACCTTCGAGGTAAGAACTTGTACATCACACACAACACGCAATTACTTTATGGTGATCATTTGTGCCTAGTCATTTCAAAATCCCTTGATAGAGAACACAAAATGGACCCTATTAACTTATGACCTTCATGTGTGACCTTGACCTTAGATCCAGGGATCTTGTATGTGACACGCCACCATCTTATGGTGAGAATTGTAGCCAAATCATATAACAATCGATTGAATGAGGATACTGATTGGACACATCTCTGACAGGAGGACGTAGAATTCATGAAATCAAATATTTCACAACCGACATTATACAACATTGTAGACCATAGTAGCACAAAACAGTTTCCAGTCGTCAAGATGGCGTCAGAAGTTTCACCCTCTCATCCTTCAAACTGTATATGACAATAAAATTGCACCTGAAATCAAATGAAAATACCTTGTCTGAAATATGTTTGTAGACAGATTTATGACAACAAATAGTTCATATGTACATAAAATAACACCAATATTTCTTGATAAGGTAGTTTTTCCAAAACGGATTTGAAATTTATATATATCTATGGTTTTCAAGCAATATCGATATAAAAAACAATAAAGAAATTGAAAATGTGAACTTCATGTATATTTCGTAATGCAGGTTGTCTCCTCATGGGAATCAAATACAGACATGTTTGTGTAACATACAAATAAAGGTCACCAATTTGTCTCAAATTGACGAGTAAATTGGAACCTGTTTACAGAAACCAGCAGTCATCAAAGACTGTATTTTCTGGTAGAAAAGGGGGGTCTCTACACTCAAGATTGATTGAAGAGTTTTATACAAAATATGCATTGACTTCTTTAAAACACACTTCATGAGATATCAAATTGTTGAATTATATCATCAGGAAAAAACCCCAGATATGTCTATAGGACACGGATGCTCCCGCTATAGGCTAAGGACCATAACTCCTCCAAACAATTAACTATGGTATATTATCTTCAATCAAGTTGCCGAAAGGACATAAGCCTCATCTGGGATACAAACATAAACTTCCACACTCAATCAAAAATTTTGCCAACTTAGCTAACAAGACAGGCTAATAACATTTAAGCCTACTGACTACAGAATGAAAGATTTTGGAAGAATTAGCCACTTACTTTTTTTCGAACACAAGTGAGTGGATTTGGTCAGTAATCTTGCTCATATATTTTTTGTATCGAGGTAATCTGAAATGAAATAAAATAACTAAATATAAACAATATTAAACAAATATACAATTGGCATTAAGAACAAGAGAGCCATGATGGCATTGAATCACTCAACTCAGGCAACCGAATAAAACCATTGCTTATATTATGTGATGGACAGAAATAAAAGTTCTGAAATCTAGGAAAGGTTATCGAGGCAAAACAGGAAGTTGGACATTTTGTTGGTGTTGTTGATCAATAGCGACACCTTATATTTCTGTAGTGTTGCAAAATAAAGCTTCCAGCGAAGTTTTATGAAGTTCGGCCTTGAGGTTTCAGAGGAGATATTTTTTAAATGATTGTTGATGGACGTACATATGGACAAAGTCTGATCAGAAAAGTTCACCTTGAGCACCTCGTGATCGGGGGAGCTAAATAAGCAAGCATCAATAGATTCATGATTAATAATGTTTGCAACATTAAGCCGTCTATTATTTGCTCCAATACTCATAAAATGTCTTTCGTCTGTGTGCTAACCTCAATAGAAGTACTGTATAAGTGGATAAAAAGAAGTTTACTAATCAGCGATTTGCAATTAAGATTCCAGAAATACACACAAATGCAAAGGCGAAAACATATGTCACAGAACACATAACAGTTAAATAGTTTGTTTCATCGGGTTTAACGCCGTTTCTCAACAATTTTTCAGTTATATACGGCGGCCGGTTCACCTAACCAGTTTTTCCTGGACTGAAATCTAACCAGTACTAACTTACCCTTCCACAAAGAGCCGGCAACTTCTCCACATATGGAGGAAAATCGACATTTTTGTCAAATTTTCATGAAGGGTATGACCTGCCGCTACCGGGAATCGAACCCGGATCGCCGGATTTCAAGTCCAGCGGACTAACCACTGGACCACGGCCGCGGCCTAACAGTTAAATAAACATATACTGCTATTTTGTTTATGAAAGAAGTGAAGAAATGAATTCCCATCAATGACAACATACTTACTTCTCTATCACAGCTCCTATACTACTTTCAAAAGCAGCTTCTGTAGAGCTAACCTGTAAATCACAAACAGTGTCTATAATATGATAATACATTGCACAAAAACAACAATATAACAAAATGTACACAAAATTCTATCTGCGTGACATACTGTCTATTGCTACTGAGGAAAACCCAACATTGAGGTATTTTTATTGTCAAAAAATATTCAGCCTTTTTTATCAACGGCTAGATTTGTACCTTGTTGAACATAAGGGTATCGTCCATTTTTTCTTGAAATACAGGGGAAAGGGAACATTTTTTCTCTCCATTTGTTTATGTCTTAAAAATGGATAAATGCTGAGCTTTGGTGAACTTTTTAATTTTTTTATAAGAAAATAAAAATGTAACAGTCATGAAAAATAGGAAAGAATGGAACAACAATCAAGAAGTTGATTGCAGCCAGACTAAATGGTTTAACTGAATGACCCCTTCACCATGTAGACCTTTGATGACATTAACGCACTTGACTAGACTTACCTCAAGAAATGCTGTAATCACTTTTATTGCTGCCGTGTTCATTTCTACAGCTAGCACATCAATACATTTCAAGTTTAACCATGGAAAACAAGTGTTAACTTGAGAAACAATCTATAAAAGAAAAAAAAGGTTTAATATAATTTACACATATGGAAAAATGTTCATCCATGATTATATCATATTATCATTAAAGTGAAAAATCTTCTCAAATATATTCAATATATAAAACACAGTGAATATCTTTCTTGTATGTTTTGTTGTCAAAATACCATCACACCAGAAGTATCGCGAAATAGCAGCAAACACTTTAAAGTATTAGTAACGTCAAATACGTCTTCAGTGGTAAGAAATAATAATGATAATGATGAAGGCAATGCATCTAGACATTCTGATTAGAAGCACAGCATCTCTTTTACTACATTTTGAGCAGAAGGGAAATCATCATCAGTCAAGATAGTAAGAAAGTAAAACCAAATATTGCCTTGTTTCACCAACATTATACAGCAACAACCTCAGAAATATAAGAGGGCTAAAAACATATCAGGTAAAACTACTTTGTGGCTTCTATTACAAACTGGAACAACTTAAAACTGCTTATAATAGACTAAGCAGTAAAGCCCAAATCACGGTATATGTTGATGAAGACATGTTGTTCAGCTTTATTTATTCTACACTGGTTATAATGCAAGTTTAAACTCATATTAATCACTCTCGAAGATCCCTACACTGATCCCTATTTTGATCCCACTGATCCCTATTTTGATCCCTAACCACCACATACCTGAGCTTCATGTTTTCTCTTTGAGTTAGACTGTAGCTTGACATCAGCAATAAATATTATATTCCATGAATTATTACTACTAGATGAGGTGGATGTGGGAATATTTTCAGCGTGTGAGACTGTTGATACATTTGTTTTGTTGCCTGTATTTGGTCCATTGAACTTGGCATCCCTGAAAAAATAAGAAGTCTGAATTTTATGCATTGACGTGAGGGTTACTGTTATGGTGGGAACGAGGCTCTGCCTGCAAAAACAGTTACCCGAATGGCGGATAGTTCCATCCCCACACCAAGCCAGTCAAAGATTCTTTTTCTTGCATACCTTTTTAAAGAAGTAAAGGACGAGATTGAAGTTTTGAGGGATTTCTGCTTATAGTTAGGTATTATTTTACAAATTCATTCAAGTTATTATTCAATGTTACGGGTGGAAACGCGGGAAATCCTGGTCTGGTTTGTAAGAATAAGTTTACTGGTACCCTTGATATGTATTACAGAAAACCTACATTTCGTTGACTTGTTGGCTCTGTTGTAACAATTTCTGCTGTAGTACTTCTACCAGTTTCACTGCTGGTATCATCTTCTCAGTGACTTTATCTTTCTCTATAGACCGTACCTGAAATTACAGTGAATAATTATAAATTCAAGAATGTCTTGAAAATATCAGCCAGCATATTTTTTTCATTCAAGAGTATACTTTTACATACTTCAATACAATACTCATTTCAGTGGTTTGCAAGCATTTCCTCTTGTGGGATGTCTAAAACAGCTCATTTGTGACTATTTGACTCACCATAACACCCACTCGTACATTGTATACATTTTCTATAATTTGCAACAACGATATAGCTTGGTAGTAAACATTTAACTGCAGTTAACAAGTTAAATATGTAAGTACTTACCCTAACACTTGAACCCTCAGAATCCTTCAATATGACGAGATGAAATATACCATGAGCCCTACAGTAGTCCTGTATTTCTTCCTGGCCCTTAAATATACAGAAAAAAAACATTAAATAAAAACAGCATAGAGTGAGACTAACTTTCTGAACGGATTCAGTCCAATTTCTAGTCAACATATTCCCTTCACTCAATGGTATGTTTACATCACATGTTCAAATTCTTACAGCAATAATACCATATATTACTGATAACATGTCCTTCTTAAATAGTCAATACAAATACAGTAAAACCTAGACAATAAGACCACCCTTGGAACCCTTGAAATATGGTCTTCTTATTGAGGTGGTCTCAAAGATTGAATTTGAATAAAGAGCAAAACAGTGAAAATGGACTTGAAATTGTGTTCTCAATGGGGAGGTAGTCTTATTATTGAGGTGGTCTTTAAGTGAGGTTTTATTGTACACATACCTCTAATGTGGCGTGTAAAATCTCAGCTTTGATTCCCGCACTCCAGAGTTCACGGACTAGAAGCATCCTTTCTTTCTCCATAGCTTTATGTCCAATTGAACACACCAATACATCATAGGCACCTGGAGGCTGAAACTGTATACAATACATCATGAAGTAAAAGGCAAACTGGTCTATCAGCATATAAATTAAGGAGATACATTAGTTTTGCTTTCACCCCTCAAAGTTTAGCCCCTCAACATGCAGCTAACTGTAAAAATAATATACATATTGAAATTCAAGAGGATGTTAACAAACAAATCATCCTGCAACTTACAGACAATTTCTCAGATAATGTCAGTAAAAAAACTAATTTATTTGAAGTACACAGTGTTTTAACCAGATTAAAAACTTTATTATAAAATTTAGTTTTTCTGGGAGTTTACTCAGTATAGTGAACAGTTTTTAACATCACTGATAAAGAATTGAATCAAATACAGCCTATAGGATCATATACAGCATATAAGGTAATACTTTCCCGATCAGTGAAAATCTATTAAATTAAAAAATTATAAAGAAATTACAATATGAAAACAGTTATTTAATATAAGGAATAAAATAGCAGTCGGCTTACTTAGTAACAAGGTAGTAACAAATTTTACCAGTAAATGTAGGATATAAATTCATGTGAGCGCTGCTGTATGATTTCCAACCTCTTCTTTAAGTGACGTCATTTCCAGGAAACGTCACCATGTACTCACAGTAAGCAATATTTGCCGCATATAATAATATGAAAACGAAGTGACCATATGGAGTGAATATTGTTTCCTGCTTGCAAATAGTGACATCACATGTTGCGTTTTCTTGAAATGACGTCACTTACAGAAGAGGTTGTAAATCCTATAGCAGCCCTCATTCAACTGATAGGCCTGTCATTGACATTGATATATATTTGTGTGATGTTTGATTCAGAATGAATTAAATTTTGATTGAGTGTTTACTATTAAGTTTTTTGTACCTCTTATAGAAGCGGAGTAAGTCAAGCACACATATCCAGGGCTCTAGAAATACACTAGCCTGATGTCCCAGACTTGTCTTATGCTAAATTGGGCTACCAACAGTTGAGTTGAAGTTAGTCCTGTACAAATCTGTTTTTAAAGCTAACCAACATCAACAATTGTTCAGTTGTAAGTGAAACCTTAGAACACCACAAACGCATACATGTGGTTTATTAATTTTAGATTGTGGAGCTATCGTTGTGTATGTTGATTTATTACTAAATTGACCGATATTCTCGGACAACTAGCTTCCTATGTCGGACAAGTCAAATTTTACATTTCCATTACTCCAGGACAAGTGTCTTTGAACAAAATTTCTAGAGCCCTGATATTTAATCATATGTGTTTTTTCTTTGTATGGACTGTACACTTACCTCGGGTTGTTCCAACATTGATGATACAATTTTCTCGAAGGCTAAGCTGACACCCACTCCTGCTTGTTTCGCAACTTGTTGTGGATTGATGCTACATCTGGTCTCAAATTGATCTATCTGTAACAAGGAAGCTTTGTTATGTCTGATGTTTTAGTTTTTGTTTTCAACAATACAGTAAAATCTTCTTTAATGACCACCTCAACATTCAGAACATCCCATCAATATGACCATATTTTCATGCATCAGTTTTTAATTTTTCTTTTACATTTTAACAGAGCAACTAGGATCAACAATTTCCAGAACCATTTGTGGTCTTACTATTGGGTTTTCACTAAACTTTGTAATATGCAGCAGTCTAACATATCTAGCGTTCTTGGATTTACTACCAATCCTAACTTGTTTAAAAATAAATTGTTGCAAAACGATTTCAATAGTTGTTTAACCAAAACTGAGTTACAAAAGTACTGTGCCAACTTCTAGATATCTGCAGTAGAGGGGGAAACAACAATGCATTACCTTATGTCAAATCATCACTGAAAACTTTACTATGAGAAAGAAATCATCTTATTTTATTGACCTACAGACCTTTACATTATCATGCCACTAGATGCACACATATTTTTTCACTCGACCTATTGTAAAATAAGCTAGCATTTTTTGTCCAAAGACCGGGTTTGCAATCAGACTCAACCCTCATCTGATCATGATATTGTCTTGGTACATTTAAGGCAATCATTAATGGATTTATAATTTCGATAGTTTTCTACACCATACAATGTACATACTAGTATATCATATCTCCCGCCAGTAGCCAGCACTTCAGAGACTGTTTTCTTCTTTTTTATGGAATCAAATGCCACTTGAAATGTCATACCACTGTACATCTGTAAACTGTAGATCCAACCAATACTGACAATAACCTAGAAAACAAATCAACAGGTTGGTTCAGTTTTCAACTATAATAAACAGTAGCGCGTATGCATCTATCAATGTTACACACAATCAGGTGTGGTGGGTGGGGGTGGGGGACAGCATGTCCAAGGCAATTAAATGTACTGCACAACTTGATACCTAAATCCCAGAAGGGAGGAAAATCTCAACCATTGGAACCTTTGGCACTGTTCTTAGCATAAAAAAAATCAGTATCAAAATTCTAGCTAATAGCAGTTTCAATGTGCCTGTTGGGAAATCTGTTGTCTAAAGTCTCCTATATCCTACAGCAACTTCTCAGATGCTAAGCATAGTTAGGTGCAATAGAACTGTTGTGCCAACCAATGCTATGCTTAATATAGTAATATTTGAAATATTAAGGTTATCAAGAAGCATGTGTCTCAACTTACAGATGACAGATTTTTTTTTCTGACGACAGGCATTAAAGGAAAGACAACTCATATAAAAGAGTACAAAATTGGCAATGTATGAGCCAAACAACCTTGGATTCAGAATGGGTTATATTGATAAGATAATGTTTTTATACATACTGGAAGTTTAAGTCCAAGATGTTGAGCCTTTGTGATAATGCCTTCAATTTCATGCAGACCTTGCTTTGCCAATGACCCAGCCTGAAAATCAAAGCTGCATTATTCACATGCACTCTTGAAATTTTCATTGGCAGTTTCACTTTTACTCCCATAAAATAGTGATAGCTTTTACCGTAATTTCAATATGATAATGTAGATATAAGAGAATCCAATGACAGGTTTTAAAAGTATTACTTATCTAAATACTAACAGATATTGTCTATATTGAACAGAGGGGGTCCGAACAAATCAATAGTAATAAATATCCTTCAAATGTCTGAGAGTATTTTAAAGTGAATTACTTGATTTCCTTTAATTTAAATATTATATACATGCACACCATTAAATTTTCATGAATAAGAATTCTGTATTACAAAGACATTATGCAAATTAGAGCTGGCATATTAGCTGTTTTGACCTCAGGAGATGCTATAGTTCTACATACACATATACTATAAAAGGGATAAAGGGAGATAACTTGTGACAATCTCCTGCGGTTTTGAACGTGACAAGGAATTATAACCATTCCTCAACTATAAGTACTTTTAACTTTCTCTGCTGAGTAAGTGAAGTGGCTTGAAATACTGAGTGATGAATATAAACTGAGGACCTGCAGAAAAGATGGTATGAAAATGACAACAATATAAACATACTTGACCCTTAGTTTTGGTGATAGTTCTAAGCATACTATCAACCTTACTGTACGGCCCTTCATTCTCTATCAGATTCAACAACATAGACACAGCCTGGTCAGACAGTGATAGTACTGACTGAATCTTCATCTTTAACTTACTGTCTCTCTGCAATATAAATTATCCATCATTTCTGCAAAAATACTCATGTAAGTTGAAAACGTACAGTAAATCCATATATCCTGTAGACATTTTTTGATGGCATAATAGGAAACTAGCCAACTTGGGCTGCTGAAAGCAAAACCACTAAACAAAAACTGAAAGTATCATGTAATCATAAAATCTATTTTGACAATAATTTGGGAGTCCCTGGGCTAGAAGTTGTACAATTGAGAGTGAAGACCAATTTCAGAATGTAGCCCTGCCATTGGTCACTTTCAAGACAGCACCTGCAACCAACCAATCAGAGGCTTGAGCTTTGAGATTTGTTTCCAGACTCTGGACAATAATCTAAGACAAAATGTCAACATAAAAAACTTACATTGTATTTTTTGTTCCTAAATTTGAATTAAACACAACCAGCTAAATGCTTTGTTAACATATATGTAAAGCCATGGTTACCTTGACTTCAGCTAATGTTCCTACAGCTGATGCATGCTTGTCTTCTGGTATACCACAATGTAGCAGCACAGCTTTCAATAATGATGTGTGATTCAATCGAACATAATAATTTCTTTGCTGAAACACATTATGTTGACATTTGGTTAATAACAAGTTAGTATGTATAAGTTAGTATTCAACATCATATGAAGCTAGAAAACGGGAGAAAATTCATGGATGATTTTTTTTTTCTTATTGGAAATCACAAAAACTACAAAACATGTTTATAAATAATACTTGCTGCAAATATTAAATGAGAGTAATACATTGTCTTAGTGAGCAGTCCATGCAATGACTACAGAGGGGCAGAAAGGAAAGCACAATATAGTCAGTTACACAGTGTTGGTCTCATGTTGGTCTCATGTACAACCACATAAAGGACTAATCAGAAGTATATGACTGATGTACAATGTACCGAGGGTCAAGTGTTACAGATATGTTAATCCCCCAAATTCAGTTTTAAATGACTGAAAACAATACCAATTATAAATCCAATACAAACCACAATACTGCTGTATACAGACAGTTCAGGAAAGCACAGACTAGACTTAGACTGAAATCAATTAGAAATCAATTATATATTTACCTGTAATGGTGGAAATTCATTGATGATATCTTGTACAATGGCTAATACTTCAGCATCTGGTATCAGACTGAAAACATACAACAGCAACATTTCACATCAAGATACTGTTGTAACTTAATGAATAATACATAAATACTGTAAAAGTCTCTATTTTCGAGGGCACATTATTTTTCAAAATTCCGGGGGGTTTCGCGAGTTTTTATTTTCCCGAGTTCCTTGCTAAGATGTTCGGACATAGTGATGAGCACATATTTTAGTGACATTTTGTATTCCCGATGTTTTCAACTCTTAAATTAACATAGACAGTATTAACTCACCTTAATATATTTGAATCATAAATCTCAACATGTTTTTAACATAATTGCGATCAGCTATGATAGATATAAGGTTACCATCATTCACATTGTCAAGAACACCTTGAAACCTGATTTTCTTATTGAGGTTGTCTTAAAATTGAGGTTGCATAAAGAGCAAAACAGTGAAAATAGACTGGAAAATTGTGTTCTTATTTTTGAGGTGGTCTTATTATTAAGGCCGTTTTTAAATGAGGCTCCACTATAGACTAAACTGAGTATATCGCATCTTCAATATTTTCACACTACCTGACAGGATTACAGGTGACTACATCAAATGCACATTCGGTGAGTTCTCTTGGGTGAAATCCACCAACTTTCTTCCTTCTGTAGACTCTCTCGATACAATACCTCTTCATGTAACTTATGTTGGTACGAGTAATATATCTCGCAAATGGAACCTAAAGATAAGATTTATCAGTCATCATTAGACCAACTTCAAGTGCTTTAGTTGATCAACAATTTACAAGTATATTACATTAAGAATGGACAGGCAATACATCAAAAAAGTTATTGGGAAAAAGAGACCCACAATCACAGGGTAACAATGAATCAATTATACCAGACAGTATCACTCATTTTCATATTAAATACACATATCAGTTTAAATTGGCAATTACTAAATTGAACAAAAGTAGCTGATTTTTAATTTCACAATCATTTTCCTGTCATAAATTTGTGCAGCATCAAAATGTACACATGCTAGATATTTTGACACCATCACGAACTTAACATATTCACAAGAATATTAAATGGATGTTAAAATCATTTTGTAAAATTAGATTTTTTTTTAGACGGATGCAAATAAATAGTGATTAACAGTACACATACTAATCCGAGATAATTCTGGAATTTGACAGCTAATATAATTCTGAGAAATAATCAAGTCACAAAAGTTTGTTATATTACTGCTTCGGGTAGTAATAGTCTAATCTAGAAACATACTCGGAGATCAAATGGTAAACCAACAAGCCTTCCACTATGATCCATCAAACAAGCGTAATGCTCCAGGTTCTGATACAGCTTCTGCTGAGGCATCAGGAGAGGTGTGGAGAGTTTGATAGCACCGTGACGTTCAAACACTTTCACTAACGTGTCATTCACCATTTGTTGTGTAAGAGAGGTTTTCAAAGAGAAACTACCCTGAAAATAATGTATATCAAAATATTTAAAAACAAATTACCAGCATAATAGAAATAAGCAAATACGACAGATGAAATAACCTAAATGTACACCCTGGCCAACTGAAGATCAATGTACAAACACTTAACAAGAAAACTTGTATACAATCATAACAATGCAAGGAAAGCTAAACAATACATAAATAACATGAAATATGTTTCAAGAGACACATGATATCAGTTTTAAAATGGTGAAATATAGTACACATTCATTTTATGACAGGTTTGAGAATGAGTAAGGCTATCTGCAACAGTCATCAGAATTTTAACAAGTCATATGGTCCATTATAATTTTATATTTCAACACTTTGAAGATAAACTGTTGTAACTGAGTCATTGCCAATATTGAGTTACCACTGTTTTGCATGAAACTCTTGGTTAAGCCTACAATATACAATGCAGCAATTCCAGAGTAGCCCTCTCCTGTCTTGTCAACATTATCAACATTCCCATAAGAATAATTTGCTATCATTTGACCTCTCTAAAGCAACAACCTTTCAACAACAACAAAAATGTACATCTCCCAAATGAAAGGTTTTTGTCCTGGCAGGGGACTAGACGGCTTTTGGGGATTGATACTTATATAAAAAAAATGGGAAATTTTTTGTCTTTATAAAAAGACGAAAAGGGGAATGTTGAGTCAAATTTAGAGGATGAATTTTAGACTTTTTGTACTTATTTAAACCAACTGCGACAAAATACTCTATTGTTTCACAAATAGTTTAATATATTTCAAGAAATATGGATCAACCCAAACTAATCTTGTCAGAAATCTCTCTCTTTCTTGCATGTGGAATTTTCAATGAAAATAGGGGATACAACGTACTACTTTAATAGGGGAATGGGCACCCATAAGCGGTTCCACAAATGGTCGAATGAATGCCGTACCCAGAGAAGTTACTCTGCCTCATCAAATGGCATTTTGGCAAGTTAAACCCTAATGCAACTTTCAATGACTATCATAATGCCTTTTTTAACAAATTACTAATCCATGCAGGTAAATTTGTCTCACCTTCTGCATATCACTATCATACACATGATCATCAGCCAGACTAACAATCTGTGAAAACAGGGCGCTTATCATCCTATGGTAGGATTTACTCTGGGGATCAGATATCGCAGATCTCAGCACCTCGTTAAGCTCCGCCTCTTCCATTTGAGAGGGAGGGATGTAATCAGTTTGTAGCAGTTCCTTGGAAGATGGTCTCTCATTTGGGTCATGGTTTAGAAGCCAGCGTAGAATGTATGCCTGTTATATAAATGCAGAATAGTATGTTAGTTAAATATCAAGTACCTCAATAAAAAGACCACCCTTGGGACCCTTACAAACTGGTCTTATTGAGATAGTCTTAATATTGCGGTTGAATAAAGAGCAAAAACAGTGAAAATAGACTTGAAAATTGTGTACTTAATTTTGAGGTGGTCTTATTATTGAAGTGGTCTTTAAGTGAGGTTTAATTGAATAAATTAAACAATATAACATGTTTTATGAATGTGTAACTGCATAATAACTCTGACTTAAACAATTATTTTAGTTTAAACTCATTCATTCTACATCTATTGCTATCCAATTATTACAACTTACATTGATCACTGTCGATGACTGGTTCCTGGGTTACTAACCAGTACTTGCGCCTATTTCAAGGACTATGACCTCACCAAAGGCAGGATTCGAACCCACAACCTTTGGATCAGGAGCAATACACTGTACCCCATAATACATAATACACATGATAAATCCCAAGCAGACAAAGGCTACATAATGTTCAATGCAAATTAGCCAATGAAAACATGTACTGTTTCCAAGAAAACTTTTGCGCAGAGAGGTCTTCAAGTAAAATGCATGACATTCAGACAACCAGAAAAACGTGATGGAACTACCTATATATTCAATAAATATAAAAGTACATCAACAAAGTATTTAAAAGAGAGAGAATACGTAACTACAGGGAAAGCCACATACATAAGCCAGTGCCTCCCCACGCAGATCTCCGGAAAAATAACAATCCACAAAACATAAGGCACTAAAGGAGGTCAAACGGTACACATATTAAGGAACTGAGGCGCAAGGAATGGCCCAGCAGACCACAAGGAATAACTAGGAGAATCTAAGTGGACATTTAGGGAAGGGGAAGTGGGAATTAATGGATGGAAAAGATCATAGGACAAGTCAAGACAACTGGTCTTAATAGGCCAAAAATGGGCAGAAAACAATCTGAACACTGTATAAAGTGACAGAATTGCATAGGGGAAAGGGAAATACAAAACACATTCATAACATAAACCGAAACAACAATCATATAGCGAATTACAGTCCTTTAAAGACTTGGTAACATACAGCGTTTAGTATTATAAGATATTTATACATAGATATTCAAATAACCTGGTTAGGCATCTCAATTTGATCAAAGTCTTCAGGTAGAACAATTTCCTTCGATCGCAACTCTCCAAGGATTTTAACTCTTTCCATTCCTGTCTGTAGTGGCTTATAGCACATCTCAAAGAATATAACACCGAGACTGTATATGTCCACTTTCTGAAACAACATATACACAACGTGGAGATTTCTTGATGGTAGAAAATTACAAAACATTAAGAAAATAACAATGCAGCAATCATAGACCTAACCATATCACTGAAAGAACATTGAATTTGTAGATACCATGCTTTGAACCACCAAAACTAATTCAATAGAAGTTGGATGTTTTGTTCAATATTGACAGCATGATCAAATTATTGTTTATATAACTATATAGATATCCTTTACAAACATCTCACTAATATCAACATTCTTTGTGCTTCAGATCAAATAGTGACACTTTTGTCATGTCAGCAACATAAAAAAAAGCCTTCAGTTAGATACAAAAATACGAAACTAGATGGTTGTTTTTGAAACAAAAACATATGTCTCCCCCCATAGCAGTTTGTCAGTTATTGTAATACTTATACAGGATGTTCAAATAAAATGGGTATGGAGAACAAGTCGAGTTTCAAAAGATATGGAGCAAACAAGAAATATAGTCATGTGACCTTTGATCTGTATGTGTGACCTTGAACTTGAAACAAGTTGGCTGAAACATGTGTTCTGCACATCATCTCAATACGTTCAAGTTATTTCAAAATCCTTCAACTGCTTACAAAGTTATGGAGTGGACACAATTTGTGACAGATGGTCAGGCAGACGGATAGACATTATATGGGGGGGGGCATTTTTCCACACTAGTTACATGCAAATCTTAAAAAAGATGTGGCATAGTAATTCTTTGACGAGAATATTTAGACAATAATTAATACAAATACCTGACTGTAAGTTCCTCGATTTTGTTTTATCATCATCTCAGGACTTACATACAGAGCAGTGCCGACCCTTCCAGTGAGATTTCCGTCTCCAAGGCTACCAGATCTTGATGACATGTCATGGATGTCCCCAGCATTGGCTATCACTAATACACTCTCCTTCAAACTATTCTGATAAAAGAATAATCTACTAGAATGTATAACACACCAAAAATGTAGAAAATTGATAACTTCAATACTGTAGAAATTTGGTCACTTTATATCATATTAAAAGGTAGAAATTTGATTGCATAAACTGTAGGAATTTCATCCTATCTTTACATAGACATCACTGAAATTAAAAACAAGATATTTGATCCCTGACTACCAATGACTTAATTTTATCCCCGGGTGAAAATCTGAGAAAAAATATCAAAATCAGACGTCTTTTTGAAATTTCTTGATAATTATATCAAGGCTAATGTCATCAGTGATAAAGACCAATAAAGATGATACATGTAATTGACATGCATTGAATAATGTAAGATAGCTGATAACACACGCAAGTAGACCATGATCCTACACAAACCTTTTACAAAAATTATCAAATAATCACAATATCACTACAGCAAAATTATGAATCCCAAGTATGCTTTTAAACATACAAACCTTTGATATTAGACTAGATGTAGCCAAGCCAAAATCCCCAATCTTCACATGATCATTGGAATCCAAAAATATATTTACTGGCTTCAAATCTCTGTGTATCATACCCTTTGTGATAAATGAAAACAAAGATAAAGTGTAACGACCACAGCAACAGTTGTTGTGCAATGAACACGTCAACAAACTAATCAGTATATCAATATTTAGACTATTATGATAATTTAAAAACAAATGTGTGGTTGAATTCAATTAAGATTAACCAGTTACTATATACATGTATTGCAAAGATCAATTTATATGAGGTCAAAATGCTCATTGTATAGTATGGATTTCTTAAATTTTCATAAAATGCATAGAGTTGATATCAAAGCCATGAACTCAAGAAAATGATTCTTTCTATAATGTTCTTATGCAAATGGCTGAAAGACACAGCATAAATTTACCTGTTCATGTATATGCACAAGACCTTCAATGATTTCCCTGAACAATCTCCACAATCTATCAGTATCCATATATAAACCAGCATCTATACAATTACGTAATGTGGATTTCTCACAATACTCCATCTACAAAACAATATGATAATAAAAATTTGACACATATGGTATCACTGGTAAACATCATAAATTTCCTGTTCAGGATGGGGTTTTAATACCACCCATTTTCCCACCTGCCCTTCACTAATTTTCTACATGAATTATCATGAATCTTGAGAATAGACAAGTTCAAAGTTAAAATCCAGACCTAGCTTGATTACAGTAAAACCTTACTTAAATACCACATAAAAACAATAATAAGACCACCCAAAAATTAAGAACACAATTTGCAAGACCATTTACACTGTTTTACTCTTTATTCTATCGCAATATAAAGACGACCTCAATAAGAAGACCAGATTTCAAGGGTCCCAAGGATGGTCTTATTATTCAGGTTTTACTGTATAGGATTCAAAATAATGCTTGACATTCAAGAAAAACTCATGTATTCAAAAGTATTCATGTCTGATGAGTCACTGACTAACAAGTATACAAAATTTATACATAATGGTTGAATTTTTTTTATATATGTACGTAGGTATTCACTTAAACATCTTACTAAATCTGATTTGAAAAAAAGTTACATACACCTCATCCTAAACTTATAAGATGATATACATGTATCTATGTACAAATATATGCAAGTATGTATTACAGGTTACTGATGTAAAACTGTACTCATAAATTATCAACATATATTTTATACTGCATACATTAAATTCTTCCAAATTAAGCAATGGCGCTGAATAATTCAGATACATAAAGTTTGTCTCCATAAAATTTTGTTCTTACAAGCTATGTGTCAAAGCATTACCAATTCTATGCAGTATTTTCACGACAAACATGTTAACTATGTGATTACCTGGATGTATAAATATTGCTTTGCTAGAAATGTTACGTTTTGTTCATTACCAACATCCTTCTTTTGCTCGTCTTCATTCAGCTGTAAAAACAACAGGTAAATATACACTCAAACAAGTAATTCGTTTAAACATGCTTCATCATATTCCGTGTAATACAAATCTAAGTAATAAATATCAAATGTTCACAAAATAACTGAAGTTAGGAATGAAAAAGATGTGTACTGTCAACAGAGAACAGATAATATCCAAACAAGGTCATGAACACTATTACTAAACATCTAGATGTGACAATGCATTCCACTAGGTGCATTCCTTTAACAAACAAAACGGTTCAACAAAGTCCATACTTACAAAAGAGAGATTTTGCAGAAAATTTATTCATAAATATTTTAGCTACCTCTTTTTTTAAAGTCTTATATAAACAGGAGACCCATTGAATAAGTATCACAAAGATGTGACACAAACCTGTTTGAAAATGTATAGAATGGTATATTGACCATCATGTGCACTAGGTTGAATCTCTACCATCAGTGGATGCTTAGAGACAAATTTGGCTGAATTCCATCAAATAGTTCTGGACAATGCGTTAGGAGGAAATGAAGATGGACAAATAAAGCATGTGAAATGATCCCAATAGCTCAACAAGGTCTTTCGGACCCAGTCGAGTCCACCTGTTTGCTCTGAAGGTGAAGCACTCAGAATGCTAATCTTGAGGTTGTGGGTTCCAAACTCCAGACAAGGCATATGTTTTCCATGACAATTTGACTGAAGATATTGCATCTAAACTAATTTGTTCTCCAACTCTGAAATTATACGTTATATGTGGAGGAGCTGGTTAGTACTAGTTGGTAACCCAGGAGCACTGGTTAGGTCAACTTATCGCCATATATAACTGAAATACTGCCGATTAATGGCGTACACAAGTCGAGTTGAAGATGCATGACAACACAGATAAGACATACATACAACAGTATCATGTTATACTATAAGTACTCACACTACTATTACTATCACAGTCATGTTCAAATACTATTGCATCAGATGAGTCACTATTTCTTTCTCCCCTGAAATACAACCAAATACATTATCATAATAATTGTTCTGAAACTAAAATGTCCATCATTGCATAGAAAATTATAAAATTTTCATACAAACTTATATATCGAGGGTTCAGTGCAAGACTATACTAACCTCCTATATAAATACATAGGAGATAGGATAGTCTTGCACTGAACCCTCAATATATTATGTATGATCAAGGATCTTATTTACAAACATTTTAAGACTGACCCTTAGATTTAAACTTATGTTCGTTAAAGTCTAGAGTTAAATACTTACATGAAGGATAAACCAAACACATCTTCAATATCTTCTTCATCTTCATCGCTTGAAGTGTTCGACAAATTACCATGGAAACCTATTGACCTTGAAGGTTCAAAGGATATACTGAAATCCAATGAGTCAGTGTTAACTTGAGGAGCAAACTTCTCCACATCATTATTCAATTCAAACAAACTTTGTGTGCCTTTCTTGGAATTCATTCTTTTCCCTGATGTAGAATTCTTTGGAGTGTCTGTTAAGGATGAGGAGGAATCACTCTCTGCAGGCTCGTCACTCGTCTCTATCCAAGAGTTGTAGTACCTGAAACAATAACATAGGGGGGCTATCATTATGCAGTGTAGATCATTTTCACTGAAACTATTCATGTTCAGCAACAGAAATTTACCTTTTTCAACAATTATATTAGACAGTCTGTAATTTGCGCTGCAATAATTTGTACATGTATTCAGCTATAGCAGGTTTTCGGACACCACAATGAACTTAGTATTCCTGATAATTTAAAATGTGCATGGAAATGAATATGCAAAATAAGACAGTCACATATAATCAGTGATCTATGGCATTATGATCCAAGGACAGATACAGAAGAGTAGCATAATCTATAAGGCATTGTTCATTTGAATGAATTCCAAAGTTTCAGCAGTCATACTCACATCCATCTTTATTTGAGACTCTAGGGGCCGTATTCACAAATAATTTAAGACTGAAACTCAGACTTTAAAATCGTAAATGTTCTTTTTGCTCCTACGCTGTTATAACAGCATAAATGTTTATAAAACTTGGCAAAAGTGAAGAGTACGCCACAACAATTATTCAGACAAAATTTCATTCGTTTAGATTGAATGAAAACGAAAGACTGGTCAAGTTAACTTTCGCAATTTTAAAGTCTAAGTCTGAGTTTTCATTTATTTAATTTTTGTTGACAATTTTATATCTGTATATCTTAATTTCAAACATGTAAGATGTTTGGTGGTATGAAAAGTTAAAAAGAAACAATATTTAAAAAATTATTTAAAAATAACCAACGATCATCACATGAGTTTTGTGATGGCAGTGGTTATTGCTGTACTGCAAGGGAAGATAACCGCTGCATGGAGTTTGGATGTTGTTGTGTATCCTAATCTTACCTTACAACATTCTCATGATTCAGTCGTGAGAGTAACTTCACTTCTCTAGTGATTTTCTTGTTGAAATGTTGACTTTTAGGGTTGAGTGGAATTCTTTTTATTGCATACGATCTACCATCCAGTTTGTTCTTAACCTACAAATAACATAAGGTTGATTAATATTGCAGAAGGATATTATTGCTGATGAACATAGTTCAATAATTTTGTGTTAAAAAGATATAAGTTGTCAATTTTTCTTCAATGTAGTGAATAAAGGAATGGATAAGAAATTGACAACATCCCCTTTTACTGCTTCTGTATGAAACTGAAATACAATAATATTCTAACCAAACCTTCAATTTGTAAATTCATTACAATAATTGCAGTTTTATGCTGGTAACATTTATGACATACAATTTACGAGCATTTATTGATTAGTATGACTGAAAATAATACCTACATAACTTCAGGAGTGTCACTTATTCTCGAAGAAGCAGGGAAATCACCAAAAGTAGGCAGGGGTCTAGGGGGTAACCCCTTAATTATGATCATTCATACAAGAAAAGTAGGAGGATGATGATGCTTAAGTTACTGGTAACTGTACTGGCTCTTATTGACACCCATACAATTGACAGTTAGTACAGTGAGACCACTAAAGTAAGCTTGCTGACAACTCAAGATTTTTATTGAACTGTCCTGCAAAAAGGTAATTCAACACTGACAACAGGCTATTTAACTTTAAACCAGAAACCTGAAATCAAACAAGTTGTTTTTATTTAACCCAAATTACCTTAATAACATCGCCAAAACCTCCTTTTCCAAGAGACTTCAAGACATCAAATTCTATGGTAAGCCTTGACTGTCCACTAGCTTCCCAGGCCATTATGAAGGGATGCAACTCCTCTTCATCATCAGAGGAGTCTGATCTTGACAACTTTTCTAAAAATAGAGCAACATACAAATTTTTGAGGAGTCGTAATTGATAAATAATCGTAACAGCAATACTAACTGAATGATACTATTTTAAATATCATTTTGAATATGCTTGTTACATGAATGATTAAGTATTTAAAATTTTGAAGTTTTTTACGCATAATGTCTAGTACCTCTAGTTAGAGCATTATATAAACAGATGTTATAACTGTATGTACATACAAAGTGGTTTCAATCAATTACGAAAATTAGACATAAAAGATCACCATCAATAAAAGTAGTAATTTATATAGTTGCACTGCATGTATATTCACCTCTTTCTTTGGTCTGTTTGAGATCAGCTTCTTGTTGTACAGAGAGTAATTGTGGTATTGGTTCCTTTAAAAACTGATGATCCAACAACGGTGCACACGACCAGCGTAACTTATCATCACGCAAAAGACATCTGTAAGATAAACAATGACATGTAATGACTTTCTCCTGTGGCCGATCGGTGAGCCGCCAGCTAGTTCAATAATGGTTACTGTGTGCCTACCTGCCTGGTGCCTGGCATTGAAGGAAAAGTAGGTGTCTCATAAGTCAGAAATGGCTGGCCCTTTAAATAGGGGTGACACTATAATAGATAAACACTTACTTTTATAATAGCAACTGAACGAGACTTTCTCACTGTACAAAGAACAGGGAGGCATATAGGTTGAGGGGTACAGTGTCTGACTCATGATTTATATGTCATGACTTGTAATCTTGCCTTAGAGACCCTAGTCTGAACCATGAACTTCAGTATCCCCATACATAGATGTGAATGCCAATCAGCAGTCATCGATAGTGATTAATATAAATTGTTAAACTGTTCCAAAATTGAGGAAACATAAATAAGTTTTACCCTACGAAACATTAACCTATAACTATAAGAAAGGTATAGTACATGTACTCTAGTATTCTGCATCTCTCTATTTAACCAATAGAACCCTTACAACCAAACCTACATAAACACCACTCAGCTAGAACAGGTGTTTAAGGAACAAATTAACAAATAGTAAATCAAGCTGTTCTGACAAAATGCAATGAAATGTGGTGACTGATTTTTTTTATTTGAATGAAGGGATTCCAGAATTGTTGACTGCACAGTTAAAACAAATGGCAAGCTTTTGGTGATGACAACAAACATTAAGACTGAAGCAAGAAGATCATTTGTTGTCATTGCTGTAAGTGAATCATGACACTGGGTTGTATATGTTCAGAGTGTAACCCAACCAACGAATCTTCAGTTCACCTTCATTTATTATCACTTTTTCACAGGAAATGTTATCGAGGCAAAACAGGAAGTTGGACATTTTGTTGGTGTTGCTGTTGATCAATTGTTACCCCTTGTTCTAGTTTTGTAGAGTGTCACCCTGCTAACCTTTCTCTTAAATGTTGTGAAACTCCGCAAAGTGGTTTAAGACCAGATGTTTTTAGAAGCAAAACAGGAAGTTGGTCATTTTGAAAAACATTTAAACAATACTTACTTGGCAAGAAAATCCTGAAACACAGGTGGTAGAGAATGTGGAACTGTAGGAATGATTTCATCAATGGTAATACCTTGAGACAATGACAACAATAAAACTCCCTGTAATACAAAACAGAAACACATATAACAATAATGTGTTAGTATTATATATGGCACTTTATATCACCTTTCTATGTTCATAATTATGAAATGATGATTGAAAAATAACTTATTTTATATATTCGTATGTGCATAGGTCTATTCAGTGGACTTTGTATTAGATTGCGTTTAATGTTTTGAAGGTAATGAGATATCTTCCATCCATAAAGATTATTCTTTTTATTGTTATTAAAAATTGATAATGAAAATGGTCACAAAATTCTTGAAACCCATTCTTAAGACTGAAAGGCTTACTAGGGAACAATACTACAATGGGAGTGTATAGTGATAATAAAACCAACAACAGATTTGCTCTAAAACCATTCCTCTGCTTAAACACCATATTTCATGGGCAAATCATGTGCAATCGTCATGATCAGAGAATATTAAAAAGCTGGAAGTAAAAAGCAGTCAGGTGTTTTGAAAAATCTAATGTGATTGGTTGATTTCTGTGTTTCAACCAATGAACTAATTTGTTATGTACATCACCTGTGTTGAATGGATAAAAAGTGTAGTCTGTAAAATAAGAACGCTCCATTTCTTAAAAAGTGTATCCATTTTATTATGCGGAGACTTTTGTCTACCCATTTTCAAAAGCTTAGCAGAACACTGTATATAGTCAAAGAACTATGTCAGTATATCACGGATACACCCAAAAATTTCTTACTTTAAATGTATACTCTTGACCACTCCAATTAAGGCAAATGATTTCAAGTCAAAGACACACTTACTAATTGGAAGACATCTCCTTTCTTTCCACCACGAGAAGTTGTTGTCACTTGTGTAGAGAATTTCACACCTGGTTTACTCTCTTCCACCAGCTGATAGAGGTCACATAATCTATGTACAAGTGCAGTTGTTAGAAATATATAAACCACAACAAGAGGGCCATCATGGCCCCGAGTTGCTCACCTGGGTGCCTGATAATTTGGTATTATGGTCCTGAATTGGTTGCAGTAAAGGTTCTCACAAAGTCAGCAAAAATTTTGATTTCCAGCAAGTTAAGAGTAAGCACTATAATTGTAATGTATAAATATTGGGAAAGTGACCCACCCCCTGGCAGCCATGATCTGTAATGAATCACACAATGTGAACAATCTTGGTCACCAACAATTTTTTGAGTGAGATCATTTCAAAATTGGGCCCGAATATTTTTGCAAGAAGATTTTTAATGTTTCCACTATACACATATAGGGTGCATCTTTCTTGTATTGTTTAATATGCTATAATGTTTGTATTGCATATGTCACGTAAATAAACTATTTACTTACTTATAGGCAAAGTAGCCCAACCGCCTGTCGGCTCTGTTTTTTTTTAAGTGAATCCAAATAATTTGAGCAACCTTAGCAAGATGTTACATTGTTAACATCAAACAGAGTATTTGTTCTGTGAGGCAAAAATAGAACTTGTCATTTCCCATAGTACTGAGGTCAAAATAGTATCATATTTATCACTAATAAATCGATATAAATTTAATATGAATTCTTCATTGAACCAGTATTTAATTAAGCAATAAATTGATATTTACCTTTTATTGATACTGTAATCAGCCAGTCTAACTCTAGCATTCATGTCAATAAACACACTTGAGGCCTGGAAATACGGAATATAGTAACAATATCATACACAAACACTTTAAGCATTTATTCACTAATAAGAATATAAACATCCTGAGCATAGACAGTCAATAATCACACAAGGATACAGTAAAACCTTGATAATAAGACCACCCTTGGTACCCTTGAAAACTGGTCTTTATATTGAGGTGGTCTTAATATTGAGGTTTAATAAAGAGCAAAACAGTGAAAATGGATTTCAAAATTGTGTTCTTAATTTTTATCGAGGTGGTCTTTAAGTGAAGTTTTACTGGACAGATACAGACGAAAAATGCACATGGTAAGTTTAAGTAGTCATCTACACTAGGACCAATAATTAACAAGTTTAATTTAAAATTTCACTTACACGAAGATGTTTATGTGTAACATCATTATTATGTAAATACTCCAAAGCATAAAGCAATTCCTCAGTATATGCTCTGATCATGTCCATAGACAATGTCTTCCTAGTGAGGTAAATGTCTAAATTCTGACCACCTAAATATTCCATCAGTACCTGAAGAACAAAAAGAACCATGAGTATTCAATGACCTGACCTGACAAAATACGTTCAAAATTATTTCGTTTGGAACCACACAAGATATGATATTGGAAAATCCATTCGAACAGTTATACATCATTACATGAACACATTATGAGTGTATGTTCCAATTCCATTTTGATTTCTGTATTAATATTTCTATCCTATTTACCAGTAATGAGCAATCTATTCTAATGACAGTAGAAGTACCGACACTTTGTACAGTTAACCAGCTGATACTTGCTATTCTGCTTAAATGTCTTTGGAGCGTATCAGTTAATATAAGCACAACAGCAACAGAAAGATGGACATTAGCCAAACAAATGGATGTCTATCCAAATTTTGGCCGTAAGTTGCAGTATCGACCATATATCGGATGAGATATATTGACGATACATCTATATATCAAGTGTTGTTTACTAAAATGCCAATTACATAATTGCAGTTCACGATTTCATATATTTTCACTTCTACTTTATGGCTTTTACATGTAATACTATCTTCTTTCCTCGCTATTATAAAGTATGTATATTTTGTGCAAAAGAAATATGAAAAATGTTCAGATAATTTTTATTTTTCCTTGAACACATATGACAGTTACAGCGAAGTTTAAGACATAGAACCAGATTCTATTTATTTTTGGGTGAAATTTCGTCATTTTATGGCACACAATTATTATTCTTAAGTAGTGATTATTTAAAAATATGTATTGATAATTGATCAACGGAAAAATATCAATGATACATCAATATCACTTTTATTGACGACAGCTCCAACAAAAACAGATTTGTAATGCATTCCCCTGTTATAGTGAGCAAGATCGACGGGAATAAACTCACATGAATAGTTATCTTTCCTGGCTCCTCTTCATATTTGAAGGCAAGATAATGTAACAAATTGCGATGATTTAGTTTCAGTAATGATGACATCTCTTGTTCCATAGTTAGTACCTGGAACATAATGTATAAGATCAACTACATTTTGGTAAGAAATCATAGTAAGATTACTACAATATAGACACCTTGACAAATGGTTACCCACCAGTCATCAATATTCTGAAAGATTGAACGAGTAAATTAGTGACTAAAGTAGACAGAATTAGTTTTGCTTTTTTCAAAATATCAGAAAACAAGACTCGAACCTGACACTCTACTGGCTACATTGTGCACATGCACCTTTGATAAGCATTTTTCTGGACAAGACAATTTTTGAAATTGGCCTTTAGCCAGTAGAGCTAACCATAACAAATGTGTCTTCACTATTTCAGAATGAATCAGTAAAAGTAGGTATTACTTTGACATGTCTGCTTTCATACTTGAACAATACTCGAATTGCAAAACAGATTCATTTTGAAAATGCTATTATATTGAAGCAAATATGATTAAAGGAAATCAAACTGGCGAAGGACAGACGCTGTTGAAACTTTAATGACAAATATATGAAATAATGAGGAAAAATCTTCACCAGTTTTTTATATTTTTCACTATCTGGATCCTTTTCTTGTTTGCCTGATCCAGATTTCCCAGACAGATGCATCCATTTTAAGACCCATTCTGATATAGCAACTAGGTCACCTGTCTTAGTATCAATGCCAGCATACACTGTGCTTCCATGTACCCCATGTCCTAAAAAATATACAAACAGAGTCATCAATTCAAAGTTTCTCAAAATCTACAGGTCATCTACAAGTGTACTTCAAATTAACCTAAGAAATAAAGTACCTTTTTAATGTGAAATTAAAAAATGGATGACTCAAGTGTGTTGAATACATTTTAGTTATTTTACAATTTAAGTTTAAGACATAAGAATTATTCTAAAGAGAATAAAAATGCACTGAAATGAAGGAAATGAAAGGATCAGATTTACATATTTGGGGTTTCAAATGTTTGAAACTAAGCAGACATTTTCAAAAGAACAAAATATCAATATACAGAGCAACCTCAAAAATAAGACCACTCCAATATTAAGACCAGTTTTCAAGGCCCCCAATAATAAGACCACAATTGGGATCCTTGAAAACTGGTCTCAATATTGAAGTGGTCTTATCATTGAGGTTGAATGAAGTGCCGAACAGAGACTAAATAATTGTGTTCTTAGTTTAGAGGTGCTCTTATTAATGAGGTGGTCTTAAAGTGAGGTTTACTGTATGTGAAATGCAACAGCAAGAAATATTTTCCACTGAAAAATGCAGACAGTACTCTGTTATTAGTGTCACTATATATAGAAATCAAATAATGTAAGAAATCAGTCTCTTACCTAAACATCTACCTCTATGAACAATTCTGTCAATCTTTGTGTTGAATGCTATAACAACTATTCCACCAGTATGGTGTTTACATTGATGATATCCTTCTTGTGAACAACTCCAACTTTCATTTCTGAAACAAGTGTTTGTAATCATACATAAAAAAAGTGTCAAGGACTAGTCGAGCATGTTTTGTTCACATCTCTATAACAGCATAGTCATGGAGATGTTCATTAATATATTTTTATTATCAGAAAAAATACAACACAATTTTTATCAAGTTGACAATGAGTCTTTCTAAGTTTCATAGTATAAAAATGGAAAGAATATCGTTGTGAATTTCTCCACTGGTTGAGTTGACCAATGATAACAAAATACCAATAAGACTGACACATCAAAGATAATGATCTGGTGATCTAAAACAATTTGGGACACCCTGTAAGACTTTCCAACAATATCAACACACAAAGTTTTTACAATAAACCAACAATGTGTGAAAAAGGACAGTACATTGTCTAACAGGCAACTCAACATGTCTGGTAATACAAAAATAGTCCAACAGCAAATCAATGTAACTACAAGCAAATATACCTTTGTCTAGGGACCTTGGTTTGTTTGTCAGCCTCTGTAACAGTAAGAGCCGGAGATCTAGACCTTCTGGTATGCTTCATATCAGCAAGTTGCACGGCAGATGGAGATCCTACGGGTGACTTTACAGGGCTTGTCCTCTCAACAGATGCCTAAACAATGAGTGACAACATAAATCAATATATGACCAAGAAAACATGCACAGTTCATCAAAGTGGGGAAATACTTTTTTCCATGCCCAAAATGACTAAATTTAATGCTGTGTACATAGTGAATCTTTTTATTGTCAGAGATTGGAGTCAGTATGGGTTCATGATATGGAATCTAGTCATATCCGACCAAGAAAAAAAGTTGCTCCTATCAGATTGCTGTGACTGTAACTTCCACAAAAATACTAGTATACATAACACCCCAAGTTTGATGATTTGAGATTTTACAACAAAAGCAGTACAAATAACATAGACAGAAAAACCTAAATCTATGGAATAATTTTTTCTAACCTGTCTAGCTTCTTCTTTCATTCTCCTCGTTTCTTCCTTCAAAGCATCTTTTCTCTTCTGTATTTGATCTTCAATAAGAAGCATCTGTAATAAGGAACAAGGTAGAGTTCAACTAAAGGGAGGATATATTGAGCTTAAAGTAAATGATCTCACATTCATGTAACACAGAAAAATAAAATTGTTAGAGGTAACAAGTACATCATAGAGGTTAAATCAATAAGTAAAATCCATTGTATCAACAAGGTAGTCTTTCATTACTTATAATTCAACAATAATGGAACTACAGTCAAACCTGTGTTAAAGACCACCTGTGAACAAAGACCACTATTGCAAAACCTGTCTGCAAAGACCACCAATTTTATCTCCCATCAGACCATTTTCAATGATATTTAATCTGTTAATAGAGACCACCTGTAAACAAAGACCACATTTTGCTGTTCCCATGGGTGGTCTTTACAGACAGGTTTGACTGTATACCTCTTTTTCTTCTTTCTGTCGCAATTGTTCCAGTTTTCTTTCATGTTCTTGGGCTTGCTTTTCTTCTTGTTTACGTTTGTTATACATCATTTCTTCATAGAATGATTTGGGAGGAGGCTTGTTATTCGCATAGAGAAAATCACTCACATGTTGTGACAACTCAAGCATCATTTCCTACAGAAAAAGATGAAATGATGATATCTATATTATGTTAACAGATAAACAAGAAATGGGCAATGGCCACAAACCAGGTTTTCAAGCTAGTTATTAGTAGGACTAAAGTTTCATCAAACCAAGGCTCTATTTGTATAATGAATACATGATGATCATCAAGGTGCTGTAGGTGATACATGCATACACACACTCACACTTAAGATATATTATACATATATATATGCAACAACTATACACCAAGTAGGGAAGATATTAAGTGGAAACTTATTTTTAAGTAACAGTGACCTTGACCTTGAATAGAACGAGCCCAAAAGCAATCCCAAGCGAGCTCTCCCCATGTTCTTATTATACACCAAGTTTGATGGTCTACTTCGTAAACCTGGTTAGAAAGGGAATGTCCAGCAAAGTATTGAAGACCATAGACCAATGTAACTTATGCTTATTGCAAAGATTGGTAAATGTGTCAGATCACCTTTCATTCATATCTGGTAAAAATTCACTGTCTGGTAAAATAAAAAGGAAATTTTAGAAATAGACACAAAGATATATTTTTCAGTCTGGTAAAGACCACCTATATATGGTAAACTCTGTAATCATACATTGTTCTTTTCATTGTGTTAATTTTAATGAGATAAGATAAGAAAGTAAACAAACTGACGTCATAATAATGATTACTGGTATAATGATACTGTATATGCAGTTTTATTGGTGATGTTTTATTTTAAGTATTTTGACAATCATCATTGATTCTGCCTTTGAACTACTAATCCTTTATTCAACCAAGATAAGTAAATTGAGAGGTTAAACCAAGTTTAAGGAGATTGGGATTACCTGCCCTAGCAACTTTCTGGCCTCCACTTCAAGATTCTTCTTCAGAGTATCAAGTTGCTGGTTTGATAGACCCTTAGAATTTTCAAATCTCATTTCAGGTATACTGAAACAAAAAAACACAACTTACAAGTGTCTTACTGACGGACATGCCCTGTAAAAAATTATCTAGTCTGGTTAAAAACTATTGAGAGTTTAAAATAAACAAAGACGGCAATATTTTTCTGCCTGGTAAAAGTTGGCTCTGTTTGATGAACTCCATCCACAACAAAATATTTGGTGACAGACCATCACAGTTTGGAGACAAAATGAATACTTAATATAAATCACTTTGAACTTAACAAGGAGAACATTTCATTTGTGTTTTATTAAACTCTGAGACTGTAAATTTATTTTGAAAGATTATGCTTGTGAAAATAATAACATCATTGCTGTACCTTTGTAATAATAAACTTCTCAAAAAGCATAGTTACTATAAAAGTATGACTGGGCAGCTTTTTCTTTAAGTATGATGGAAGCCAGCACCTTATCATTTTAGGAACTTTTTCGGGTTTTCCCTAGGTGTTTTAGCTAGGGGTTCTTGGACCCTCTTGTTTGACAAATTGGGGGTCCTTAGTAAATTTGTAAGGTCTCGGATATGTAGTTTATACTTGACAAAAGTTTATTTTAGGGGTCCCAGGAATGCACAGTAAGTTGAAAATGGGGTCCCTAGAAAGGAAAGGGAGTCAGGGACTCAAGATTTCTGCATCAGGGAAATCCCTGTTTATCATTAGTTAAGTGGCAAGTTTCAGTTTGCCACAATATCAAATCAATCTGATGTTGAATCTGGAACAACTAGATATACCGAATATAGAGCATGCTTAAAAAATAAATACAATTTATTTCAATATTTGAAGCAAATAATTAATTTCTGGAAGTATAATTAGGACATTTGTTGACCAGTTTGGAAAATACCAGTAGAATTGAGAAGACTCCTGTAACATCCCTTTATTATACATGGAAATAAAAAACCTGGGCTGACAAGCAAAATACCAGTTAATATGATACCAAATCAAAAGAACAAAACTGTACTTACACATCAGGATAATTATCCTGGCACTTGAAAATAAGATCCAGCTGTACATAGCATTCCTTTTCACCAAGACCAATACTTTCCTGAGGTTTCAAAGTCAAGCTTACTTCTGGTGGTCTACACACCTATAATACACAAATCTATAAGTGTTGTCAATAAGTTTTGGCTGAACCTGCCCAAACACAAAAGTAACTGGCCAGCTAGGGGGTAGGAGGATCCAAAATGCATCCTTTCAAAGTTGAACTGACCCAAATACCATTTAAACCGGCAATTTTGGCCAGCAGCCATTTTCTTAGTGACAACACTGCAGTATTGAATTATGAAGAATCAGCAATCTTTTAAACATGATGGTTGTGCATTGCCTGTACTGCTGGATAGTTTCAGTAAAATAAATAGATGCATATAATTGATAAGATAAATAGCAACTCCTGTTTGTTTTATGGTAGTGGTAACTGTACCAGGATGGTATAACTCAACTTCGCTATTGCTTTTATTGTCGTGTTTACCTTAATATCGATTATAGGGGTGTTTACACATATTTACAGCGAGTTAAAATGATATCACATGTATGCATCTATAAGAACAAGTACGGTACCAACTAGCCGTTCTCTAACCTTTGTCATATCTATTCGTAAAACATGTGATAAAACAACATAATCCAAGTGTTTAAATTTGTGCAGAGACTGACTTTGCTACACATTTTTATGAGATGCTTTTAGAGAAATTAGACTTGATGCTTGCCAATGAAGATAAAATATGAAAGCTAAAAAAACGAATATTGAAAAATGAAGGTATACATGACGGATCTAGCTTGGTTGTCTAATTGTTTGGACAAGTTCTGAATGTGACAAACAAATTTTGTAAACGCGTACTTAGTTTAGTATGTTATCCTTATTACAGTCCGTCTGTTTTAAATATGCACTTCCAATGAATTTGAGTAATTAATTCCAGTCAATACTCTGTCATTACTGTAATCATGACGTCAAGCCATGCGCAGCTTAGTGTTACTGTGAAGATTATTTTTTTATAGACTGAAAGCTCTTAAATATGGATGTGTATAAATGCATGCATCAGTGTTTTGCTTTTATTTTCTCGCGGGTGTGATAAGAAAATTATGGATTTTTGTGCTAGCGGCAACTATGCGTATTCAAAGAAGACATTAACCACTCACATTGGATAAAGTACGAGAAATTTTCATTACAACATTTATACGCATGAGCGGTACTATTAATTTAATATCAACAATGACTGATACACTCACACAATATTATTTAGCTGCTTTAATCAGTTATTTTGACAATATCATATTATAATACAACACTTCAATAATGGATTAATTTACAGGTTTAATATAGCCTTTACATATTGATTTGTCTATGAAAAATTAACGAGTATTCTAGTATTTCGGTAGTTATAATTCGGCTAGTCGCGCTTTTAATAGGAATGTATTTCGCAATCTTTATTTTGAAAAATAAAATGGATTGATATTTGGATCTGGAGAATGTTACTCGCCCAGACGGACAAGTATGATTAAAATTCTACTCGATCAACCTCAATATTCACTCGCAAATTAGTGGAATTTTAGAGGCCTGGTATCGGAGTAACTGAAGTCAGATTAGTGTGCATGATGTGGGGCTCAAACACAAAACCCCCTTAAGACTCGTCTGTTTCCCTACTGACTGAGCTTGTTCAAAATATTAGACACCTACATGCCCATTTAACCATAGTGATAAACATACATTTTTTTGTTATGTTACATTTTACTTTCACTTGGCATGTATTTAAATGCCCTACATAACCAGACAATGTCAAAATGCGAAATTAGTTATGTATGGTCTTATTTATAGGACTATTAACTTAACTAACTGAGGAACTGAGGGGGGGGGGGGTGGTCTACAACCCCCCACACCACTACACCTACAGCATAATTATACACACCCAAAAATTTGCAAATGACAAGGTAGTCCTATAAATAAGACCCTACATAACTTATTTCACATTTTGACATTACAAATGACAAGGATGACAGGCATCAAATCGGAATGACAGCTACTTTACTAGTGAGATATGTTCTTAAAGTTCAACCATGGAGTAATTCAACCCGTATCATAGCTTCCAATACCCCACATCATGACAGATAATGCGATTCCTTTACCTTCCAAGCGTCTGTCTGACGCAGATCCCTGAAATCTGCCATAAGAATTGCCTGCAAAGCTTGCAATTCATCATCTTGGCGTTCTTTATATGATTCAGATGTCATCTCAATCGTTCAATGCAACATTCTTCCGATGGCTTGTCCCGTAAAATAAAGCACCACGTCCTATTACCATGATAATTGTATCGGAAATAAAATCTACTGAAGTTGATGTTGTCAAAGTGCATTCGGATACCTTCTGATATTGCATCATAGCATAATGGTACCCCATTAGGACAATATGGATGTACGTGCACACCGGGTACCAATAATGGATAAAACCCAATCCAATCGGTATTTTACGTACTGGTTACGCACAGTAATCGGTTATTTCCCCTACCAGTAAAACAAATAATTATCACCATACTGGTACGTACGTCAGTTCTGGACCAATATACACTTGTATTATACTATATTGGTCCCAGGTTAGTTGAATAAAATGTGTGCTGTAATATCTTTATCAGAAATGAATCATTCAAACTTTCATGGCCTCCCAATTCCTTTTATACATGTACTCAGTTCAGATATTCCAAATCAGAAACAATCAAATCCATATATCAGCCAAACACATGAAAGTGCAGCAAAACCACATTATACTGTCATAAACATTGTCAGTGTTTAATATCTTTAGCTGGGACAGGATTGAAGTTCTAAGTATTTGTTGGTAGCCTTCTCCAGTTTCCAACACAGCGATCTTTACCGTACCAATTGTTAATCTTGTACAATAATAAGCTGTGTTCAAGTTTTTTGTGAATCTCATAACCTCTATTGCATTAATGAGCCTAATTTACCAGACATCTTTTTCACTCCAGCATGATTTATATTATGCTGTCTTTCTTGTAGGCTAAATTATTGTTAAAAACTCAATTGAGTAGTTTAAAGACATAGATGAAAATTGAAATGTCATTGCCCTGGCGATTTTTTAAAAGTGTTTTGACGTGTCAGGTTTCCCTGGTTGTTGGTTTTATTAACGAAATATGAGAACCACCACTACTCATTGGAGCAATCACTTGCTTATTGGAAACACAACAGGCAAACAATCATATCTAGTGCATCCTAAAATGAACAAATATTTCTAAAATTTGTATACAGACAACCTTTTTTTCAATATTAAGCTATTCATGTGGCGCTGAAGTGGTAAAATACAGAGAGCGATACCACTTTTCTTAAAAAAACAAGATTTTGCCAATGTCAACAATAAGCTTAGGATGCAAGTTCTAGACGATCGGGTTTTGGTATTTGTTCCCAACTTTTACATTTAACATAAGGCATAAGCAATCGTATGTGAAACTACATTCCCAATTTTTTTAATTTGCACGTATAAAAGGGAAAACAATCAGACCACATTCACAGTGAACGTCCATTTTGGACTCATTTGAGCGACTACGCAAGACTCATTGGAACATTTTCGAGGCATAACAAAATGTTGTTGTTCCAATGAGACGCAGGCGTGTAAATTGACACAGATACATGCCCAATTCCCTTACTACTATGAATGTAAAAGGTATAACTCATTGATAACTAAACATAATTGAAAGGAATATTTTTAATCTACAAAAATATCACAAATAGATTTTAGAGACAATATTAGCAAGTTTTACATATATAAATAAGATTTGCCCTAAATAACAAGTCTAACAATATAGTAATTCAAGAAAAACAAAAAAGCCGAAACTCGCACTGCACATGGATACCAACCCTTATCCTGGAATGTCTGACAACGACTAACTTTTTTGTTACACATATATATAGCAAGGGGCAAAACAAGTCCATCTGTTTCTGTATATACATGCTGATAGACTGCTTATGCTTTCACCCCTCAATATGTACGTGGAGATGCAAACTTAATATAAGTATTTAGTGATCATGAAGATCTAAAACTAGTAAATCACCCAATGTAGGCGATTAACCAATATGTTTACTCTGAATAAAGTCAGAAATTAAAGTCAGTACACTAACAGAATAAAGAGGGGCAACCAATATTGGTATGATTTTCTGTTAACAGTACAGAGTGGTGGCCCTTTGATGTGTAATGTTAGGTGACTATGGTACAGTAATACTTAAAGATATACAACTCACAATGAACTGAGCAAAGACATACAAATAAAACAAACAATAAATACTGTATGTAGATTATATAAGTGCAAATCAAAATGTAAGTGCCATCAAGAGTAAAAATTCGAAACAATTTTAAAGAAACTAATTTTGAGTTAGTGAAATTGGTGTACATATATTGTAAAATGCCCAGGAGCTAGTAACGAACTTCCTGAGCATGAGTAAGCCATATTTCCCTCTATAGTGTATATATTAACCATAAAAGGGACAACAGTCTACCTATGGACATGGTTGCAATCTCCTGTGGTAAAATGTAAACCCTCCATAACTGATAAAAAGAAGAAAAAAAACAGCCTATATTTGGGGGAAATATTCCTCTACGTTCTTTACTAAATGGATATCAGAATTTGGACACAAAGAAACCACATGAAACCACATGTGTATATAAAAGGTAAATTTCAACAGTCACCTGTGGATGCCAATAATCAGCCGTCTTTTGAATAAGGATTCTTTGGCAATACTGACGTGAACACATGAGTATAAATGTGAAAATAAACTTCAAAAATGTATGAAGAAATATTTCTTGAATCTCAGAAGGCATGAATATGTAATTCAATAAAACCGGTCTCAAACAAACCACACAAAAGCAAGGAATAATCTTTCTTGTCATAAAATAGCTCGAAGTAAGGAAATACAAAACAAAACACAGAAATGACAAAATAAAACTATCAGTTTTATAAATATAACACAGGTCTAACACATGATAAACGAAATACAAGAACAAATTAGTAACTCAGTATAACATAGTATAGTCACTTATCATGTGTATCCCATTGAGCATCAATGACTCTACATTCAAGATGGAGTGTTTTACATCAATACTAATGAAAACTATATTGCTCTCTGTCATAAATAATTTATAGTTATGAATTTCATATCAATAAACATCAACAAAATTTAGTATTGGCAAGCACTTGCTTCACTATTTGACGAATTATTGGTCAAAAACACAAATGTGCTAACCTGTCAAAGCAAGACATACTAATAGTAACAGACAACACTGATAATAATAAACAAAAAATGTATGCCATAGAATGCATTGTCACAACACCAATGAACAACAGTTAGCATCTTACTTAACCAACTTCAGCTAAATTCAATGTTTTGTCATATTTTTCAACAAGAAGAAGAACAACAACAACCACATGGAATGTTATGCTGATGCAGATGAATTCCAATGACTATGTACTGTCCGGAAGAGGATATATTCAATTAAATAAAGGGACATACATATGGGAAATATTTACAATTAGCAATAAAATTTCTTGGGAAGAAGTCATCTAGTTGTCATGAAACTAACTGAAGAACCAATAATTACAAGTACATGATCACCAGTTTACAAACAGAGTGACAAAAAATTCAATTTACACAGAATTTCATTAATGCACTGTGAAGCAACAAATTTCAAGAAATATATTTTAGGAGCAGATGTAAGAGAAGTATGTGTACATGGTTAATAGAAATACCAAAGCACCTTATCTTTACAAACAAATGATATATCTAAAATAGGGCTTTATTTCTTTTAGCACATTGATTATAAATATACTTGTAAATATATTAAAACTAGTAAAAATCATATATCAACGCTTTTTAGTAATACAACGTAGGCCATAATAGTTATATATATACAAGCGATTCATATTTAAAATTACAAGATGCAACCCCAAAATAGACAAATATAGTGAAAAATATAGCATTGAATATGTATGTAGAAAAATATCAATGGGTCGCAAACTTTAAAAAAATAGTCAGATTATATTAAGCACTCTATTGTAACATTGTGGAAAAGTCAGATGCTAAAATACACATGGTGCACAACTTAACGAAGGATATAATACCTTCGGGTTTAAAAATCTTCAATTACCAGTAAGTTTAACTTTTAACTATGGCAGTACCATACTGTATGCAGGATGAGAGACTCTTATCTCATATTGTTCAAGCTGCTCATACACAAATAAATAAAGATGTCAAGTAGAAATAGACACCCCAAAAATTCAATTAATGTTTGTTTCATTGGGTTTAACGCCGTTTCTCAACGATATTTCAGTTATATACGGTGGCCGGTTCATCTAACCAGTTTTTCCTGGACTGAAATCTAACCAGTACTAACTTACCCTTCCACAAGGAGCTGGCAACTTCTCCACATGTGGAGGAAAATCAACATTTTTGTCAAATTTTCATGGAAGGGTATGACCTGCCGCGACTGGGAATCGAACCCGGATCGCCGGATTTCAAGTCCAGCGGACTAACCACTGGACCACGGCTACTCAATTAATGTGACCCATTTATTAATTAAACATTCATTGGTAATACTATTAACAGGCTTAAGTAAAGACTTCACAAAATTCCGCATAACAAAAACGAGCATCTTTTAGTTTGCACCATTGACTTGTCATTTATAAATTTCTGCAGTGACTACCTTAACATGTGTTGTAGAAAAATATTTTCATTTGATGACTTAACCATATAAAACTACACTTAGCATGATACAAACAACATAGAAATTTTTAACAATAGGGTACTTATATCAGAATTGATTCAAATTTTAAACAAACAAATACATATGGTGCACAATTGTTCAAACTAAACATACAAATGTACATTGCATGTTCATTGTTCACAAGAGAAGTCATTAACAATATGGTTACTATAACCATATTTTCCTGAATACAGAATTGCACTCAATATATATATATTATATTTTTTTTAAGTGATACAAAAACAAATCAACAATGCATATGTCAGTTTGATTTTAAAACAAATGTCAAAATTTTAAATACGGAATATCAATAAAATAAATACAGGATATTACATCTTGTGGTAATAAATTACATGGAAATAATGAAAAGTTTTCTGAAAACTGCCTACAAGTAGCAGCTGAAATTAGCCTACTCCAAATAAAGTCATTCACGAGAGGTTGCCCTCAATCTGATTACAATCACCTTCACAACAAAAGCTTCGCACCAGGATCTGAAGATGACCAATAAGAGGTCAATTCAGTGACCTTTCCTGTTAACCAATCAATGCTTTGTTTAAATGGTTTTGTGAAAGAAGACGAATACACAAAAGTTTAAATCTCTGTTTATATTCAGTTCGAATTTTAAATTCAAAATCTGAATTACTGTGAACTAAAAAAACAGATTTAGAGTCTGTTAAAGGCTTAAAAAACGTTGATCAAGCCAGACATCAACTTTAACGCGTGCGCTGTCTGACAGAGCTAAAAGTAGCTACAATGGGTAATCTCATTTTTATGAACAGGAATTTGAAAAGATCATCGGATCTTACATTTAGGAAGATCTTGTACTTAAGTCATATTGGGTTGCAGTGTATGAATATACCATCAGGTTTGACCACCAATTCATACTTGGCTACACAGATACCTGAACAAATTCATCAATACAATTTAATCTTGACATCTCTACAGGTCACTTCAAATATGAATATAAAGAATAATCTAAAGTTTCAGGATTGTACCAGAGAATAAAAGGAAGATACATTAGTTCCTAAACAAAACAAAGATACATGTTGCATTGTAAAATGTAGAGATATACAACAAATGAACACATGCCCATATCTTGGGATGCATTATAATGCATAAATAAGAGGTAAGGATGGTTGAACCATGGTAATAGGGCAAAAACATTTTTGACAACAGTGATAACTTGGTCATCTTTAACAAATACAAAAATGCCATAATCTTATACCTGTTATAGACAGAAAATCACATTGCTGATTAATTCATGGTTAATTCATTCTTCTACTGTTGAAAATACTTGCATGAAGTTTATTTTAAGAACCTGAAAATAGCCATTTTAAGAGCACATTTAAGATTTGTCTTAAGACGCTTTACAAATACAGGCCTAGGAACGCTGTGTTCTTCACCTAGACCATTGTGGCATGTTCTTATTCATGTACCAATAAAATGAATGTCATACATTTTTCAGCACAGCATAGTTTTAGTAAATGACTTGAGATAATACTCAAATTTGAAATATGGGCCAGGTTGCGTTAATTCTGTATTTATGCCCTGTAGCAACCATCAACAATAAAAAGAAATAAAGAATGTGCAAGCCACACAATACTGTTAAATGAACTGTTGTTGAATATATAATAATGATTGCATTGAAGTAAATTATTTAAGATGAAATATAAAGTTACAAGTGTGATTATAATAATTTACATCACAATGACTAAAGCTTTGGGATATATCAACTCACAAAGTTACAATGTTCATTCATTAAAAGAGATTATGAGATCATGTATACAGGAATTACATATTTAGGAACTTTTATAATTATATATATAACAATTAAAGATAAAAACAAGAAAAGTATGATTGTGGTACAAACATGAATCATACAAAATAACATGATATCGGTACATGCATCCCATTTGTCAGTCTTCCAGTTTACCATTTTTCCAGACTGCCAATTCATCTTTTGTTATTTATGGGTATCTCAGAAAATGGAATAGTGGAAAGGGGTTTGTTAATTGTTTAAAACATATAGCTCTGAAAGCAAAACTTGTCTATCTGCAAGTAAATAAATAAGCAGATAGACTTGACTGCCATCACCCCTCGATATGTAATGTATATAAGGGCAAAATACTACACCAATCTTCTCAAATAGAAAATAATCGGGAAAAAATGACCCGACAGTTAACTCATTTTAGACTATTATATAACACAAGTTAAAGCTACACCAATTGGTATTTTCCTATTGATTGAATCAAGTTGGCAGGAAATACTTGTATTTTATTCAACCAATAAGCACATAGCACAATAAGTGCATTTACTATCAAATAATATTATTTTAAATATAACGCTTCGTAATTTTTTTTGAATGAGAGCACATTTAACTGTTCAAGAATTAAAACAGACCATATTCTATGTAACATATAACTAGACTTAGAGTAGGTCTCACAACTCTAATCCAGTCTTAAACTTAAGAATGTGATATTTCAATAACTGGTTACTAATAAAACAAAGATTAGAATGTTAGAAAAAATAGATTCTAACACATACACTTCTTAATCATACTTTCCTGACTGACATAGTTAATGATAAAGAGATCCATTTAATCAAAGTTTTATTTTTGATTTCTTGAAATTAACATAGAAGCTGGATGATTTTAATTTCAGCATGCAAAATACTTGTACATGATTTTTTTGACATGATTAAAAAAATCACTTAAATTAACCTTGAATTTTTTATTATATACCAATTAAATTACTGTAGCAATTTTGTGAGACCACTCTTTAGAAGATGGAATCTAATACAGTAATCACATCATGATACATGTATAATTAAAATAACACTTCCGAGTACCTTGAAATGTCCCTAATCCATGGCTTCAAAAATACATAAAAATATAATTTACATAATATTGCAAGCATCCATATTGATAAAAATTCTGAAAGATATGTTCAAACAAGAATTGAAAAATGACAATGACAACAATTATAACTGTAAGTTCATTAATAATAATAACTAATCAAAATGACAATGACAACAATTATAACTGTAAGTTCATTAATTACTAATTAACACTAATCACATGACCTCTACATAATTAAAGTTTCATGGCACTAGCTACAAGCAGATTAAAGCCTGCAGTATACCTTGAAACACTTGCATACATAATTGTACAAGCGATTACATATAACCATAGCAACGGGTAGACATACAATATGTAACATACAATTAAATGAAAACTAGTCCACGCTACCCAGGAATACATGAACAATGCCCCAATTAAGCTTTCATTTGATGGTAACAAAGGTAAGTCATCTCCATATGATTTCTTCTCATAGAAATTTTTCAATATATCTTCTTTTTCACTCCATCTTTGAATACACCATTTGTCGAGATCCTCGTTTTGCGATGGGACACTAGTGTTCGGATACTTTTTGATCAGGAAATGGATTTCTGATGGAAAATTACCTTTCACAATATCCATCTCATTTTGTGGTACAGTACCAGGATAGGCAATTGTGATGTCAACAAGGAAGTCGAGAATTTCATCTAAAAAGATATAGTTTTATGTTATACAATAAAACCATTCAAAACACAAAGTTGTAGATCTGGGATGCTAATCACTTTATTAAGAGCAATTTTATTTCTTGTCAAAACTTTTTTTAATGAAAATACCTGAAGATCATAATGAAATTTGGGGTATATGATTAGTAAACATGATATGATATAGTGTAAAGTTCTTTAATTGTATCCCTATGTAAGTCCATGAACTGTAACAATATCTACATTGTGCATTTTTGCATTGAGAATATATTATATATACATGGCACATGTATTTATGGGTGAGTGATTAGTAACCACAAGCTCATTACCATAACATAACGACCAGGTAGTGATGATGAATTGGACACTCTCTAAGAAGGGGACACACCAGCATAACGAGACAAGCCCTTGACAGACCCCAGGGGAAAAGAAAACGGGGTTGACCAACCTAGACATGGAGGACTCTTGAGCTTCGTTCAATAATAATGTTATCGTGGAGAGAAACGAAGCAAGCAAGCAGGACAAGACAAAGTGAGGTGGAGAGGTGTAGTGAAGACCCTATGTCCAGTATAGGACCAAGATGAATGATAAGGCAATATAAGTGAAAAATGAAAGGCAGTGTAAAATGAAGTATGGTTATGCTAGACAGTTTTCAAATGATTACTAGTATAATATGGAACATGTTCTACAGGAAATCATAGGACTGTTAAGAAAATTCCCAATAACAAACCTTTTTTCATCTGTTGAACAATATGAGTAAAGCCAGTAGTTCTTGGATGCAATACAAAATCGTATTTCTGTAGATTATTCTTCTCTGCAAACTGGTCACTTCTCTTCTTGGTATTTTTAGTCAGATCAGTTCCTTCAGGGAAGAGCAATATCTAAAATAGACATCAAACAATGTATCAAACGTTTTATCAGCATTTTATAAATGTTGATTTGATTGAATTGATTATCTACAATATTCTTCGACGAGGCCAACCTTAAAATATTGTTCGCTTGGCCTAAGCCTACTCAGCAAAATTTATATGGATAGACCTGTAGGTAGGTAAATAATTCTTTATCGATTACTTTTTATGGTCTTTCAAGTTTCAACTACTAATACACAGTCTAAACTGTTTACAACACTCAGAAACCTCAAACATTGAGTAGGGGCCATCTTTAGAAGTAAGAAGGATTATGCCAAAAGGAACAATTTTTTTTAGGATGGCTTGTTGAATTGTTTGGGCTAAAAATAGACCAAACCAACCTGCATTAATTCATGTATACAGTGACTTGCATAACATAATATAAGGAACTATAAAAGGAAAGTTCCCTTCAAAAATATCTCTTTCTATGATTAAATATATCTTAATCAAAATGTAATTTCTATTTTAAACAATGACTGTTGTTGTCATCTTTAAACCCATATCTTACACCAATAACTGTCAGTACATGTACAATATAGGTGTACATGAATATGTAGCCTGAAGTGTAACAATTACCATAGCAATAACATTGTGATCAATTTTATACAAGAGTGAGCAGTGAGGCCGAGCTGTTTTTGTGTGAAGTTAATACATGTACTTTTAACAGGCACAGTGAAATTATGTGTTTAACACATACAGTTCCATTTTACATGCACACTATTATATCATCATGAAAACTTAAACCTGAAGTATAGTGTAGTTTTATTGACCTGTCAAACTTTGCATATCTTCATGGCCAATGCACATGATAAATAAGTCCTTATCGAAAGTGGCCCGATTACTAATTTATAGCGTGCATTGACCATGAAGATATGCAAATTTTGACAGGTCAATAATATTATACAATAACTTAAACTAAAACAGATATCTATTTGTGCACTTTGTTGGTTTTTTGTAAGCTGTTATGTCTGCTTATATCACATCAAGTTACCAGACCCACAAGACATAGATTGAGTTTAATCTTGTAATCTTGATACACACTCTTTATAACACACATTGTAACAAGAGATGTTTGTAAAACATTACGCTCCTCTGTGACCTTTGACCCTGTGACCCCAAAATTAATAGGGTTCCTCTGCTACCCAAGGTTCATGTGTGGACGAAGTTTGAAGATAATAGGTCGAGGGGTTCTCAAGTTATTGATCGGAACTGAAAAGGTTACGGACGGACCGACGGACGGACATACTGACCGGTTCAAACAAATATGCCCTCTCTTCTTTGAAGGGGGGCATAATAAACTTTAAACCCTTATATAGTATATGCCTTATCAAGTCCTGACCAGTGCAACCAGATGTTTAATAAAATATCAATTGTAGAAAAAACTGAAATCAAAAATAGAGAAAAAGTCGCAAAATGTGATGAAATCATTTTGTGTTGCAGACATTCAAATTATACAAAAACCTGAGAAAGGTTGGTTAATCAAAACAATACTTGGACTTCTAATATTCAAGTACATTAATTTGTACTCGAGCTGTAGTTTGTATATTGTTCTTATTACACAATGCACTTACATGTACATGAAATCGAACCTCAGCAACAGCTGTATATCTGGATATTCGAAACATTGAAACACTCAATTTAAATTAAATGTCTTAATATTGGCATAATTGAAGCCAGAGAAACAAAACTGACACCTTTTCCAGGTTAAAGGGTCACCAATAGCAAAACAAGAGGGCCATGATGGCCCTGAATTGCTCACCTGTGCACTTAAAATGTTTGTTATTATGGTTCTGTGTCACATTTTTTGATGAATCCAAATAGTTTGAACAATCTTGGCAGAGGGTCAACTAAGGAATGTTTGTTAGAACTTCTATCAAAATTGGGTAGGTAGTTTTTGACAAGAAGATTTTTGAAGTTTCCGATATATATATATACGAAAAGAGGCTTAAATTTTGCCTTCTGGTTTCAGAGGATAATGATGTTTTTTAACTGATTGTTGACGGATGTATGTACGGACGGACAAAGACCGATCAGAAAAGCTCACATTGTGCACTTTGTACTCAGATGAGCTAATAACAAGTGCAAGAATTTCCCTAAACCAACTATATATCTTTTTACTTTGTAGCCTCTCACGTAGGATAAGCTTCCTCGAACAACAAATAATTATAGAATAAAGTGACTGAAACAAATACATGTATACCATATTACACAAAAATATTTGCTCTCACCTACATGTAACTGACACATAAATTTAAGACGGGAAACAGTTTTTACAAATTTTCACAAGTATTTCATTGCTGATTATACAAGACAAGTTACACACACACTTTGCCCAACACAGAGAGGAGGAAGACAGCAGGTCAAAGGGGATGTCAGATAGCAGATTTTAACTGGTTTTTACAGGCCTGTTGAAACTGTCACCGGGGAAATAAATTTGGCCGATTTTCTTACCACATATTTTTGATGCCTAGAATACATAAGGGATTTTGTGAATCCCTCCTCCATAGCAGGAATTTGGACAACAAATCTTGCAATTGGTCTAGATCCCCAGGGTGTGCCTACCAGCCCTATGTGCAAAGCATTAATGCGTAAAATAACTCCTAAAAAGTTATATAACTTTTTATAACATACAAGTTTAACTGGATTCTGTTTTTATTGATCATCTTGAGTAACATAATTTCCACAGTACAATTTTCATTTTGAATCCATGCCTGCATGCATGAAACTATACTTACCAACACCATCACTGTTTAAAGTTAAAATAATATACATGTAATCTGTTATGTTGCGTTGGTAGAAGAGTAGTTCTTGTAGGACTGTTGGAAAATCTTCGGACAAAATAATAAAAATTGCACAGATCCAATTGTTAATTTGAAATACTGTTCATGCAGGACTAACAGTTTGCCGAATGTGTCTGACAGTCTGACATTTCAAGTAAAAAATTCTTTCAATGTGATAACAACACTTGGAAATTTACAATAAACAAAGAAAATTGTTTTAACCAGGTAAATGCTGGCTCCATTTCGCCTTAAGCAATACTGCTGAAATTAGTTTCTTTTCTGTAAAGCAATCACGTCTTCAAACATAATGGTCCAGATACCCCTTAACAATTACCTATCAAGTGAGCTGGACTAAATCACATAAGAAGGCAAGTAATGTCATAGAGGTATACAAATATACATATTTCATTATATATGAAAAGTTGAAGAAAAACAATTTCATATGAAACAAATTTGGAAGAAATTCATCATCTGATTCAAGTACATGTATGTCAGTTGTTTTTGCATTTTGTATCAGTGATTTTAGGAATGTTCAAAATTTTCTCCACATGTTCTATGTTATAGTTGAAGAATGCATTCATACATTAAAATGTCCACACTTCATTTCGGTCCATTTATAAAGATAATCATTGAATTATAAAGTATACAAGCAACATAATCTCTGAAAACCATTGTGTAACTGAGGGCTTGATATGAATTTAATTTGAACTATGGAAGTGATCTGGGGTAAATAATATTACGACGTAGATCATGCATGCTGATTTATTTGTCGCATAGCTCATATTCAAATTATCCTCAACACTGACTCTAACTAACCTCACAAACATAATAACAGAATCCCAAATCAACTGGATTGGAATTTTAAAACTACATTATACTCAACTAAGACGAGCAACCAGAATTAAAACAGAGAAGAATTTTGAAGTTGTGCATGGATTACTTCACCTGTAGTAGAAAGCATACAAACCTGTGCGTTGAAGTTGACATGCTTAAATACTTTGAGACATCTGAATATAGTTCTCTGGTCGTCCTCCCATTTTCTGTCAAGGAATATAAAACCACCTAATTGCATAGCCCAACCTATAAATTAGTAAAATTGAAAACTTTCAGCATGGGTTTCTAAGCAAAACTATAATTAAGGAATGTTATAATGAAAAAATACAAAAGTAGTCATACTCATAACAAGAATGTCAGAATAATTCTGGGATCTTTCAATATTTATAATGTTGCAAGGTCAGCATAAAAACAGGCTTCTACAAACTTTGCCATACATAACAATCTGGGATAATATAAAAAATATGAAAATAAAAATGTTGGAAGAAATTCAGGGGTCCTGGGACTCCTTATTTTGAGTGCTGATTATGTCATTTTGTGCTGGGAACCCATAATTTTGACAACTTTTTTTGAAATTATATGGAAGGGGCTCATTTTTTTCAGAAACCTTTATAATGACTGTTATGAAATCCTAGTCAGAACCCTTAAATTATCATAAATTAAAATTGACTACGTAACATTTCATGCTATAAATATCGAACAGAGACTAAATGAAATTTAAGTTCAATTATACCAACCTATTCCTGGCATATATTTGAGCATATTTTTCAAGCTGATGGTGTATCTCCTCAGTGAGGCGTGTCTTACTTGGTATGAGAACAGGTATAACCAATCAAACCGTGTTCTGTGATTCATGATCATCAATGTTGCTGCTTCATTACCAGGTACATCTCCATATATACTGACTTTTGTCTGGAAAATCACCTCGTAAATAGCCTACAACAGACAATTCATTGCTAAATATGATACTGACAGACAGTCAAAACATTCACTAAATAAAATATATATTTTTAACAGACTGCAATGTTCATAGGTTCCTAAAATCAAGTAGCAACTACATTGTATCCCTACTCCTGTACAAGATCTGGTTATAATTGGTAGACTATTCATATTATACACATCATATTTATTTCACATGCTATTTGAAAGACCATTAGAGATAACATCAGGAAATATTAAAACAAGCCAAATTCATTGAAAACAAATGTTGTAGCTGGTTTCTGTCTGTATTTGCTCTGATACACAAAAATCGGATAAAATTCCAATATATATAGCTGTGAAATTTAATGTAGGTAGTAAATTAAGAAGAAAAAGTGCAAGCTTGAATCCATGGCTCCATCATCACTAATATGATATTTACTGACAGAGCAGCCGCTTAGCTACCCAAATACACTCAGCATTCTCATTTGACTCCTAATTAGGCTTTTTGAACAGCTGGTTTTTCCATGGGAGTCATTTCTGGCCATGTTTCTTTGAAATTGCATTGAAGGACTACAACTGTTCCCAAAAACATGGTTTTCGACTCCTGTTTTCATCCTAGTGAGAACCTAGACACTCCTTCCCCTTCCATCATTTGAGCATTTACCACAATGGGCCATCAAACAACAATGCCACCATTGTAGTGTTAGTAAATTTATCAAGCTGAAAGTGCGTCTGATATTGGTGAAGAGAATCATGGGGGAAAAGTATGCACTGTGGGCTCGAAGGTAAAGGGTCATCTCGGCCCACTTACAGTCTCGGCCCGGTCCGACTCGGCCCACTTTTGAAGTGCAATGAATAGGCAATTTTTTGTTATTTTTCGTTTAAATTATGTTCAAATTTATTTATAAGTATCAATACAAAGATCATTGCAAATATCGGGAATGATATAAAATGAGTACACAATTCAGTGGTAATCCAATTCAGTATAACTCAAATTAGCTATTTCTTTCGTTTATGTGTCAGTATTTATACATGAGTTGTGTTCAGTATCATTAATTATCATTCATTATGATAAATGTTACATGTATTTTATTTCATTTGTTGTCTAATGTTTGTTCGTCATTTGTTAGCTGTGCATTATCTGTATTCATTATTTATGTATTGTTGTGCCGGCGGACCGGAACTCGGTCCGTTACGGGATGACCGGTTGTTAGCCTGACGGAAGCTGTATTCGGTGCGCCCTTGTGTTGTGGCTTGGTGCGGAACGAGGCTGCAATGATGGGTGCATAGCAGAAGACAGCCATGAATAATCGTGTTTAATCTGTACATAGAAAAGTGCAACAAGCATCCTAGAAGCCAGGGTGAGTCTTTACCCAGTTCTTAATGAATTGCAAGATTCAACAGTATTGTGCTTTATCTGGGATTTATGTATTGTTTGTTATTTATACCAATATTATGAAATAAATATTTTAAAAAATCATATGGTCTACTTTATTATAACAGATATCAATATACATTTCACGGGGAAATTTCCACTTAACCGCGAATCTTCAATGCACTGAGAATATTCAGTAATGTTTTCAACTTACATTTAACTTAAATATTAACGATCAATACTTAGAATGTTCATATATATCGCACCAATAATGTGAACAACTTTGCCTATTCATTGCACTTCAAAAGTGGGCTGAGTCGGACCGGGCCGAGTCGGACCGGGCCAAGACTGTAAGTGGGCCGAGATGACCCTGAATCGGGCTCGAACACCAGACCTAGAATAAACTTGCCTAGTGCCCCTTGACTGAGACAACAGAGCCACCATCTTACACTACACTTCCACCCCACCCCCAGTATTTGAGTCTCAAAATCCACCGAAGTGACTAGCAGTACAATTGTCTTAAAAAACTTTTGCAATACTCAAGTTACATAGTGTCATCATATATATAATCAACCGTCTACACAACTAAGTTAATAAATCATATACTTACAACACAATAGAGTTTCCAACACCAAATGAACTTGTCTACAATGCTTCGTGCAAATACAGGAACAATCAAAAATAGGGGCAGAACTGGGGTCAGTAAAAAGACCGTTCCAAAGAAAGTTGAAAAGAAAATCAAGAATACGAAGGAAACTCCTCGAAAGCCTCGCCAGTACTTATCTAAATAATCTCGGGCCATGATTTCAACAATAAACGAACATAAATTCGGCAAAATATATTTTCAATTTAAGACAAGAAATAACTTGACTTGACGGCTGTCAAAACATTTTTTCAAGGTAAATAACTCTATCGCAACTTCCGGTAATGTAGTTACTTCGTCCCTAGGTTACTTCGCTACATTTCTTATTCGCACTAATTACTTAAAAACACAATAATAATATTTATTGTTTATTTAAAGATGAACGCTCAACAAGACTATAATGCTAATCTCACTCGAGGCCATTTAAAATAACTTAAAAATGTTATTTTGTAGGTTATGATTCGACCTAGCTAAGATATTGCCCCTGTTCGAGTTGAAAATAAAAGTTTCCTCCCAGTCGCTTGGTAATGAGGCATAATCACGGACATATAAACCATATGTCCTAGGCATAATGTAATGATTATAGACATGACTGTATATCTATGAACGTTATCAGACTGGCACAATGGATTATATGCTGATGACCAATTCGGTAGAGAGGGCGGTTTCCAAAATTAATTGATAACGGAATAAACGGAAAATTATGAGATTAATTCGTAGCATGTACAACAATAGTAAGCCATGTGTACAGATCAAGTAACGAAACCTCCGAATGTTTTAGGTTAAAATGGAGTAAAACAGGGTGGAAATTTGTGCACAAAGCTTAATTGTATCATATTCAAACAGAGTATATTCAAGAGAAAACGCTTCAGGTCGCTTTTGAAACTGTATTGGTCACCGAAACTCACGAAAGCACATCAAACGATGGAGATGGCACGAGAAGAGTGGTGTTGTGCCGGTAGACCACGTGGTCGCGTAAGTGATGTAGAGTGTGAGCACAACATACTTAAGATGGATTCCGTAGGTGCCATAGAAGACAAGTGAAAAACTAACTTAAGTCAAAGGATAGAAAAATTGAAAGCAACGCTGAGACAGACTCAGTAGGCCTACAGTTCTGGAAAGATGTGAATTCTCGAAAATCTATATCAAAATCTAGTTCAGGTGTTGTAATTAACTTTAACGGCATAACACATAGAGGAAGAGACAAAATCTAGTTCAGGTGTTGTAATTAACTTTAACGGCATAACACATAGAGGAAGAGACAAAATCTAGTTCAGGTGTTGTAATTAACTTTAACGGCATAACACATAGAGGAAGAGACAGTTTGGCGGAACAATGGGGCATATAGTTCAAGGATTTATACTCGTATTCAGAATCGGAATATTGTGATATTGTGTGGAAAGACTATATTTAAAACGCGTCTACTATTATGTTTTGATCTTGAGTATCCTTTCGACCGTTGTCATGTTTACAGAAAACCCGCTATCAACTTAGCTATGAGCAAACCGTTTTGCGGAACTTGACTGGTAGCATAAACTGATATCATATTTATACTTTTTGCATGACGTGCAACAAAAAACCCGCAATAAATCAGACTTATCATTTTAATATAAAAATTGTACAATAAAAATTTAACGACGATTAGAAAGTATACATTTACGACGATTCTTATGAAAAATGCTTTGAGATAATTAGACCAATGGCGGTGGTAACAGAAATTAAAGCTCCTATGATAATGATATAGTCTACAGTGGAGGAACTGAACACACTGATGCTGGAGTTCAATGTTCATATTGTTGTTGTTTTTGGAATAAAAATAAAATAAAAGCTACTATGTTGCTAGTCTTATTCTGCAAATATACAAACATTGTATTTGTGCTACATTGTATTAATGTTCAATGCCACAACCAGTCTGCTTTGTTTAAACATATTGTATTTACATACTATGAACAACATAATAATACAATACAATTTACAACATTTTACATAAAACGAGTTTGTTCAGTAGTTAATGTAAAAAGGATGAGACCGAACGCAAATGACTTATATAAAGGTCTTCTCCTTAATAGTATACATTTCCAACAGGTGCGTGATTGATTTAAGCGATTATAATGTTTACAGATTAATACAAACTCCAAAATGTAACCAGTCTGCTTGGTGTCACTATTCGACTCGATAATAAGACCACTTTATGTCGGACCCATTGGTGGTCTTAATAGCGGAACTTTTATACTGTATAAATATATATGGACACGTTAATCATATCTTACGCACCCCGGGTTAAAAACCATGCAAATACATATGCACAAGATTGGTCATAATATAAGCAGGAAAACCTGAAGCTTGTCATCACGTATTTCACTGGAACATGATAACGTCTTTAGCCTGATTAATCTCCAAGTAACCGACTTAGTAGTATAGGGGCCGATTTGGTTGTAAACAAACGGGCGCCATTTTGTTGACCTAGCTACTATTTATAGTAACTCATTTCCATATAAGCGATGAGTGTACTATGGTTTATTGAAATGTCAAAGTTAATCCCTTTACAATGTATGGCCTGTGTTGAGATGTAGAGATGACGTCACGATTTGCACTGAAAAAGACATCCACTTCCGGTTGAACGCACTCAATCGACAGAGCTTTAAACAAGGCTTGGAAGGAACCAAAACTCGATAGCATTTGGATAAGAACTAACGGAGTAATGACGGTTTAAAGTTTGAGTGCCAGAATGAATTAAAGTTAGAGTAAGCTGTTTGACAAGGGACAATACACTTTAGGACATTTATCATGGTAATAGAGTGGTTGTCTGCCTTGCGTTAGAACTCTGAACGATAGGAAATGGATAGATCGGTCAATTAGAAATATAATCAATTGGTTGGCCCTGAAAAGGGCCTTTTTGGGGTGGTGAGTGTTTTATACTGGATATGCAGTTTTTATTTCTACATTATGAAACTTGATTTTATCTGGTAAAGAAAATCCAAAATGTATTAGAAAAAAACCTGCATGTTTTAACAGGGTTACCGTCATGACCAGTGCCAATTGGGTCATTTTGCGTTTTTTCTATTATAAATGTTCTCAATGAACATTTGTCCATGCAACTTTTAATTTCTCCGGTTTCAATAGTTTCCTGGACGAGTTTTTCAACAGATTCTATTGTTCCGTTAAACAAAGAAACTGGTGAATTGTCAAAAACATTTTCAGCGTTTAAAACATTTTTTCTAATGCAGTGAGGAAAATGTAAGTTTTCCTTAAAATATCTATATCCGACACTCATTTTTGGTATTCCGAAACCACCCCTGCGTTCCACTTTTCAAAATGAAAAATGTGTAAGATTTAAAGTTTCTCTAATATAGTGAAATTATTAAATTAAATCGGTTGGTATATAGTATCTATAAATACTTTTGTCAACATTTGACCAGTATCTTATTCCGAAATGTTACGGAATAACTCTCCCAATCGGTGAAACCTTACTTTTTCGTTTTGAGTCGTGAATAACTCGATAGCCCTTTTATGTAGATACGAGTATGACTTGAACAATTTAGTGTCAATTGTATGTTGTGCTAAATCGGTCTCTTGTTGTTGTTGTAACTATTCACTATATTTTGAATGTATGATGTATGCATACGTTGACTGTCTTTGTGCTGTTTTGTGTTATTATTTAACCAAAGGCACGTACGTGCCAAGTATGTTAATAAAGATATAATTTGAAAATTCTGCACAAAACACAAAAAAGGAAGAGTTTTTTTCAAATGTGATACTTAATGCCAAACAACGTAATGATGCTCAATGAACGCTTGTAAAATCGTATATAAACGATGATTAAAATGAAAGTATGAGAAACAATTATGAATGCTTTCAAACTGAGTATGAATTAATATAAATCAAGAATTTAACGAGTACGCATGTTTCATAAAATCAAATTGTATAATCATTCAATCATAACTTAAATACACACTTATAAAATCGAATATAAAATAATAAATATTTGCACGCCATTTGTGACCGAAAATAAATGTTTTAACTGTATTAAAGTACATTACTGTATACTTTTTTAATATTTGATCTGGGGAAAACTCGCTTAAGTGTGAGGTTCCAAAATAAACGCCAGTTAAAAGTATCAATTTGAGTTTAATTTCACAAATACAAGATTATTTTAAAATGCTTAAATATAATTTACGTATTATTAGAACAGTTAAACGTGCTACATGAGAAACCTAATACTGGAATTATTAAACCAAATGTCACAGAAATGAACAGAACTACAATCAAAACAACTGAATAGAATCTACAATGTGAAATATATAATTTATAGAAAATTACACACAAAGCGAAGAGTTTTCCAAAATCTTACTTAGGTTTTATTTAATGTCAAGCAACGTAACGGCATTTGGCACGAAAACATTTCTGTTTTTATGCAGCAGTCGCATCCTGCTAAAAAATGGCTTACACGTATTAAGATAATACTGTTATAAATTCGTCATTATTTACAATAGAACCTTAGTCTCGCGGCTAATGGTACTATGCCGAGATTTCCGATCTAAAGAGGAAATAATTATCACAGGTCATAGATTTTATGTTTATACTAAAAGTACAACAATATCCTAATTAATGACAAACATTAGAAGATAATTAATTATTCACAATGCATAACAGTACGAGCATGTATACTTAAAGCCATTAAAACTCAACTATTTCACTAAGCCTTCATTTACCTCCAAGTTTTAAAAACGTTTTATTGTTACAAATGAGTAGATAATTCTTCAAAAGAAATTAAACTATGGTACTAGTATTCATATTTTTTAATTTATAAAGTTTAGGAAATTATGTTTGAGAATAAACGCATAATTATTTCTTTATAATGTCACTGTGCTGACGCGGACACTTTTTAGTTGCGTTATTAATGGCGTGAAATTATAAACATTATTTTGCTTATTTTTACTTTATTACTCAATAATAAAAAATAATCATCCACTGAAATACCACAAATGTGCACAAAAAATGTGCACGGCGAGTGTCGACCTCATAAACACAGCCATTTGCGATTTCTTTTCCGTCTTCGCCCAATGGTTGCTACTTGGGAAACCAGTTATAAGCTATACAGTGATTTACAACTAAAATTTACATGTCGACTATATTCAGCGTTCTAAATAAAATTTCTTAAAACAAAATAAAAAATATAAGCGCAATAAAATAATCACTTATTTCACTTCAAACTGATTGAAATTCAGCATTTCCTTAGTTCCTCCAAACCGAAAATAACACGCTTCGTAACCAACCACACATTATCCACAATCAGACACCACAAAACAGCAATCAACACTTGAAAGCTTTTAAACTTCTGAAAGAAATATTCCGACAAACGCACAAAATAACTAAAAATAATATGCTTATATGCAGGCGTTGTTGCAACCTCCAACACCTACTAACCGTTTGTTCAGCCAACGCAATTTTATGACAAGATGGACTTGAGTCACTTGGGCAGTGTCAAGGGTTTCGGTTGTGATCGACAAACTTCCGGCGTGAATGCGCAAGCAACTGGCACGTGAAAACAGAGGATTTTACAAGACCCACGCAGAGCAATATTTCAAGAGATAAGTGTGCGGGGATCTATAGTTGCCACGAATCAAATGATCGGCCGATGATAAATGATTTCGTTACCATGTATACGCTGTAACTTAAAAAAAATTACACGTGAGATTATAAACGAAAGATCAAGATTTCTTATAAAAAAACTTTATCAATTCACTTTTTTGTATGTGTTTCATCAAGACATTATGAGATGACTTGGTTGCTACTTTTATTATATAATGCACGCTTGTTCATGTTGTTCAGTGTATGCTTTCTAATTGCATTATATTTATGTATTTCTTGTTTAGATTATGCAATATTCATTGTAAATCATCAAAGGCATTTGTATTCTGGTTATACCAGTAAGGGTATACGTGCACAATATAATACACGTATATTAACTTGAATGAGTTTGCTTGTATTTCAAATTATATTTGAGGGAGTGATATTTATAAACCAATATTATTAGAAAATACCCATTTATATACCACTTTTATATAACCATTGTAAACAAATGCACCGAACAAGCACTAAAGCTCCACCGACATGTTTGATGATACATTTGTATGTCATTTTTCTTGTTCACCACTTATTTGTTTATTTGCTTCTTATTGTAAGATGATCCTTTTCTGTATTTTGTAAGGCGCTCTTTCTAGTCAAAAACGCCAATCAACAAATGAGCGCTGCTGTGGGATTTACATCTTCTTCTTTAAGTGTCACAAGTTCAAGGAAACACCACATACATGTGATGTCACTATTTGCAAGCAGGAAACACTATTTACTCCATACGGTTACTTCGTTTTCATATTGCCTTATGGGGCAAATATTGCTTACTATCAGTACATGGTGACGTCACATGTGACGTTTCTGGAAATGACGTCACTTAAAGAAGAGGTTGGAAATCATACAGTGGCGCTCAAATAATGTTTGCATTCAGGTGAAATTCTTCACATTCAAATCTCCTATGAAAAAAATGTGGGAAATTTAAGACAATTCATCTTTAGAAATATAAAGTAGCCACTGAACGAAAACCCAGTGGTTTGAAAAGAAAGTTCTCTAGCACGTCCATATGATATGAAAGGTTGCTAGTGTATTCTAATTGTTTCCGTTTTACTGCATCGTCTGTGTGTTGATTTAAGATATTTATATAAATAATGAAAGTAGTGATTAATTAAATACGTCATGTTCCTATTTAATTTACTATTTAATGTATCAATACGTTATGGGACTTGTGCTTTGTTTCCAATAATGAACACCGTCGGAATTTAATTATATGAACTTTGCAAGTATTGTGGTCGCAGTGACGCGAGATCAAGCATAGACTATAACAATTGCAGCAAGTACTAATATCACGGCGATTTTACCAATTGGCCACTTACTTAAGCATATAAGTGTGTAGGCCTATCTGCAACTGAGCTTTCACTACAATTCACTGAATAAAATAGCGCAACTAATTTCCGAAGTTTATGACTCAAAAGGCTGTAAATGTATGGTACTGTTAAGTTTGATTCATGTTCATTTGGTCCGCAGTCCTGTTTTTTCTCTCCACTATGGTTTCAATTCCTACCATAGGGTTCCGAGAGATGAGGCCATAATTGGTAAGTGTAACATTTATTATGTCATTCCATTTCGCACGTCAAAACAAATTCAGTCAAAATATTGGATCCATTTGTACATCATGGTTTGATGTCACATAATAAATTTCTTTCCCTGTCTGACAGTTTCTGTCAATTAATAAAATGAATAAAACAAGACCCGTTTTTCAACAATTGTATTTTTAACATACTCTTCTGAGTAATAATCTTGTATATATTCGTTGACAGTTGCAAGAGCATTCTGAGCATGTACACGTATAACATGTAGTTAACAGCAGACGGTGAATTTCTTGACGACTACAAAGTCTGTTTTCTGATAGCATAAACAGGGTCTCCCACTTTGACTGTACCACAAACATCCGGCGAACCATTAATTCCAAACACACATTCGTTGTACTTGTTATATGGATGTATAGAAAGAATCCTGCAGTTTAAAAAAATAATGGAAACATATAATTGTCCATTGTGTAAGCGACTTTTAACCAAATGGTGTGAAATCCATGGTGCAATGCATTTATTCGAATTAGGGAAGATATGGCCATGCTTTGTGTGCTCGAGTTCCTATAACATGTACACTATACAGAAAGATTAACCTGACCAATAGTCCGTGTTTATTTACTTGAAAATGGTTGTAAACAATCAGTGAGGTGGCCAGCCAATGAAAACACGTTTTGCTAAATATTGACCAATAGACACTGTGAACACAGCAATGGTATTCTCTACTAAGTTTGAATCAGTACCCGTGTCTTCTGTTTGTGTTTGCGCCTCGATACACATAAACGCTCGCCTTATCGCATATGATTTATACATGACACATTGGATGGCAATTGGCGACACTACAAGGGTATTAATTATAACAGTGTCATGAAGTGAGTAAGTCTGATATTAATAATACAATGTAACAGTTTCATGAAGTAAGTCTGTTTTTCTGTTTGTTTGGGACCATACAAGTGAAAAGATGCTGCATTCACAAATGTTTGCCTACACAGAGCCAGACTAAAGAAAAGGGACTGAACATGGATTATATATGTATGATTTGAAAGTGAACTTTATACAAGAGAGGTTCATTTTTCATACATTGGACTCTTTGTATGCTTCAATAAATGTAAAATAGACAAACAATATACCGTTTCAATGTTTTCAGTGGTTCTCCATCCTCTTGCTTGACGCCTTTTTCTGGATCAACTGTCGTCAAAATACATCTGCATAAGAACAACAATACATACGTTCATCAAATTTATAGGTACAATCATGTACTTCAAAACTGGACAATAAACCACACACATCAATAAATCCATCAAAAATATCACAGCAAATGTGGACTGAATTATCATGTTTTGTTATTGTTTGTTATGTAGTTAGTTTAATAACTTTGTTAATAACTTTCAGAACTTTACGCCGCTTGTTGCCCTGACAACATGTCAATATCGATACTATAAATTCACCGTCAAATATTACGGGGAATATATAGGGGACTTAAAGGCATAGGAGGATAACCGATGGAGGGAGTTTTGTCAGATACGGTGAAACAGCCACCAGGTACATAGACCTGATAAGAATTTTTAACAGGGTTTTCATGCCAGGAACATCTCCTACATTGGAGAAACAAAATTGTACATAGTACGGAAATGAGATTAAGACAACGACTTTTAGTGTGCACCAAGATGAGTTAAAACATCGATAGGTGCACAACCTCTTGGTCTGAGAGAAACAGGCACATTCGCACGAGTCGGCGGAGGACGTTTGCCTTGGAGGCATATCCAGATATGTACCTCAGAATACTACCAACTGAACTAACAGATAGCTAATCTTGAATTATTTTACATATAGTGCTGCTAATTCATTCACAAAAACGAACATTAAGGTCTAAATTCGGATACAAACCTGTCACATGCTGATAAGCATCTCATCTGAACTTGGTCACCAAAAAGTATTTCTTCCCACTCGTCCTACATTTATATTGTACATATAATGTATCACATACATGTATAATGCACTCAGTTGACAAATTATCACAAACTAATTTGAAATGCAGTTTACTTTAATCAATTACCCTGCACCGACTCGATCCTGGTAACAATGCCAATGAGTACGCTCTCCAGTGTTTTGTGTTATAAACCGCCACAGACAATTTACTATGAACAAAAATAAAGGACAATGGTATGGAACATATCTACATCGAGTCTATTTGTCTTAACTTCTAGTATCAATAATGCAAACAATCGTACAGAATAAATGAAATATAGGTCGTCGTCGATCTGACTTCACGCGTTTGATTTACATGTACATTGAACAAAAACATCCGATACCACAATACTGAATATATCCTCGAATTGTTTTTAAACGTATCAATCAATGTAAAATTGCAGATAAAAAATTGATGGATAAAGTAATCTGTCACACTCAAGTATAGAAAACAGACAACATGATGATGCATAGAAAGCATTTGTGATAGGTGAACACGAATAATATTACATTGAGGTGGGTTTATTTGTATCAAGTAAAACTTGATCATGCAAACTTACGTTGAATCCAGAGAAAGCCGAGGTGAACGACATGGTTGTATGTTTCCTGAAATCCAGCTATGGTTGATGAATGATCTGATTAAAATGTAAGCACACGCATTTACCGCATTGAAGAAAAACAACCAATGACGACATGGTCAAGTTGAAAGGTTCCACGGTTGACAAAACATTGAACATAGCATGTTCTTACAAACCACTCTCAGAGGAGACTAACAAACGCAGCAACAGAAAACCGAAGCCAAATATGAATGAATGTATACCTCTATGTCCTAAACGCTATTCCTCGATAGTCAGTATATATCTATATTTAAACATACCTTCCAAAAGATACTGAATTCCAGCTCTGTCCCGAATTGAATATCCTTACCTGTATCATTTTGTTAGATGTAGATGTATTTCTACAGCAGATTGTGGGGGAAAGAACAAAACGATGACGGAACTAAAAACAATGCACGCATCATCCTCGTGAATTGTTTCAAAGTGCTATGGAACCAATAATCTTACATGCACTACATGTTATAATACTACGCCATGACCTTTATATACCCACCGGCACGTTTGTTGAATTCCAATTCATACAGTAACCATTGGTCTACGCCTTTGTATGTGTTGATTGATTAATGTACACTCACCTTGAACAAGCATCTAGACATCTCAACTGAACATCTTCACCGATCCTAATATCATCCCACGAGTCCTAATTAAGCAATAAATGGAGGTACTTTGACATGATTACTAAGACAATGATGGAACATGTAAAAACAGTGACTTGTTTGCCACTACGAACAAGCAAATGTGTTATGATGAACTTCCTTCTAGCGGTGTTTCCACTCAGCGTCGCTGGACCGTTGTACCTTGTTTAGATTGCAAACGATTTCATATACATCTCCCTTGAAACAACTGGATAAGGCCATTTATATTTAGGATGAATATTAACGATAAACAAAGCAGCATGAAGAGTCCATACTAAGATAAAACTGTAGCAATAACAAAGTAATGACAATCTATTTCATGAAGAACATACTCTTATGTCATGCCGATATTGGAGAAACTTTTAGGGACAAAATAAACTTGATGGGGGTTTCAAAGCATGAGAACAAGCATTAAGCACATCAGATTGGCAGAATAACAGAATTGATGTAAAGAAGTGATGTGAGATGATGACAGATATATTAATACTAAAATATACCTCCTCAAAAGCATCAGTTCCATCGATGACAATATTTGGTCGGAAACTTTTCATTGTGACTGGTCGTTTTAACTGTTTGTTTAATGCTTCCAGTGATGATGTTGTAAGAAAGAGATAAGAAGCCCAGTTTGCAAACCCGGTCTGTAAAATACGAGCATTTATGTTTAAATGTGTCTTCCGTACCAATACGTTCCAGGGATGAAGGCGAAACAAGTCTTCGATTCATGTACATGCAATATGATGTGAACATATTTTATTGGAATGTGACAGACACGTACACATAAAAATGCAGTATAATATCTACTAAACGTAGGTATAACCCTTCCGTGTTTTAGTACAGTTTATAGGTACTTTTGCATGAGCGGAACCGACGCCTCCCCCAATAAACTGACGGTGCTTTCTCGTTGATTCTCAAGGATAATCTCCAAAATGTTTCTCAATGCATCGCCATGCTTAATTATTTACATACAGTATGTATAGTTACAGTATATTTCAGACAGAAGATGTACACAATTTGTAGATTATATATTATTTGTATCATATCGTTTTTTCATAAGCTCGCCAGGTTTAAGGTGGGGTCGCACGCCGGCTCCGCCTCCTTAAATCCGCCATTGTTTAGCATGGTAAAGCCTTAACCAGTGTTCCTGGCCAGTTTCAAACAAGTACTAACGCATGTCGACATTTTCCTCAAACAAATAGTTGACAGAGGTCCAAACACTTCAGATGCATTTTCCTCAGCCCCGTCATCACGCTCAGTCCCACATTTGTTCATATGTAAACTAGTCCTTAGCTGTCGATAGAGAACATGTTATAATAGCAAAGCCATTCACTCACCACGTCAGTGTCCGTAGCGCTAGTCTGCCACGGTTTGGTTTCGTTAATATAGTTTCTGTCTTCGAGTTCATTCGAATAAAATACAATTCGTAATCCTGGTGACCCTAAATATTGTGAGACCCACTGAGCTGCAGCATCCCCACAGTCAATACCTTGAGTTTGACACTCCCAGACACTGTGAATAAATATGCATTGATATGCATTGCACGTACACAATGTACACAATGTACAAGAATACATAGTTCTCACATCTACAATATTTACCTGCCTTGTTCTGGATTGTCGGCCATTTTGATAGGCAAATTTCCTTAAAGTTGATGGGGAATATAATGTAAACGATGATCAGATATATAAAATATTACTCATTCATTTATGCTTATGTGGGCAGTTGGCTCAGTAAGTTGAAGAAAAAGTGGTTGTCACATGCAAATTATCTTGGTATTTTCTCAAGTATCATATCTTTGGAAATTACTCCTATAAGGGCTTATCAGTTGTTTCTATCAAAATGGCCGACCGTTAAGAACAAGGGAGGTAAATAGTGTTGATGTGAGATTTAAGTATACCTTATAAGCAATATATGTCGCCATAATGTACACTATTTGAAACATTCAATCTAAAGAGTTTACTATGAAGTTGTGAAGTTTATGAATATGGGTTGCCGTCGGATAGAAAATTTATTTTATAAGACTCTTATTGGACTGAATTCCGACAGTATTGCTTTACTCTGGAGGCCAAACATTTCCATGACGTGAATATAAATAGCATTTTATCAATATATACGATTATGCGTCAGTATGTATACAACGCCCGATAAATAAATCACATTGGAGCGACTATTTGACAGCATCTAATTTTGAAATTCAGAAATGGACGGTATTGTATAAGGAATACAATAGAAACCGTTTACATTAGGTCATTGTATGTACATGTATGCACCAAAGTCGGCTTAATGATCTTTAACTGCGAATAGTCCATGCAGTCGTACGTACAGTTTGTGAAAATGATCAAGCATAGATAACTAAAAAGTATAAGTCCATAAATGAAAACATACAAACACGTATTGACGTTCTTCCGTGTTTTTTTCATTTGTTTCGGCAACAACAATGACCGCATTCCAGGGGCCGATAACTCAAGTTCATTACCCGCAACTCGTACTGAAATAAGCGCCATTTTCGGCTCTTGTCTTTGTGATAGAAACCGCATATTATCTCTAGTTAGCATCCAATGTCTGCAATAGAAGCTTACATAAGTATCTAGCTTATTGGAAACAGTTAACTTCATGACATTCTTAACAATAACAATTAAGACACGATGACAAAATAGTGGATAAGATTAGAATGTGAAAAACGTTTCTAAAACACAGGTGCTAGGCGCGTTGATTGGTCTCTAAAGATATGTAAATCAACCACCAACTATATATATAAAAGAGAGAATAGGTTGCTACAGGGAACGCAAAATATATAAAAAATGTCTCCCCACATATGCCTCCGGGAAAACAACAGTCCATAAAACATCAGGCATTTGAGGAGCTACAAGGGTAAATTTTCAAAAAATGATTCCCTTGTTCAATGAGTGAATTTAGTGGTTGATTTACACATTTTTATGGACCAATCAGCGCGCCTGGGGCTACATGTACGCATGTAAGGATGACAATGTACTTTAAAAGCAAAAATATTTACCTATCGGTTACACCGTCAAATTTAAGTCCATGTCTAGAACACTCCGCTTCATCCAAGTATACACCTTGACATGACTTCACCGGGTAACATATCAGCTCTTTCACAGTTCCAATTAACTCGAACCGGTCTTGTCGCCTCTCGCGCATGCGCCACAAGAATACGTATTTCAAGGCAGCTGCTGTTGTCAGTCCAACAAGAATACTAAAGTTTTCATCCATTGTCGTTTACCTAAAAGTATAGCAAATGATGAAAACAATCTATTAAAAACACGTACAATTCATCATCTTGCACTGATGTAGCTAGTTAGTTCAGGTTACTGATTACAAATACCAAGCAGACACACATTGATGACAAAAATAAGCTAATCGTTAAACGCTAGAGGAAATATCAAGTAAGTCAAGTATGGTTTCTATACGAACTGTCGATTATTGGATTAGAGAACACCATCGTGTCAATTTTGTACCATACATAGTTCCAGTTATTTTAGAAGAAGTACGGTTAAGTGAATGCCTCAATTCATCAGCTTTGTTTTTTTTTCAGATAAAGCCTACATTCATTTTTTCACTTTTTTCTTAAATTTTGTTTAAAAAAAATATTTTATATTAAAAGTACGATGAAAAATGTGATGCATCCCAATATGAAACGATAACCAAGTGACTAGCCAGCTCTTATATTTTCAATGTGTTCAAGCACATTCTTTCACCATATTTAATGCAAATGTGTGTGGTAAAATATAAATGCAAATTCACCCGTCAAAATAATTTAAAAAAAGTTTAAATAATTTGAAAGGTAACAAATGACAGTTTATTATTCCACCTGTGTATAGAAGATCATTTTAAAATATTTTTTAAAGTAATATAGGCAAAAATATGAACTTCTCCCTCTATATGCTATACAAACACCACGCAGCGGTTATCTTCCCTTGCAATACAACAATAACTATAAGGGAGATAACTATAAGGGGAGATCACTGCGTAGGAGATTGTATTCTATAGTGTCGACTGAAGCCATTTTGAGTGCTTTCGATCTTATCGGAAAAAATGAAATTGTTGTACAATGGACACATCCCACTGTTTGTGTGGGTATCACGTGTAATGTTGTCAACCGGATGTGATGTTATAATCGACTTAACATAATCAGCTGACTTTGTTGTTTAATTATAAAACAAACAACTCCAACTGATTGTATAGTGATTATTTAATGATTGCATCATGCTATAAATTAACTTATATATAATAATTATTCAAATTAAATATTCAAACTTAAATAGATGCGTCTATAGGACACGAATGCCCCGCTATTGGCTTTTCATTAGAATGAAAATACTTTGTTTGTAAGAACAAATACTTTTGAAGCAATATTAATTAGAAAACCGTTCTTTTAATTACAAAAAGGGTCACAACTCCTCCAAAAAATAAAAGATTGTAACTGAAATCACATTTGACCTGTATAATTTAATTCTATGTTTATGTGCCAAATATGAATTAATCCTTTCAAGAGGTATATATATCTGGAAACAATTTTTAAGTCGAAAAAGGGCCGTAACTCCTCCAAAAATTGGTGAATTGTAACCAATGCCGAACTTGACCTGTATTTTTCTATCAAATACGTATGTGGCCAACTTATGAATTGAATCCACCCATCTTTTGAAGAGTTATTGATCGTAAACCAGTGTTTGCACGAACGGACGGAAAGACGGACGGATGGACAGAGGTAACACTATATGCCCCTTCATCATTCTTCGAATGTCGGGGCCATAATAAAAATTCTACTCCGAACCTACAGACAGACGGACTAAAAACTCTCTTTCCTCTCTTAACTCTCACTGAACCTATTATCACTAAATCATAATGCAACCACTTTTATTCACTTATGCACAATTGTTTTGGCTGCTAGGGGTCGAAAAACATCCAATGAAGTTTCATTCAACACTCTCTTAACCAATAAAATCGATTATCTTATTGTCTAACGTAATATGCGTTACAAGTTTCCAACAGCTGCCGAAAAGTTTAGTTAACGTCAATCAGACTATATATTGTTTCAAAACTAATACACCAATGAGTACAAAACAACGTCTGTCACCCATACTTTTAAATGTTAGAGACTTGGTTCACTGCCCGTATGTATAATGTGATATTTAATCGGTTAAATTCAGCTTGTAAATTTCACAACATTTCCTATGCATTTCTTAATTTAAAACTGTACTAAATGACCAATAATTAATACAGGAAAAATCATTACTAATCAAACAATTACTAATTAAAGAAATAAAATTAATACATGTACACTTAATGGTACATACGAGCCACAATGTTACATACGTTATCGTTAGGGCACTATAAAGTATTTGTAAAATAACCTGTCCCTATGGAAGCCCTGGAGGGCCCTTTTGACTTATGTCTGCGGACTTGTGAGTTTTGACTTGTGACTTTTGATTTATGACTTGTGACTTATGACTTGTGCCTTTTTAATTGTGACTAATGCAACTTTGCCGCGCATTTCAAGCACGTGCACTGTGGCCCATGGAAGATGACGGACAACGATGAATCAAATGATGTAAGTTCTATTTACTTTATTCGAGTATTATCAGTGCGTAATTAAGGTGCCAAAATTTGTTCTTGGTGTGGTTTTTATTAGCGCTTAAAATATTTTCCGTGGAAGGGCCTGAATGAGAATGAGAATGATGAATGTAGCAATTTTCATGTATACAATGAACTATTATCAATCGACCTCCAACTGTAGAAGGTAAGAGGTAGGTTGAGTCAGTATGGCGTAAACGTAGGTGTCAGAATGGCATCGTATTGCATATCAAATTGATTGGTCAGGATTATGAATAAAACGCTTTAGATGTTTTCAAAAGAAAACTGTCCTCAGCCCCCACTGTGCATGAATTCATGTTTCATTATTACTCTTAGATGCAACCACTTCAGTGACCTGGGTGTATCCAAGGTCAGCGCGGTGGCGTGGGGATATGCAATGACTCTCCATCTTTTTTAGTTATTTGGGCAATATATTATTGGAATGTTACATACTATCATCCATTACGTTATTTGCAGGACAAGCATAGAAGGCAACATATCGAAGACGTCCTTGACAATCTGAGAAATAGAAAACCCAAGAAGAAGAAATAGACTACACGTCAAGAACCATATTTTTGATGATTATGCAGCTGTGTACTAAAGTGGCGAATTTGCCTTTTGAAAGGGCATGGTGAATGTCTTTACACAGGCTAATGATATGAACATTGTTTTTGAAATATGCCGTTTAAGCTTGTTTATCGATTAATTTGAGTTGCTACATTAGTTTTAAATAATCATTATGATGTTTATATAAAAGTGTTTTATTTGTTTTTGGATGGTAATGTGTACTTTCATAGCAACAATTATAATATCAGAAATCAGAAGTCATAAGTCACAAGTCATAAATCACACGTCAAAAGTCAGAAATCACAAGTCACAAGTCAGAAATCACAAGTCACAAGTCAGAAATCACAAGTCACAAGTCAGAAATCACAAGTCAGAAATCACAAGTCAGAAATCACAAGTCAGAAATCACAAGTCACAAGTCACAAGTCAGAAAGCATAAGTCGTAAGTCATAAGCCACAAGTCATAATCAAATATTTCTGCTGGTTAGCTGAAGGCACATTTCATACACGACATGAACACTTTGTATTCATATATGTATTCATGAAAGAAAAGAACGGCCGAGGAAAGTAAATCAATAAAATCTAAAATGACGTTGACTTCATTACAGCGACGTCAAATCATTGGTGTCAATCGAAGTTTCAGTGCAAGACTATCGTAACTCCTACTTAAATACTTGTTTATGAGTTATGACACCTGGCATTGAACTGCATTGGCACTTCTTTTTTGACGTCGCTATCATGACGTCAAATTCATTTATTATTACTTGCTGATGAGCCAGATGGCGAACCGTGTTGTATTTAAAATTAATTTCTTTGTGAATACTATTTCAAGCCATGTGGTTTCTTTGTTCTTATTTCATATCATATTCTGACGCCGTATGACCATTCCTCGTGTCGAGGTGTCGTAAAACTCAAGACTCACTCATATCATATTCATTGTGTCTTATAGGCCAAGGCTTGAGGTTTGAATACTAATTTTAACGACACCAAAACCTATAGTGTAATAGCTTTAAATCAAATGCATCGACTGAATCAATCCGACAATAAAGAACTAACAGAAACATTTATTAATATTTATCAGCATTTCTATGACGAACAATAACGAATAGTGCATTTATAAATGTTTGCACAAACAGCAATCGACACCAGTAAATACTGGGTAAGATTTAAAGAATAAAAGTATAAATCCTTTATTATAGGCATATAATGCAATCTCCACCTCAGTAGCACATATTTACTGTAACACTTGATGATAACAGCGATACTGTCTGACAAACGACATACTAAACTTTAGTAAAAATATAATTTTCAATCCTGAACTATTCCTGCCACTAAATCATGTAACTCTAAGAACATCTGCAATGCGGCATCAGCATCTAATAGTTTTGAAGATCGGGCTTTTAAAGATGTGCCAACTCATTGAATTCATCAAAGGTTCTCTTTGAAATGGAATACATGTCTTTGCAACATCTCACATCAGGTTTGTTAGTCGCTGTGTCGTAATCATGAGCGCCAAACAATTCTGGTAAAAATACATAACGTCAGGTTTTCCGTATTGTACTCCAGCATTGTGCTAGGGTCTTATATCATGAACATTCCATTGTTTTTCAATACGGTCCAGATCGGTTTGAATCAAATGAATATAACAAAATTTCAAATTCTCGCAATGTATCGGATCAAGTCCTTGAATAAATTCATCCACCACTGTACTCCTTGTTGCCGAAGAGTCCCCCACCATTGTCCGATGCGCTGGTGAGAAGTGCTTTTTCCAACAATAACACTTCGACTCCCTGCAAATGGGTCGGTTGCATCATTCCAAAGAATTGCTGTAGAAGACAAACAACAGAGTTTCTGTGCCAGCATCATAGCGCAATATACGAGGAGTTTTACCCACCTCATTTAGGGCATCCAAATAATATTTCGCAATTAATTTGGGATTGTTGTTAGTGTCAGAAACCTCTAACCAGATTAGTTTCCTGCTAAAACCATCTATCGCACCATGTATGCAGAATCTGAACGGCTTCAACTTATCGTGACCGTCTACGTGCCAAATGTTGTTTGGCCCTTTTGCACAATATACCCGTCTTTGGAGACGATGTGCCTTCCGCATTACAACACCACTTGGATCCACTGCCCTCATTATATACATGGCATCATTACGCTTTACGTGTATATTATGATTTACTTTAACCGGCGCCACATCGTTCGATAGCCAACAGATTCTGTATTTCCCTGTCGACTACACCAATAACACTTCTCAGTGGTGTATATAAGTTCATACCGCGACGTTTCAAGTTCAACCTTTGCAGGATCCTTTTTAGTTGAGGCATTGACAACAAAATCCCTTGCCTTAGTAGCAAAAATCCGAGGATATCACTGTATCTAAAACCTTGCTTGAAATATTCCACAATGAGTGATGACCTTTCAACGTTCATAGATGTTGAAGGCAGATAGGTTGGCAGTAAATGCAGATTCACTAACCATGTGTTTCTCGCACAATCGATTTAATATAATGAATGCCATTATAGTAAGTCACAACTCATAAGTCATAAGTCACAAGTCACAACTCACAAGTCATAAGTCACAAGTCATTAGTCACAAGTCATAAGTCACAAGTCACAAGTCATAAGTCATAAGTCACAAGTCCGCAGACATAAGTCCAAAGGGCCCTCCAGGGCTTCCATAGCTTCCATATGTCCCAGTGGGTTCTTGTTAGCTATTGCGTACTTTATAAATCGGATCACCTCGGCTATTTTTTGTCTCCGAACTGTTACGGAAATTGCCGAGATGTTACGATTGGTACTTTCTATCATCATGTACTATTCGAACATTAAGAGTCGAACAGAATAACATGATACATGTTCTTATTGGCATGCTGGAAAACGTCGAAGCTATAATTGAACACATTTAATAGGTAGGCTACAAAGGGCATGCATTGAGTAGAACTTTTAAAACTGTTTAATACAACACACAAAAGTGTAATGTTTTAGCTTTAGCGCAAAACCTTTCATCAATCCATCATTATATACATGTTGTAATGTTCTATGTTGTGTATTGTTAGAACATATAATAACAGACCCTTGTGTATATAAGGGGTAAGACAGACCCGAAACGGGATTTGTATAATATACGTTTATTCAGTATAATACTTTAACAACAAGTCACGCTGATCATTTGAATACATGTATCTAATGCATGCATATAATTGCCACGCTATTCGCTGACGGGACTAGCTAGTAGGCGGAGCTTATCAGTACCGGACTAGCATATCAGTGACCACTACATCTCTCTCTTTTTTCAGACATAGAGTCTATTCATAATATTAAATTATAAATTCAAAATCAAATTCATAAGATGCATACAAATACATTTGAAGTCTGATCAGTATTAATCTAAATCACTATACTATAATACTTGAACACATATGATTGCAATTACCGACTGATGTTTAAAAGTTAATGTGAAATTTATATCTTCAGTGCTAATGAAACACTAAGCGTAGTCTATAAATCAATCCTTTCTTTCCCCTTCCAGAGAAAAGTGAAGTGTGTGACCCGGTCAGTTCCAATATTAAAAGTGCGATAAATTTCTAAAGCAATAACATTTCGACAGTTAACACGTCATTGTGAGCATTGAATGAGTTCTAAACATTAAATCCACAAGCGTGTCTAATAATCAGATGATAATTAATCATGTCCGTAGCTTTTCGACGAATTATAACTGTTTATGTTTGGTTTCACCTTACTCCAGTATGGCTAGTAAAGTCATTAGTCATTTTATTTCTCAGAAACTTGAGAATGTGCGTTGTGCCAGCACATGGGAAAGTTAAATCCAATACATGAATGTGAATTTTATTTGTAATAATGTAATTTACTGAACATTTTAATTATTATTAAAATATTTACACGTTGCATTTGAAGGTTAACACTTGAAATTTAAATTCATAACAGGAATTATGATGACCTGTTTTCGAATAGAACAGACAAATTAATCCGTTATTTTGAATACACTAATGACAATAAGTGATTGTTATGCACTTTTAACTTCACAATTACACACTTTTTTAAATCTGACCACCGATAAGTCCAAATAACGTCTTGGTTTTTTATGCTGACGTCGTGGGCGGCGTGTAATGTCCAGTGGTTCCGTATTTTCTGCCCTATTAGGTTCTCTAATTGACGTTCTGTCGTGTTGCTGGGTGTTTGTGCCATTTTGCGATTTGACAAACTTGAAGTGGGAAGCATCTCTGGTAAGTATCCGGTGTTCATGGCGGACAGTTATCATCGAGCCTTTTGATGAGATAACATTCCCTGGTGTGGGGTTAAAGGGTGGTGTCAGCTTGTTGTGCACACGTTGTTTAACAAGTACACGGTCCCCCGGTTTCAAATTGGATGGCGTTGCCCTCCGTCTATTGTCTGCATAGACCTTGTTTTTAGTTTTCGCATGATTGTCTCTTTTACGGATATGTGTATCGTTTTGCTTGACTGCAAAATACGGTAACTTCGTTTTCATTTTTCTGTTGAACATGATTTCTCCTGGAGACACACCCGTACTAGGATGTGGAGTACTTCTGTAAACAAGTAAAAACTCGCTTAAAGATGCCTTGAAATTTCTGCCAGATGCCTCCGCTGTTTTCAGAGTCTTTACCAAAGGTTTCATAAATGCTTCTGCAGTTCCGTTCTCTTGCGGATGAAGAGGGGTAATTTTCCTGTGCTCGAACCCGTACTGCTTTGCAAATTGTTCGAAGTTATGACTGTTGAAAGGACTGCCGTTGTCCGACTTAAGAATACTCGGGATCCCTGCTAGGCAAAATATTTTCTCTAAATGTGGTATGACCGTTTGAGCCGACATGTTTTTTAGGCGGTCAACTATAGGGAATCGGCTGTAGTCGCAAATGACCACCATAAAGTAGTCACCGTTTGGGAATGGACCACAACAATCTACTGACACTTCGTCCCAAGGCTTTTTCGGTAGTGGACTAGGTCTGATAGGTTCCTGGTTTGCTGTTGGCGAAACTGACAAACATGGAATACAGTTTTTGCATATTTCATCTACAAGTCTGTCCATGTACGGAAACCAACATGTTTCTCTAAGAAGCGCTTTACAACGAACGCGACCTTGATGACCCTCGTGTGCTAAATTAACCATCTGGCGTTGCAGCTTATCCGAAATGCACAATCTAGTGCCGCGTAGTAAAATACGACCATCGTTAATGTTCATCACTGTCAATTCTTCCGCTAATTGTTGATATATTTTATAGCTGGCATCCGACTGACATGTTTGTTTATGCCACGCAGTGTTCTGCACTGCGTCCATAACGGCCATTAAAATATCATCTTTCTGAGTGACACGCGCAATGTCAGCAAGGTTTAATGAATCTGGTACCGCTGACCAAGCAATGAAATTCACGTAATCTTCAGCAATGCTGTATTTCGGCTGGTCATTAAGCGGTTGTCTAGAACAGTAATCAGAGATCATCTGCTTCCCTGGGCGATATTTCACTGTGAAATTGTATGTCGTTAGTTTTAATCGCCACCGTGCCAACCTAGCTGATTGTATTTGTTTTGTGTTGTTGAAAATTGATTCCAAGCTTTTATGATCTGTAATCAAAGTGAATTCTTTGCCGAACAAATACAAGTGGAAATGTTGACATCCAAAAACGCAAGCAAGCATTTCCCTTTCAGACTGAGAATATCGTTGTTCTACAGGTGTCAATGATCTGCTGGCATAAGCAATGATTTTCCCGTTTTGTATCAAAATCGCTGATAAACCTACTGGGCTTCCATCACACCATAGCTCTGAGTGTTGCAAGGGACAGAAGTATGTCATGACCTGGTCGCTAACCAATGCGTTTTTAAGCTGATTGAATGATGAGTCTTGTTCTGGCCCCCATACGAACTCTTGTTTGTCTTTCGTTAGACGCCTGAGAGGCTCCGACATGGTTGAGTAGTCATACATGAACCTTGACACGTAGTTAGTCATGCCCAGAAATGACCTTCTCCTACATTTTTCGGGTTTTCCATGTTTTTAATGGCTGTGACTTTCTCTGGGTCTGGTGATATTCCGTTTTCCGAGAATATATATCCATAGAACTTGATTGAACTTTTCCCGAATTCGCATTTTTGCTTGTTGAGGGTAAGGTTCTTGTCTTGTAGTCTTTGAAGTACGGCTTCTAGCCTTGCGTCATGTACTTTTTTATTTGGCCCGTGTATAATAATGTCATCTGAAATATTCAGTGCTCCCTCTAAGCCTGATAGTACCTGTCTGACCTCGTTTTGAAATATTTCGGGCGCCACATTCACACCGAAATTTAAGCGTTTGTATCTCCATAGTCCGATATGTGAGGCAAACACGGTCATTTTGCGCGATTCTTCGGACAATTCTAACTGATGGAACCCTTTGTTAAAATCCACTTTTGAGAACACAGTTGAGCCATTGAGTTCCAATATAATGTCATCAATTGTAGGCACGACATGCCTTTCGCGCTTCAATGCCAAATTGGCCTTTCTCATGTCGACGCATAACCGAATTTGATCAGGGTTGTTGGGTTTTGGTGCTACTACCAGGTTCGAAACCCAAGGTGTCGCGCCGGTCGCCTTTTCAATCACGTCCAGTTGTTCTAGGCGCTTGATTTCCTGTTCAACTTTCTCTCGCACGTGAAATGGTACGCGGCGTGCAGACTGTGCTGTGGGAACTACAGATTCATCGATATGAAATTTGACTTGCTTTCCCTTCAGTTTGCCTAGCCCTGTGAACACCGGCTTGAATTTTTCAAATAATTCCATGTATTTCTCATCCCTAGACACAGACTTTATCACTGGTATTATTCCCAATTCCACTGCGGTTTCATAGCTGACCAGATTTTCGGATGCTCCACGAATAATGAAGAAATCCGCTGTGGTGTACTTTAAGGTTCGATTTTTCCATTTTAGGCAAAAACGCCATTTTCCTTATCAACTGTTTATCAAGCACATTAAGACTGGAACCTGTGTCCACAAACACAACTACATATATTCCGTTAATTTTGATTTTGATTTTAGGTAGTTTCCTGGAGCGTATATTGTTTATATTGAAACTAACCTCTGAGTCCGACTCACTGTCGTTCTCGTTCGGAGATTTTACAATTCCTCGCACTTGCTGGCTTCCTTGTCTTGGGCGCTTTCTGCATATCTTCACAAAATGGTTCATTTTATGGCAATAGTTGCACGTTGCTCCCTGTGCCGGGCATGTGTTTCGATGTGGATATGCGCCTCCACAGTTCCTGCATGCTTCATTTTGCCTGTTTGACGGCTTTCCATGTTGCGTTGAATTTGGCGTGAAGCTTTTGTGCACCGTCCTACGTTCCGGCTGAGGTACCGGATAACGGCTGCGAACTTTGTTCACTTCCGGGTTCACTTCCGGCTGTTTATCCATAGCGCGGGACTGTCGATCCGCGATCTCCATCGTTCTTGCCATGGTTAAAATGTCGATGAGAGTTTTCTCTTCCTGCAGGCATCTTGTCCTGAGTTTCCTGGAGGTACAGCCTTGAATTATTTGGCTCTTCATTTCATCCTCTTTATTTGTGAATTCACAATTTTCTGCTTTTTGGCGTAAGCGTGTGGCGTATTGATCTGTTGATTCATGCCTTAACTGATCCATGTTTCTAAACTCATATCTTTCAAACTCTTTGTTCTTTCTTGGTTGGAAGTAGTTCAGAAGTGCTGTTTTAACATTGTCATAATTTGCATCGTCTGCGCCCAAATCTAAAGTATCATAGATGTCATATACATCGTCCCCTGCGTAGTGCAATAACAGTGCCTTCTTTCTTTTCTTTGATTCAATGCTTAATCCGACAAATAAATTCTCCAATTTAGACACATATTTCGTCCAACGAGTTCCAAGCGAATTTTCTCCCCCATGCACTTCAAACTTGGGAAATGATGGTAATCCTGCCATTGACAATATTTCAGTTTAAATCCTTGATTTAATAATTATCACAAAATTAATTTCATCCTCGTCGCCAATGTAATGTTCTATGTTGTGTATTGTTAGAACATATAATAACAGACCCTTGTGTATATAAGGGGTAAGACCCGAAACGGGATTTGTATAATATACGTTTATTCAGGATAATACTTTAACAACAAGTCACGCTGATCATTTGAATACATGTATCTAATGCATGCATATAATTGCCACGCTATTCGCTGACGGGACTAGCTAGTAGGCGGAGCTTATCAGTACCGGACTAGCATATCAGTGACCACTACACATGTCAGACGCAGACACCGCACAAACACATACACGCCTCACAACACCTTTTATAATGGCATAATACAGTAGTCTTGACGTTAAAAGCTGACACTAATAGCACGAAATAAACAACAAACATTTCATGGCATAATATCATTCATGAATGTCGGTCATGATTGTACTAATTTTGCCCCAACATGCGGATATCATGGAATTTAATATGATAACGGTTTGATGGAAATGAGGACAAAAGGTGAAGGCTTAAAGATACCAAAACAGAGACACCCGTGACAAAATTGTACCAGTCAAATATTTTTTATCTAAATCTGACATACATAGGCTTAACCCTGAAGCAATGTGTAGAGTTTCATTAATTTGCTGGGTAAATACAGAGCTAGGATTATATAACATGGTGTCATTACATGTATATGCATCATTCAATGATCAACGCATTTGTATTGAAGATCTCGTAACTTTTTATCTCTCGATGTACACATTTGAATTGAAAGACACTTAACATGCCGATGTGAGAAACATTTAAATAGGTCGAATGTTCAGAACAAATGATTCGAATGGTAGATCGGTGCATTAATAGGATTTTAAGTCGCATAAAACCAAGTCATCGAATGATAGAATCTAGGTTGCTGTCAATGTGCTGTGATAGGTATAACTTGTAAATATCACGTACATATGGTTTATATGTCCGTGTAAATGTTAACCTGATCCTGACCTTTATGCCGGAATATATGTCAATCTTTTAAGCAAAATATACCAATGTCCGTGTGCAAATCACTGTAGTATCCTTCCCGTACGATATTAAGCGCAGAAAGTCGAAGATAAATAAAATAAATAACTTGAATTACTTATGCCAATAGGTTTGGAGCATCAGTAGTCCTATAAATAAGACCCTACATACCTTATTTCACATTGTGTTATTTTCCGGTTATGTAGGTTACGTGCAAAGTGAAAGTAAAATGTAAAATAACAACATAATGAATGTTTATGGCTAAATGGGCATGTAAACGTCTATTATTTTGGACTAGAGCATCAGGTGAATTTCTACAAGCTATCTGGCAGTTGACACAAGCAACCTTTCAGCTACGCCCACTATGAATTTTAAACCCTGCTTGACCTCTGAATAAGTTATTTAAAACCAACTGACCCCTTTAAATAATACAACAAAGAGAGCGAGTCAATTTCGCTCAATAGTTATCAACAATATATTGCATTTGTTATACAAAATGAAATATCAGTACAGAAATACCTGTCCTTGGTTTATATCCTACTTCCCCCAGGGAATATGTACAATAACAAACTCAATCCAGCGCTAGATAGAATAAATATGAATGTGTGTACCGAATAACTACTTAGACCATGAAAAGTTACATTTGTGTAAAAGCCCCCTGCGTATTGATTGTAAAGCGAGGGATTTTATATGTATGGTGGCACATTTCTGCCACCCGTTATGTACATAATTACATGTAGTTAGAAATTTCTTGTGAATTATGCAGTCAGTTATGTGTAGCAGAAATATGACACTATAATATACAAGAAATGTATTGATGCAAAGCATCCAAGGGCGCCGCAAAACTGGTGTACAATGTTTTGGAATAGCGTAATGGCGGGAAAATGTTTTGGAATAGTCCATTTTCATACTATCATTGGCGTGTATTTCCTTTTAAACACCGTAACTTGCATAAATATCCACGTTACAAGTACCAATGTGTTAATATTGATATTACTAAATTGAAAATGAAGTTTTTTATAATTAATTATTTTTTATTTTATCTTCGACACCTAACACACATGCTGTTTATGTAGAATCGTCCGTTTCGGAATAGTCCATTTTCACACTATCATTGGTGTGTATTTCCTTTTTAACACCGTAACTTGCATGAATATCCACGTTACAAGTACCACTGTGTTAATATTGATTTAAGTAAAGTGAAAATGAAGATTTTTATAATTAATTTTCATATTTTATCTTCGACACCTAACACACATGCTGTTTATGTAGAATCGTCCTATTTTTCGGGGATCAGCAAGTATCTATCGTAAACATATCGTTTTAACTTTGTAAAAGACATTTATTCGACAATACAAATGCATTAAAAATATTTTATTTCTAAATCATAAAAATACAAAAAGTAACGTGTAATATTTACTGCAGATTAACCCTTAATAAAAAAATAGATTCAGTTATAAATAGATGCTCCTACCATAGTCTCAAATATTTCGTGATTCCATTAAAGGCCCCGCCCTTATGGGCGGCGCCAATGACACTACATATGCGTGTATGTGAGTACGTCCGTGCGTGTGTAGGTGCGTGTGTGTGTGACAGAATAGAGCGCTTTACTATTTTGAGAATATAAAGATGTAATTGAACTGTTATTTGTACGTACGTTCTAGACTTTGCAGGATTTGTGTTTGCACTAGATTATCAATGTGTTCGACATAATATGTATCATTTTTCAATGTGTTCGACATAATATGTATCATTTCCCAAAGAAATTTCAAGTTAACTTCTAAGGGCGATAACCACAGTGAAGAGTTTTCTACTTAACTGACAGGGACATTTCTCGTGTACGATGCTTGACATCGGGCACGTGAAAGAACCAGGGGTGCTTCTGGAACTGGGACATCTTCTGTAACATGCGCTATCCTCCAAAAAAATCTAAAATGACTAGCATTCTTCCGGTGGCGTCGCCCATATGGGAAACCCAATTACACACTATCTAGAAATTCGCACGTAAAGCAGAACTGTATAAACCGAAAAAGGGTCTGCTCAAAATTGAAAAAATGCATTAAAGTATAGGTTAGGGGGATAATGGGATGTCTTATAATAAAATTCAACGTGTCTCGAAGTACACAGGACGTACACTCCATTAAAATACTAGGTACCCCGATGGAAGATGATCAAAATGACGAGAAATATGTGCTTTCATATAGAAACTATATAGGGAAGTTAGTTTTTCTTGGATGCCATTCATAGAGTAAGCCTATATGTAGCTTACACTTTTCTTGGCTAAAAGAACAAAACAAGCTGGCAAAATGCTTAGACATCCGTATTGTCATCAATTTAATCCATATGAAATCCGATGACAATACTTTAATTTCTAAATATTTTTAAGCTGTTTAAATAAAGAAAAGTAGTATAAAACGGGGGGTGGCAATCTTCGGGTACCCGAAGATTTGCCCTTTAGGTGTATACCCGAAGATTTGCCCTTTCCGAAGATTTGCCCTTCCCGAAGATTTGCCCTACCCGAAGATTTGCCCTTTAGACACATACCCGAAGATTTGCCCTTCCCGAAGATTTGCCTTACCCGAAGATTTGCCCTTTAGACACATACCCGAAGATTTGCCCTTTAGGTGTATATCTGAAGATTACCCTTCGCATGTGCGTGTGCACTCGCTGAACCATGCACTCCCCATGTATTTACGATCTTTTAAAATCCATTGCTTTTAAAATCCATTGCTTTTTGTTAATCCATAGACGAGCTAACTTCACACAAAAACAGTTGATACACTTGCAAACAATAGCTGTATTCAAAAGCTTAGATTTTTACGAATAACTGCAAATGATAATGGTTGTTCTTGTTCATGCAAACTATTGTTTAAGTTGTCCACGAGTTCATTTACAGAGTTCTCCTCCATTAATCGTATTGTTTCAAGCTTTTCGAGTTACGTGTTTAGAGTGAAATATTTTCATAGATTTCAAATAACTACCTATAGCTATTTCAAAACAATCTCATGATTGTTGAGAGAATAAGTGCAACAATTGCTTCACGATTCAAAAACAATTGTGTATTTATCTCATATGGCCGTGCATTCTGTTGGTGACTGAAAACTAATGTCATTTTTAATTAAATAGCATCTAAGTAATTTTTGTAAATGCCATTCTTGATTCCCCCTCTTTTAAGATGTTCAAGTAGTAATTGTAAACCACATGACTCTACACCTTTTAAGCTTGATTTATGTTCGCATTGTAATAGTTTAAGCAAGGATGATATACAAAATTGTATTTAATAGGGAAACTTTAACCACGCTTCTATTGATAAGACCAGTGACTTTATTATATGTTTGTTGGTTTATAAAGTAGGACCATTAAAATCGTCATGACATCACGAAGAAGCTTTAGTTTGTTAAGTATAAAATTACATATACCTACAATCCTAATTAATCCAGGTGAACAAATACATTTATTGATAAACTGTGGTCAACAGAAATTAAATTATTAGATTAACGTATTAACTTTTTTTGAAGAGCAATTTCAATACAGTAAAACCTTTACCATGACAACAATTGACATACATTTTTATCTAACGATAAGTTAAACGTTAAAAATATGTTAACTAAAGAATGTTATATGATAATGCGACAAACTTGTTGAAATGGTTTTGAGTCAGCGTTGCTTTAACATTACAACACTACAGTGATACGTCGCTTCTGTGGTCAGGCATTCCGTTTTCTAAAAATGTTTTTTATAGACTTTTTGAATAGTCATAGCAACATTGTGTACAATTTTGTAACACTTGCAACTCAATTTGTTTAAACGTATTATAAAAACCTACGACTTATATGTATATATTCCTATCATTTACTTAACAAATTTGATATTTAAATTGTTGTATCATCGGTATCAGCGTTAGGAAAGGTTTGTCGTAAAAACGCATCATAAGCGAAAATATAGAAATTAAGCGGAAAGCAGGCATTCCGTTTTCTAAAAATGCTTTTATAGACTTTTTGAATAGTCATAGCAACATTGTGTACAATTTTGTAACACAGCTCAATTTGTTTAAACGTATTATAAAAACCTACGACTTATATGTATATATTCTTAACATTTACTTAACAAATTTGATATTTAAATTGTTGTATCATCGGTATCAGCGTTAGGAAAGGTTTGTCGTGAAAAACGCATCATAAGCGAAAATATAGAAATTAAGCGGAAATAATGTAGAACTTCATGTCACTGTTGAAAATGATTCGATAAAAATGTATAGGAATTTAAATTTTAAAAACCACATAAAAAATTGTATAACAATAAATTGTTATTTCATCTACATTGAAAAGAAATTTTTGAACTGGATACCAAGTGTCAGTTTTAATTCAACTTTTTCTCATAGTGAACATAAAAGTTTTTATATACTCTTAGTTAAATGGTAAACACCATCTATTGGAAAAACGATCGAGAAAGAGAAGTCACAAAGCAACACCTTTGTTTATTAAATACATTTATTTTCTCTCTAAATCATCTACAGATGATTACATTTCTTTAATATAAAAGCATGAGTTTTAATAAAATAGACACATTTTTTGTTTGTTCTATCCAGATGGAACAAATGAATGTTGTCAGTCAATTCGTTGATAGAAATGTCACAGACCATAAAATATTTTATACAAAAGACATGTAGCACACTTTAGCTTCGACAATATCGTTTTACTATTAGCCCGACAAGTTCGACAGTCCTGTTATATCACTATCACTCAGTATCTTCCATTTGTTCCGTATCTTCTTCATCTTCCAACTGTGGAGTAACGTAATTGTCCAGCACTTTATCGAACAGAAATCTCCGTTTAAGAATGGCGTACTTTAAGGCTTCCTCCCCTTCGTAGTGTTCTGTTGCAATGAGTTGATTGACTGTCTTCTTTATCGCTTTATAGATGGGATCTTTCTTCATAGCATCGAACCACACCAGTTTACTTCCGAAAATGTTCATCATGGCTTTCCTGTAAGTGCTTTTCATGTCCTCAAAGACATTTTCTCTGGCTTCAGTTTCACTGATCTCGGTATCTTCTTCCATAAGCTTATTCACATCGGCTTCATACTGCGACTGACACATATCAAACGTTTCATCTACAATGTATTCCCAAGGATCAATATCCAAACTCTTCTCAGAGGTTACAGACATATCGTCGTCGCTGTTATCAGAATTGTTTTCATCAACAATATCGTCGTCGCTGTTATCAGAATTGTTTTCATCAACAGGTCCAAAAATGTCCTCTTGTACAGAAATGTCTGACATCGCGTCTTCCTCTGAATCTTCGTCCGGATGCGCAGACCTTTTATGCCGTAACATATTATCCCGTCTTTTAAAAACTTTGAAACAGATATCGCATTCAAACATCGCGCTTGAAGCTAAACTGCAAATGAGGAGGAATCATGTAAGTGTTCAGTTTAATACATGTCCAATAGTAGTGATGTTTTCGTCTTCTTTTGAGGTCTGCTTCGGCTTTCTACTCGCAGATGGCGCCCTCTGTCTAGGTTTCTTGGTACTCTTGTTACTAATACTGTCCAACTTCCCTCTGGAACCTTTGCGCTTCCGTTTTTCACTGATTTCTTTCATTCGTTTCAACTCCAGTTCGATTAATGACACTTTAGGTTTGGACTGCCGTTCAAGCATACTCTTAGCTATAGCTGTCGTCTGCTCCGCTGGGAGAACCATCCGTATGTACATTTCGGAATGAGGCATAGGATTTGCTCGAGATATGCTCTTTTTAAACTTCCTCCTTACTTTCTTCTCTTTAGTATCAAACATATCCATTTTCTGAATGCACGTCTTCACTCATTGACACCCAAGAATATAGAGAGCTCGACAAAATATCAGTCAGCTTATTTATCGTTTAGGACTTTACCTTCGAAATCCAATCCCCATTAACCTCACAGTTTTCTTCCTAGCGTATGTTTCAGATGACTCAAACATGATTTTTGGTCCTGAAAGTTTTTTCACAGCACACGCTTATATAAGAATAATACCCACTTGAATGCCATACTCTTAAATGGTGTAAAAGATTTCTCCAAAAACAAGAAATAGTAACCACATTTGGAACATTGAAATATACGATTGTCGACTCCGTTTTGATCCATTGCTGCCGATTTTAAAATGACAACTTCGCCACACTGCGCAATTCCAATAATATAATATATCACTTAGTTATGTACAACGCAAAATGGCTCGTTCTAAACGTTTCTGGCACTCTCGTACCTGCCTCAGAGGAGAAGTGACATTGATTTGGTAACTCATGCGTATACTCATACATTGTACCAACAACATGGTTATAAAATGGTGGAATGACTGTCAATTATTTCATCAATTGATGACAAAAAACAGTATGTGCACATACACAAAACATGATTTTGTGCGTCTATCTATATGCACATGTATACGCAATTAAGTCCTGGTGTATCTAATGAATGAGACAAAACGTACATGGTTATGTAGTTAAAACCTTGAGGGGTGAAAGCAAGGCTAATATATCTGCATAATGAGAAAGAAGCACTTGTTTCACTCTCAACTGAGACTTGTCAAACCAAACCAGTCATCACCATGGTCATTGTCGTCAAATTTCAAATGCTTCCTTCAAAATACTATTGTTGTAAAAAATATATACCATACAATTCCATTGTACACAATTGTTTCAAAGTTATTTTGTGCAATGTGTCAATTCACAGACTGCATCTGATATTTTCAGAGCAAATGAAACTATGATCTGCATTTTACATACAAAGTAAATATCACCCTGTTCAACTAGGAGGAAATGTACAAATATTGGGTCATGGTATGTCATTTTTCTTGTTCACCACTTATTTGTTTATTTGCTTCTCATTGTAAGATGATCCTTTTCTGTATGTTGTAAGGCGCTCTTTCTAGTCAAAAACGCCAATCAACAAATGAGCGCTGCTGTGGGATTTACAACCTCATCGTTAAGTGACATAAGTTCAAGGAAACACCACATACATGTGATGTCACTACAAAGTATATGCAAGCAGGAAACACTATTTACTCCATACGGTTACTTCGTTTTTATATTGCCTTATGGGGCAAATATTGCTTACTGTCAGTACATGGTGACGTCACATGTAACGTTTTCTGGAAATGACGTAGAGGTTGGAACTCGTACAGCTGCGCTCAAATAATGTTTGCATTCAGGTGAAATTCTTCACATTCCAATCTCCTATGACAAAATTGTGGGAAATTTAAGAGAATTCCTCTTTGGAAAAATACAGTAGCCACTGAACGAAAACTCAGTGGTTTTAAAAGAAAGTTCTCTAGCACGTCCATATGATATGAAAGGTTGCTAGTGTGTTCTAATTGTTTCCGTTTTACTGCATCGTCTGTGTGTTGATTTAAGATATTTGTACATGTATAAATAATGAAAGTAGTAATTAAATAAATACTTCATGTTCCTATTTACTTTACTATTTAATGTATCAATACGTTATGGGACTTGTGCTTTGTTTCCAATAATGAACACCGTCGGAAAATTATATGAACTTTGCAGATCTTGTGGTGGCAGTGACGCGAGATCAAGCATGGACTATAACCATTGCAACAAGTACTAATATCACAGCGATTTTACCAATTGGCCACTTACTAAAGCATATAAGTGTGTAGGCCTATCTGCAACTGAACTTTCAGTACAATTCACTGAATAAAATAGCGCAACTAATTTCCGAAGTTTATGACTCAAAAGGCTGTAAATGCATGGTACTGTTAAGTTTGATTCATGTTCATTTGGTCCGCAGTCCTGTTTTTTCTCCCCACTATGGTTTCAATTCCTACCCTAGGGTTCCGAGAGGTGAGGCCATCATTGGTAAGTGTAACATTTATTATGTCATTCCATTTCGCACGTCAAAACAAATTCAGTTAAAATATTGGGGGAGGGGGGGGGGGGGGGAGGGGCAACAGTCTGCGTAGAATTGGCCAGATTAAAATTTATAAGCACATATATTTATGCATGCTTTGATGTCACATAATAACTTACTGTCCCTGTCTGTTTCTATCAATTAATAAAATGAATAAAACAAGACCCGTTTTTCAACAATTGTATTTTTTAACATACTCTTCTGAGTAATAATCTTGTATATATTCGTTGACATTTTCAAGAGCATTCTGAGCATGTACACGTATAACATGTAGTTAACAGCAGACGGTGAATTTCTTGTCGACTACAAAGTCTGTTTTCTGATAGCATAAACAGGGTCTCCCACTTTGACTGTACCACAAACATCCGGCGAACCATTAATTCCAAACACACATTCGTTGTACTTGTTATATGGAGGTATAGAACGAATCCTGCAGTTTAAAAAATAATGGTATAATTGTCCATCATGTAAGCGACTATTAACCAAATGGTGTGAAATCCATGGTGCAATGCATTTATTCGAATTGGGGAAGATATGGCGATGCTTTGTGCGCTCGTGTTCGTATAACATGTACACTATACAGAAAGATTAACCTGAACAATAGTCCGTGTTTATTTACTTGCAAATGGTTGTAAACAATCAGTGAGGTGGCCAGCCAATGCAAACACGTTTTGCTAAATATTGACCAATAGACACTGTGAACACAGCCAATGGTATTCTCAACTAAGTTTGAATCAGTACCCGTGTCTTCTGTTTGTGTTTGCGCCTCGATACACATAAACGCTCGCCTTATCGCATATGATTTATACATGACACATTGAATGGCAAATGGCAACACTACACGGGTATTAATTATAACAGTGTCATGAAGTGAGTAAGTGTGATATTAATAATACAATGTAACAGTTTCATGAAGTAAGTGTGTTTTTCTGTTTGTTTGGGACCATACAAGTGAAAAGATGCTGTATTTACAAAGAAGATTTGCCTACACAGATCAAGACTTAAGAAAAGGGACTGAACATGGATTATATATCTATGATTTGAAAGTGAACTTTATACAAGAGAGGTTCATTTTTCATACATTGGACTCTTTGTATGCTTCAATAAATGTAAAATAGACGAACAAGATACCGTTTCAATGTTTTCAGTGGTTCTCCATCCTCTTGCTTGACGCCTTTTTCTGGATCAACTGTCGTCAAAATACATCTGCATAAGAACAACAATACATACGTTCATCACATTTATAGGTACAATCATGTACTTCAAAACTGGACAATAAACCTCACACATCAATAAATCCATCAAAAATATCACAGCAAATGTGGCTGAATTATCATGTTTTGTTATAGTTTTGTTTGTTATGTAGTTTGTTTAATAACTTTGTTAATAACTTTCAGAACTTTGCACCGCTTGTTGCCCTGACAACATGTCATTGGTTTTCAATCGTTACTATAAATTTACCGTCAAATGTTACGAGGAATATATAAGGGACTTAATGACATAGGATGATAACCGATGGAGGAGTTTTGTCAGATACGATGAAACAGCCACCAGGTACATAGACCTGATAAGAATTTTGAACAGGGTTTTCATGCCAGGAACATCTCCTACATTGAAGAAACAAAATTGTACCTAGTACGGAAATGAGATAAAGACAACGGTTTCCAGTGTGCATCCCGATGAGTTAAAATATCTGAGAGAAACAGGCACATTCGCACGAGTCGGCGGAGGAAGTATGCCTTAAATAAGAGGCATATCCAGATATGTGCCTCGGACTGCTACCAACTGAGCTAACAGATAGCTGAGCTTGAATAATATTACATATAATGCTGCAAATTCATACACAAAAACGAACACTAAAGTCTAAATTCGGATACAAACCTGTCACATGCTGATAAGCATCTCATCTGAACTTGGTCACCAAAAAGTATTTCTTCCCACTCGTCCTACATTTATATTGTACATATAATGTATCACATACATGTATAATGCACTCTGTTGACAAATTATCACAAACTAATTTGAAATGGAGTTTTCTTTAATTAATTACCCTGCACCGACTCTATCCTGGAAACAATGCCAATGAGTACGCTCTCCAGTGTTTTGTGTTATAAACCGTCACAGACAATTTACTATGAACAAAAACTAAGGATAATGGTTTGAAACATACAAGTATCTACATGTATCGAGTCTATTTGTCTTACCTTCTAGTATCAATAATGCAAAAAATCGTACAGAATAAATGAATAAATAGGTCGTTGCCGATCTGACTTCACGCGTTTGATTTACATGTACATTGAACAAAACCTCCGATACTGCAATACTGAATATATCCTCGAATTGTTTTTAAACGTATCAATCAATGTAAAATTGCAGATATAAAATTGTTGGATAAAGTAATCTGTCACACTCAAGTTTAGAAAACAGACAACATCATGATGCATAGAAAGCATTTGTGATGGGTGAACAGGAATAGTATTACATTGAGGTGGGTTTAATTTTATCAAGTAAAACTTGATCATGCAAACTTACGTTGAATCCAGGAGGTGACACATATGGTTGTATGTTTCCTGGAATCCAGCTATGGTTGATGGATGATCTGATTAAAATGTAAGCACACGCATTTACCGCATTGAAGAAAATGGGCAAAACAACCTATGACGAGATGGTCAAGTTGAAAGGCTCCACGGTTGACAAAACACTTGAACGTAGCATGTTCTTACACACTTAGAAGAACACCAAGTCTCAGAGGAGACTAACAAACGCAGCAACAGAAAGCCGAAGCCAAATATGAATGAATGTATACCTCTACGTTCTAAACGCTATTCCTCGATAGTCAGTATATATCTACATTTAAACATACCTTCCAAAAGATACTGAATTCCAGCTCTGTCCCGAATTGAATAACCTTACCTGTATCATTTTGTTAGATGTAGATGTATTTCTACAGCAGATTGTGGGGGAAAGAACGAAACGATGACGGAACTAAAAACAATGCACGCATCATCCTCGTGAATTGTTTCAAAGTGCTATGGAACCAAGTATCTGACATGCACTACATGTTATTATACTGCGACATGACCTTTATATACTCACCGTCACGTTTGTTGAATTCCAATTCATACAGTAACCATTGGTCTACGGCTTTGCATTTGTTGATTGATTAATGTACACTCACCTTGAACAAGCATCCAGACATCTCAACTGAACATCTTCACCGATCCTAATTTCATCCCAGGAGTCCTAATTAAGCAATAAATGGAGGTACTTTGACATGATTACTAAGACAATGATGGAACATGTAAAAACAGTGACGTGTTTGCCACTACGAACAAGCAAATGTGTTATGATGAACTTCCTTCTAGCGGTGTTTCCACTCAGCGTCGCTGGACCGTTGCACCTTGTTTCGATTGCAAACGATTTCATATCCATGTACATCTCCTTTGAAACAACTGGATAAGGCCATTTATACTGAGGATGAATATTAATGATAAACAAAGCAGCATGAAGAGTCCATAAAAAGACAAAACTGTAGCAATGACAATCCATTTCATGAAGAGCATATGTCATGCCGATATTGCAGAAACTTTTAGGGACAAAATAAACTTGATGGGGGTTTCAAAGCATGAGAACAAGCATCAAGCACATCAGATTGGCAGAATAGCAGAATTGATGTAAAGAAGTGATGTGAGATGACATAACAGATAGATTAATGCTAAAATATACCTCCTCGAAAGCATCAGTTCCATCGATGACAATATTTGGTCGGAAACTTTTCATTGTGACTGGTCGTTTTAACTGTTTGTTTAATGCTTCCAGTGATGATGTTGTAAGAAAGAGATAAGAAGCCCAGTCTGCAAACCCGGTCTGTAAAATACGAGCATTTATGTTTAAATGTGTCTTCCGTACCAATACGTTCCAGGGATGAAGGCGAAACAAGTCTTCGATTCATGTACATGCAATATGATGTGAACATATTTTTATTGGAATGTGACAGACACGAACACATAAAAATACAGTATAATATCTACTAAACGTAGGGATAACCCTTCCGTGTTTTAGTACAGTTTTAGGTACTTTTGCATGAGCGGAACCGACGCCTCCACCAATAAACTGACGATGCTTTCTCGTTGATTCTCGTTGATAATCTCCAAAATGTTGCTCAATGCATCGCCATGCTTAATTTTTACATACAGTATGAATAGTTACAGTATATTTCAGACAGAAGATGTACACAATTTGTAGATTCTATATTATTTGTATCATATCTTTTTTTTCATAAGCTCGCCAGGTTTAAGGTGGGGTCGCACGCCGGCTCCGCCTCCTTAAATCCGCCATTGTTTAGCATGGTAAAGACTTAACCAGTGTTCCTGGGCAGTTTCAAACAAGTACTAACGCATGTCGACATTTTCCTCATACAAATAGTTGACAGAGGACCAAACACTTTAGATGCATTATCCTCAGCCCCGTCATCACGCTCAGTCCCACATGTGTTCATATGCAAACTAGTCCTTAGCTGTTGTTAGAGAACATGTAATAATAACAAAGCCATTCACTCACCACGTCAGTGTCCGTAGCGCTAGTCTGCCACGGTTTGAGTTCGTTAATAAAATTTCTGTCTTCGAGTTCATGCGAATAAAATACAATTCGTAATCCTGGTGACCCTAAATATTGTGAGACCCACTGAGCTGCAGCATCCCCACAGTCAATACATTGAGTTTGACACTCCCAGACACTGTGAATAAATATGCATTGATATGCATTGCATGTACACAATGTACAATAATACATAGTTCTCGCATCTACAATATTTACCTGCCTTGTTCTGGATTGTCGGCCATTTTGATAGGAAAATTTCCTTAAAGTTGATGGGGAATATAATGTAAACGATGATCAGATATATAAAATATTACTCATTCATTTATGCTTATGTGGGCAGTTGGCTCAGTAAGTTGAAGAAAAAGTGGTTGTCACATGCAAATTCTCTTGGTATTTTCTCAAGTATCATATATTTGTAAATAACTCCTATAAGGGCTTATCAGTTGTGCCTATCAAAAAGGCCGACAGTTAAGAACAAGGGAGGTAAACAGTGTAGATGTGAGAACTAAGTATACCTTATAAGCAATATAAGTCGCCATAATGTACACTGTTTGAAACATTCAATCTAAAGAGTTTAATATGAAGTTGTGAAGTTTATGAATATGGGTTGCCGTCAGATAGAAAATTTATTTTTATATGAATCCTATTGGACTGAATTCCGATAGTATTGCTTTACTCTGGAGACCAGACATTTCCATGACATGAATATAAATAGCATTTTATCAAAATATACGATTATGCGTCTGTATGTATACAACGTCAGATAATTAAATCACATTGGAGCGAATATTTGACACAGCATCTAATTTTGAAATTCAGAAATGGACGGTATTGTATAAGGAATACACTAGAAACCGTTTACATACGGTCTTTCATTGTATGTACAAGTATGCACCAAAGTCGGCTTAATGATCTTTAACTGCGAATAGTCCATGCAGTCGTACGTACAGTTTGTGAAAATGATCAAGCATAGATAACTAAAAAGTATAAGTCCATGAATGAAAACATACAAACACGTATTGACGTTCTTCCGTGTTTTTTTCATTTGTTTCGGCAACAACAATGGCCGCATTCCAGGGGCCGATAATTCAAGTTCATTACCCGCAACTCGTACTGAAATAAGCGCCATTTTCGGCTCTTGTCTTTGTGATAGAAACCGCATATTATCCCTAGTTAGCATCCAATGTCTGAAATAGAAGCTTACATAAGTATCTAGCTTATTGGAAACAGTTAACTTCATGACATTCTTAACAATAACAATTAAGACACGATGACAAAATATTGGATAAGATTAGAATGTGAAAAACGTTTCTAAAACACAGGTGCTAGGCGCGTTGATTGGTCTCTAAAGATATGTAAATCAACCACCAACTATATATATAAGAGAGAGAATAGGTTGCTACAGGGAACGCAAAATACATAAAAAATGTCTCCCCACATATGCCTCCGGGAAAACAACAGTCCATAAAACATCAGGGATTTGAGGAGCTACAAGGGTAAATTCTTCAAAAAACGTTTCCCTTGTTCAATGAGTGAATTTAGTGGTTGATTTACACATTTTTTTGGACCAATCAGCGCGCCTGGCGCCTTTGTGTGCTACATGTACGCATGGAAGGATGACAATGTACTTTAAAAAAGCCAGATTGAAAAACTATTTACCTGTCTGTTACACTGTCAAATTTAAGTCCATGTCTAGAACACTCCGCTTCATCCAAGTATACACCTTGACATGACTTCACCGGGTAACATATCAGCTCTTTCACAGTTCCAATTAACTCGAACCGGTCTTGTCGCCTCTCGCGCATGCGCCACAAGAATACGTATTTCAAGGCAGCTGCTGCTGTCAGTCCAACAAGAATAGATAAGTTTTCATCCATTGTCGTTTACCTAAACGTATAGCAAATGATGAAAATCTATTAAAAACACATATAATTCATCATCTTGCACTGATGTAGCTAGCTATTTCAGGTTACTGATTACAAATACCGAGCAGATATAGATTGATGACAAAAATAAGATAATCGTTAAACGCCAGAGGAAATATCAACTAAGTCAAGTATGGTTTCTATACGAGTTGTCGATTATTGGATTAGAGAACACCATCGTGTTAATTTTGTACCATACATAGATCTATTGTGCTAGACATTCTGTGACATTCTGGATTCTAAACTGATCCTGGAAAATCTAAAAGTTCCAGTTATTTCAGAAGAAGTACGGTTAAGTGAATGCCTCAATTCATCAGCTTTGTTTTTTTCCAGATTAAGCCTACATTCATTTTTTCACCTTTTTCTTAAATTTTGTTTAGAAAAATTATGTTTATATTAAAAGTACGATGAAAAATGTGATACATCCCAATATGAAACGATAACCAAGTGACTAGCCAGCTCTTATATTTTCAATGTGTTCAAGCACATTCTTTCACCATATTTAATGCAAATGTGTGTGGTAAAATATAAATGCAAATTCCCCCGTCAAAATATCAAAATAATTAAAAAGTTTAAATCATTTGAAAGGTAACAAATGACAGTTTGTTATTCCACCCGTGTATAGAAGATCATTTTAAAATATGTTTTTAAGTTAAAGGCAAAAATATGAACTTCTCCCTCTATATGCTATACAAACACCACGCAGCGGTTATCTTCCCTTGCAATACAACAATAATTATAAGGGAGATAACTATAAGGGGAGATCACTGCGTATGAGATTGTATTCTATAGTGTCGACTGAAGCCATTTTGAGTGCTTTCGCGCTTATCGGAAAAAATGAAATTGTTGTACATATATAAACCAAACGTGCCAAAAACTTTTCCGAACACAAACATTGTTAATATACGCCGAATATAAGCTTTATCTATAGCACAAACTGTGCTATTGCATATATAATTACGATTACACCTATATTATTCACCCACGGTAACGTGCTATTTACAAACATGATTACGGACAGATTTTGGATGAGTCAACACAATATTTGGGAATGCAGTCGTGACTAAGGTGTGAAATGCACAATGGGATTAAGTGCATGCGGTCGTTTAATGGATTATTTAACTATCTTTTTTACCTGTCGGGACTGGTTTAATGCGGTCGCTGGTCGCGTTATAGAAAAGTCGTTTAATAGATACAATTTATATAGTAAAAACACTCGGGCGGGAATTTAAGTGGTCGTTTAATACAAAAGTCGCTTATTACAGGTGGTCGCTCGAGCAATGTCTACTGTATATTATTTCCCCACGGTAACGTGCTATTTACAAACATGATTACGGACAGATTTTGGATGAGTCAACACAATATTTGGGGAATGCAGTCTCTAAAAAATAATGATGTATCATTATCAACTATTTTTTATATTTATATTACAGGGGAGGGGGGCATAATGTAAAGCGTTTTACGAGCTATCCCTTTTCACGACGTGGACTAGTCATTTTTTTTCATTTTTTTTTATGCATATATGTAATTATAACTCTTATTAAGAGTGGCTATATACTAAAAGTTGGTTCTGTTTTTATGTTATTGTAAAATGTATGTACATGTATATAGATGAGACGAAAATAAAGATTAAAATATACGAAACACTGTTTGTGTGGATATCACGGGTAACGTTGTCAACCGGATGTGATGTTATAATCGACTTAACATAATCAGCTGACTTTGTTGTTTAATTATAAACAAACAAATGATTGTATAGTGATTATTTAATGATTGCATCATGCTATAGACGCATCTATTTAAGTTCGAATGTTTAACAATGGGCTGGAATGCAAACTTAAATAGATGCGTCTATAGGACACGAATGCTCCGCTATTGGCTTTTCAGTAGAATGAAAATACTTTGTTTGTAAGAACAAATACTTTTGAAGCAATATTAAATAGAAAACCGTTTTTTTAATTACAAAAAGTGTCATAACTTCTCCAAAAAATGACAGATTGTAACTGAAATCACATATGACCTGTATAATATAATTCTATGTTGATATGCGAAATATGAATTGATCCTTTCAAGAGGTATAGATCTGGAAACAATTTTTAATTTCAAAAATGTCATATTATAATACTGGTTCCAACAACTGCCGAAAAGTTATTAGTTAACGTCAATCAGACTATATATAGTTTAAAAATTAATACAGCAACGAGTACAAAACTACATCTGTCACCAATAACTTTAAATGTTAGAGACTTGGTTCACTGCCCGTCCGTATAATGCGATATTTGTGATAGTTAAATTCAGCTTGTAAATTTCACAACATTTCCTATGCATTTCTTAATTTAAAACTGTACTAAATGACCAATAATTAATACAGGAAAATCTTTATTAATCAAACAATTATTAATTAAAGAAATAAATGAATATATGTAGAATAAAGAGTACAAGAGCCACTATGTTACATACGTTATCGTTGGAGCACTATAAAGTATACAAATGTAAATCGGATCACCTTGGCTATTTGTTGTCTCCGAACTGTTACGGAAACTGCCGAGATGTTGCGATTGGCACTTTCTACCAGCATGTACTAGTCCAACAGAATAACATGATACATGTATCTTATTGGCATGCTGGAAAACGGCGAGGCTATAATTGAACACATTTTATAGGTAGGCTACAAAGGGCATGCATTGAGTAGAACTTTTAAAACTGTTTAATACAGCACACAAAATTGTAATGTTTTAGCTTTAGCGCAAAACTTTTCATCAATCCATCATTATATATATACATGTCAGACGCAGACACCACACAAACACATACACGCCTCACAACCCCTTTTATAATGGCATAATACAGTAGCCTGCAGTTAAGCTGAGACTAATAGCACGAAATAAACAACAACATTTTCATGGCATAATATCATGAATGTCGGTCATGATTGTACTAATTTTTGCCCCAACATGCGGATATCATGGTATTATGATAACGGTTTGATGGAAATGAGGACAAAAGGTGAAGGCGATGTACGATGAGGATATTTCAGGCGACTGTCGGCTAACATTTAAATATACCAAAACAGAGACACCCGTGACAAAATTGTATCAGGTGAAATAATTTTTATCTAAATCTGACATACATAGGCTTAACACTGAAGCAATCACGGTGTAGACTGGGACCAAGTATCATTCAATGACCAACGCATTTGTATTGAAGATCTCGTAACTTTTTATCTCTACATGCTTGTACACATTTGAATTGAACGACACTTGATATGCCGATGTGAGAAACATTTAAATAGGTCGAATCTTTCGAACACATGAATGGTCGGTCGGTGCATTATTGGGATTTTAAGTCGCATAAAACCAAGTCATCGAATGGTAGAATCTAGGTTGCTGTCATCATGCTGTGATTGGTATAACTTGTAAATATCACGTACATATGGTTTATATGTCCGTGTAAATATTAACCTGATCCTGACCTTTATGCCGGAATATATGTCAATCTTTTACGCAAAATATACCAATGTCCGTGTGCAAATCACTGTAGCATCCTTCCCGTACGATATTAAGCGCAGAAAGTCGAAGATAAATCAAATAAATAACTTGAACTTATGGCAATAGGTTTGGAGCATCAGTAGTCCTATAAATAAGACCATACATACCTTATTTCACATTTTGTCATTTTCCGGTTATGTTGGTTACGTGCAAAGTGAAAGTAAAATGTAAAATAACAACATAATGAATGTTTATGGCTAAATGGGCATGTAAACGTCTATTATTTTGGACTAGAGCATCAGGTGAATTTCTACAAGCTATCTGGCAGTTGACACAAGCAACCTTTCAGCTACGCCCACTATGGATTTTAAACCCTGCTTGACCTCTGAATAAGTTATTTAAAACCAACTGACCCCTTAATACAACAAAGAGAGCGAGTCCATTTCGCTCAATAGTTATCAACAATAAATTGCATTTGTTATACAAATATCAGTACAGAAATACCTGTCCTTGGTTTATATCCTACTTTCCCGGGGAATATGTACAATAACAAACTCAATCCAGCGCTAGATAGAATAAATATGAATGTGTGTACCGATTAACTACTTAGACCACGAAAGGTTACGTTTGTGTAGAAGCCCCCCTGCGTATTGATTGTAAAGCGAGGGATTTTTTATGTATGGTGGCACATTTCTGCCACCCGTTATGTACATGATTAGTTAGAAAATTATTGTGAATTATGTAGTCAGCTTTGGGTAGCAGAAGTATATGACACTATAATATATGACACTATATATGCGTGTACGTGCGTCCGTGCGTGTGTGTGCGTGTGTGTGTGACAGAAAAGAGCGCTTCACTATTTTGAGAATATAAAGATGTAATTGAACTGTTATTTGTACGTACGTTCTAGATTTTGCAGGATTTGTGTTTGCACTAGCTTAATATCTATGTGTTCGACGTAATATGTATCATTTTGCAAAGAAATTTAACTTCTAAGGGAGATAACAACTGCGGAGAGTTTTCTACTAAACTGACATTTCTCGTGTACGATGCTTGACATCGGGCACGTAAAAGAACCAGGGGTAACATGCACTATCCTCCAAAAAAATCTAAAATGACTAGCATTCTTCCGGAGGCGTCGCCCATATGGGAAACCCAATTACACACTATCTAGAAATTCGCACGTACAGCAGAACTGTATAAACCGAAAAAGGGTCTGCTCAAAATTGAAAAAATGCATTAAAGTGTAGGTTAGAGGGATAATGGGATGTCTTATAATAAAAATTCAATTCAACGTGTCTCGAAGTACACAGGACGTACACTCCATTAAAATACTAGGTATCTCAAAGGAAGATGATCAAAATGACGAGAAATATTTGCTTTCTTATAGAAACTATATAGCGAAATTAGTTTTTCTTGGATGCCATTCATAGAGTAAGTCTATATGTAGCTTACACTTTTCTTGGCTAAAAGAACAAAACAAGCTGGCAAAATGCTTAGACATTCGTATTGTCATCAATTTATTCCATATGAAATCCGATGACAATACTTGAATTTCTAAATATTTTTAAGCTGGTTTAAATAAAGAAGTCTTACGCTTTTGTCTCATTTGTCTCGAAAGGATGACAGCGCCACGTTTCCTCTTGGTAAGATAGATACATTTGAAAATTTGCTTAGGTTTGCTACTAATGCTCGCTGTCACGCACATGAAACTTCATTTTTCACTTTAATTATCTACAACATTAACGGTACCACACGGCATACTTTCCGTACCGCTGCATAGCGTAATAGGCAAGCATGAGCACCTGGCGTATTTAATAATACAATGTACTTTCTTAAATGTTCTATTTGATACAGTGCAACCCCTTCAGAGCAACCCTTTTCTAAGCACCAACCTCTCTTCAACAGTAGTACATTTTTTTATATAAAGAAGTTATTGTCAAATTTACCTGTCTAGGGAACCAGCCTCTCAACATCAGTAGGGTAAAAAGGACAGGAGTCAGCATCGCTTTATGAAGATTTTGCTCCTTGTGATGATTTTGCTCCTTGTGATGCCTTGCTCCTTGAGGTACCTTGCTCCTTGTGGTGCCTCGCTCCTTGTGGTGCCTCGCTCATTGTGGTGCCTCGCTCATTGTGGTGCCTTGATCATTGTGGTGCCTTGCTCATTGCGGTATCATACTAGTACGCAGCAACTCTAATGAAAGAACAATTGTTCGCATCCTCACAAAGCCTATAATGCGTTTGATTCGAAACATAATACAGGGGAAGTAACTACCGCGAAACTAGTCGTTGTTATCGCTACAGTTATACATCTTGACATCGGGTTTTTCGGATAAGACATCGTACTGTTAAACTGCGAGAGCATAATATAAAACGCTTTTATCATATAAACAAGTTCATTTTGTTCGATATCAGTACTCGCGTTAGCTCGTGCATTAGAGGAGATAAAATATTCGCGGAAATATGGAGGATGAAGAGAAAAAACGAATATTACAGCGTTATTATTTCAACGAGAAAAACCCTGCAGCTTATGCAGGTCCTCGGAAACTATTTAGTGTACTCGAAAAGAAATATCCGGAGACATTTACTATCGACTTTATAAAACAATGGTTGAATGATCAAGATGCATATTCCCTTCAGAAGCCGCGAAAGCATAGATTTAAGACGACTAACGTGCGAGTAACAGGAATTGGTGAACAGCTAGACATTGATCTACTGTCCATGGCTAACCTCGCTGATGATAATGATGGGACGCGATTTTTGCTTTGCGCTATTGACATACTATCGAGGAAACTGTGGGTCAGATCGTTGAAAAACAAGACCGCTAAAGTGGTATTGAGCGCTATGAAAGACATCCTGAATGACATTTCTCCGATGAAAATTACTACTACGAAACTAGTCGTTGTTGTCGCTACAGTTATACATCTTGACATCGGGTTTTTGAGACAAGTCATCGTACTGTTAAACAAGCTTCATGTGGGCCAGTTTAGACAACAACGCATTCGATGACCCCTTCTTATTCTATATAAAGCCACCATCTTGAAATGAGGGAATTTTCAGATCCATTCTTGCGTAATGTATCTATTTATAAATATGACAGTGTGTTGTGTAATACATAAGTAATATTCAAGCAGACGACGCGTTTAGCATCACATTCAAATTATATTGAATTAATAACCGTTGCATCCATCTTCATTCTATTTGACGATTTAGTGGTGATTTAAACTACCTACAACCACTGTTAAATCTTTCTGAATTAAAATCACTCTTGTTACTTAAGACATATAGTGACTTGTTCATGACTTGATCTTTACATCAAGTTTTTTAGACAAGTCATCGTACTGTTAAACAAGCTTCACAGCTTATATTAGTCTTTTCAACCACTCATTTGGTTGAATTAAAATCTTCATTCTTTAATGTATTACTTATTTCAGTGTTTATCTAACCGTGAATCTACATTTTATAATAGGTAGCAGTCACTTGGCAACATTTTTAATAGTACTTTACCATTACGTTTATCTCGAGTCATTCACCTGTTTGTAAAGAGGGTGTCTAAATTAAAAATGATAGTAGTACAACAGTTTCATTGATGGGATGATAATGGGATTCTTGATATGAATGGGATTCTTGATATATATAGAACTTGTCGCAAAAATGATAATGAAAATAGTTTCTATTACATACTGAATATAATCTTTCTTTCAGTTTTCTAAGTCCCTACTGACAAAATGTAACACATAAAAAGAGGATTATTTTTTGTAGATATAAAGCAAGTTTATTTACTGTTAATTTTTATAGTTAAGATTTTACAAAAATAGAAATCATAGGACAGCTTTTAAATAAACCTTTGTGCTTGTATTACAGAACAGATACTCACCATCCCATCTTTCTAGAACATTTACTCATATTTTGTATGGCTTACATTGATATAAAACACAGGTTTTGCAATTACCAGTTATTACATGTCTCTAGACAAAATAGAAAACATTAAATGTTTAATCATAAGATAGATGGATACATGTTAAGAGTTTGTGTTTTTACATGGAATAATTCTATTATAAACAGCCGATGGATTATTTATACATTTGAAATTAGTCTGTTACAAAATACAGAATATGAATTAATTTTGAAATTATCCTATTTTTACAAAACACAGAAACATTCATAAAATGAATCAGAGTTACGTGTTTAGAGTGAAATATTTTCATAGATTTCAAATAACTACCTATAGCTATTTCAAAATAATCTCATGATTGGTGAGAGAATAAGTTAAAGAGGAGTTAACAGAGTGCAACACTTGCTTCACGATTCAAAAACAATTGTGTATTTATCTCATATGGCGGTGTATTCTGTTGGTGACTGAAAACTAAAGTCATTTTTAATTAAATAGCATTTAAGTATTTTTTGTAAATGTCATTCTTGATTCCCCCTCTTTTAAGATATTCAAGTAGTAATTGTAAACCACATGACTCTACACCTTTTAAGCTTGATTATGTTCGCATTGTAATAGTTTAAGGAAGGATGATATACACAATTGTATTTAATAGGGAAACTTTAACCACGCTTCTATTGATAAGACCAGTGACTTTATTAAATGTGTGTTGGTTTATAAAGTAGGACCATTAAAATCGTCATGACATCATGAAGAAGCTTTAGTTTGTTGAGTATAAACTTACATATACCTACAATCCTAAATAATCCAGGTGAAAAAATACATTTATTGATAAACTGTGGTCAACAGAAATGATGATCATTATGTAAACATATTGGAGTATTAGATTAACGTATTAACGTATTTGAAGAGCATTTCCAATACAGTAAAACCTTTACCATGACAACAATTGACATACAATTTTATCTAACGATAAGTCAAGCGTTAAAAATATGTTAACTAAAGAATGTTATATGATAATGCGACAAAACTTGTTGAAATGGTTTTGAGTCAGCGTTGCTTTAACATTACAACAATACAGTGATACGTCGCTACTGTGGTCAGGCATTCCGTTTTCTTAAAATGTTTTTATAGACTTTTTGAATAGTCATAGCAACATTGTGTACAAATTTGTAATACTTACAGCTCAATTTGTTTAAACGTATTATAAAAACCTACGACTTATATGTATGTATTCTTAACATTTACTTAACAAATTTGATATTTAAATTGTTGTGTCTTGAATGTAAGACTCTTGCTTGTTTCTAGACGTTGTTATATACTCTTAGTTAAATGGTAAACACCATCTATTGGAAAAACGATCGAGAAAGAGAAGTCACAAAGCAACACCTTTGTTTATTAGAGACATTTATTTTTTCTCTAAATCATCTACAGATAAGTACATTTCTTTAATATAAAAGCATGAGTTTTAATAAAATAGACACATTTTTGTTGTTCTATCCAGATGGAACAAATGAATGAAGTCAGTCAGTTCGTTGATAGAAATGTCACAGATCGTAAAGTGTTTTATACAAAAGACATGTAGCACACTTTAGCTTCGCCAATATCGTTTTACTATTAGCCCGACAAGTTCGACAGTCCTGTTATATCACTATCACTCAGTATCTTCCATTTGTTCCGTATCTTCTTCATCTTCCAACTGTGGAGTAACGTAATTGTCCAGCACTTTATCAAACAGAAATCTCCGTTTAAGAATGGCGTACTTTAAGGCTTCCTCCCCTTCGTAGTGTTCTGTTGCCATGAGTTGATTGACTGTCTTCTTTATCGCTTTATAGATGGGATCTTTCTTCATAGCATCGAACCACACCAGTTTACTACCGAAAATGTTCATCATGGCTTTCCTGTAAGTGCTTTTCATGTCCTCAAAGACATTTTCTCTGGCTTCAGTTTCACTGATCTCGGTATCTTCTTCCATAAGCTTATTCACATCGGCTTCATACTGCGACTGACACATATCAAACGTTTCATCTACAATGTATTCCCAAGGATCAATATCCAAACTCTTCTCAGAGGTTACAGACATATCGTCGTCGCTGTTATCAGAATTGTTTTCATCAACAATATCATCGTCGCTGTTATCAGAATTGTTTTCATCAACAGATCCAAAAATGTCCTCTTGTACAGAAATGTCTGACATCGCGTCTTCCTCTGAATCTTCGTCCGGATGCGCAGACCTTTTATGCCGTAACATATTATCCCGTCTTTTAAAAACTTTGAAACAGATATCGCATTCAAACATCGCGCTTGAAGGCTAAACTGCAAATGAGGAGGAATCATGTAAGTGTTTAGTTTAATACATGTCCAATAGAAGTGATGTTTTCGTCTTCTTTTGAGGTCTGCTTCGGCTTTCTGCTCGCAGATGGCGCCCTCTGTCTAGGTTTCTTGGTACTTTTGTTACTAATACTGTCCAACAACCGTCTGGAACCTTTGCGCTTCCGTTTTTCACTGATTTCTTTCATTCGTTTCAACTCCAGTTCGATTAATGACACTTTATGTTTGGACTGCCGTTCAAGCATACTCTTAGCTATAGCTGTCGTCTGCTCCGCTGGGAGAACCATCCGTATGTACATTTCGGAATGAGGCATAGGATTTGCTCGAGATATGCTCTTTTTAAACTTCCTCCTTACTTTCTTCTCTTTAGTATCAAACATATCCATTTTCTGAATGCACGTCTTCACTCCTTGACACCCAAGAATATAGTGAGCTCGACAAAATATCGGTCAGCTTATTTATCGTTTAGGACTTTACCTTCGAAATCCAATCCCCATTAACCTCACAGTTTTCTTCCTAGCGTATGTTTCAGATGACTCAAAAATGATTTTTGGTCCTGAAACGTTTTTTCACAGCACACGCATATATAAGAATAATACCCACTTGAATGCCATACTCTTAAATGGTGTAAAAGATTTCTCCAAAACAAGAAATAGTAACCACATTTGGAACATTGAAATATACGATTGTCGACTCCGTTTTGATCCATTGCTGCCGATTTTAAAATGACAACTTCGCCACAATGCGCAATTCAAATATATCACTTAGTTATGTACAACGCAAAATGGCTCGTTCTAAACGTTTCTGGCACTCTCGTACCTGCCTCTGAGGTACTCCTCCCTGCCTCTGAGGTACTCCTCCCTGCCTCTGAGGTACTCCTCTCTGCCTCTGAGGTACTCCACTTGCCTCTGAGGCACTCCTCCCTGCCTCTGATGCACTCCTCCCTACCTCTGAGGCACTCCTCCCTCTCGTTGAGGCACACCTCCCTACTGCTGAGGCACTCCTCCCTACTTTTGAGGCACTTCTAGGCATATTCTTACATATGCGTGTGCTGTGAAAAAACGTTTCAGGACCAGGACTCAGAGGCAGGGAGGAGTACCTCAGAGGCAGAGAGGAGTACCTCAGAGGTAGAGAGGAGTACCTCAGAGGCACTCCTCCCTTATTCTGAGGCACTCCTCCCTGCCTCTGAGGTACTCCTCTCTACCTCTGAGGTACTCCTCTCTGCCTCTGAGGTACTCCTCCCTGCCTCTGAGTCCTGGTCCTGAAACGTTTTTTCACAGCACACGCATATGTAAGAATATGCCTAGAAGTGCCTCAAAAGTAGGGAGGAGTGCCTCAGCAGTAGGGAGGTGTGCCTCAACGAGAGGGAGGAGTGCCTCAGAGGTAGGGAGGAGTGCCTCAGAGGCAGGGAGGAGTGCCTCAGAGGCAAGTGGAGTACCTCAGAGGCAGAGAGGAGTACCTCAGAGGCAGGGAGGAGTACCTCAGAGGCAGGGAGGAGTACCTCAGAGGCAGGTACGAGAGTGCCAGAAACGTTTAGAACGAGCCATTTTGCGTTGTACATAACTAAGTGATATATTTGAATTGCGCATTGTGGCGAAGTTGTCATTTTAAAATCGGCAGCAATGGATCAAAACGGAGTCGACAATCGTATATTTCAATGTTCCAAATGTGGTTACTATTTCTTGTTTTGGAGAAATCTTTTACACCATTTAAGAGTATGGCATTCAAGTGGGTATTATTCTTATATATGCGTGTGCTGTGAAAAAACGTTTCAGGACCAAAAATCATTTTTGAGTCATCTGAAACATACGCTAGGAAGAAAACTGTGAGGTTAATGGGGATTGGATTTCGAAGGTAAAGTCCTAAACGATAAATAAGCTGACCGATATTTTGTCGAGCTCACTATATTCTTGGGTGTCAAGGAGTGAAGACGTGCATTCAGAAAATGGATATGTTTGATACTAAAGAGAAGAAAGTAAGGAGGAAGTTTAAAAAGAGCATATCTCGAGCAAATCCTATGCCTCATTCCGAAATGTACATACGGATGGTTCTCCCAGCGGAGCAGACGACAGCTATAGCTAAGAGTATGCTTGAACGGCAGTCCAAACATAAAGTGTCATTAATCGAACTGGAGTTGAAACGAATGAAAGAAATCAGTGAAAAACGGAAGCGCAAAGGTTCCAGACGGTTGTTGGACAGTATTAGTAACAAAAGTACCAAGAAACCTAGACAGAGGGCGCCATCTGCGAGCAGAAAGCCGAAGCAGACCTCAAAAGAAGACGAAAACATCACTTCTATTGGACATGTATTAAACTAAACACTTACATGATTCCTCCTCATTTGCAGTTTAGCCTTCAAGCGCGATGTTTGAATGCGATATCTGTTTCAAAGTTTTTAAAAGACGGGATAATATGTTACGGCATAAAAGGTCTGCGCATCCGGACGAAGATTCAGAGGAAGACGCGATGTCAGACATTTCTGTACAAGAGGACATTTTTGGATCTGTTGATGAAAACAATTCTGATAACAGCGACGATGATATTGTTGATGAAAACAATTCTGATAACAGCGACGACGATATGTCTGTAACCTCTGAGAAGAGTTTGGATATTGATCCTTGGGAATACATTGTAGATGAAACGTTTGATATGTGTCAGTCGCAGTATGAAGCCGATGTGAATAAGCTTATGGAAGAAGATACCGAGATCAGTGAAACTGAAGCCAGAGAAAATGTCTTTGAGGACATGAAAAGCACTTACAGGAAAGCCATGATGAACATTTTCGGTAGTAAACTGGTGTGGTTCGATGCTATGAAGAAAGATCCCATCTATAAAGCGATAAAGAAGACAGTCAATCAACTCATGGCAACAGAACACTACGAAGGGGAGGAAGCCTTAAAGTACGCCATTCTTAAACGGAGATTTCTGTTTGATAAAGTGCTGGACAATTACGTTACTCCACAGTTGGAAGATGAAGAAGATACGGAACAAATGGAAGATACTGAGTGATAGTGATATAACAGGACTGTCGAACTTGTCGGGCTAATAGTAAAACGATATTGGCGAAGCTAAAGTGTGCTACATGTCTTTTGTATAAAACACTTTACGATCTGTGACATTTCTATCAACGAACTGACTGACTTCATTCATTTGTTCCATCTGGATAGAACAACAAAAATGTGTCTATTTTATTAAAACTCATGCTTTTATATTAAAGAAATGTACTTATCTGTAGATGATTTAGAGAAAAAATAAATGTCTCTAATAAACAAAGGTGTTGCTTTGTGACTTCTCTTTCTCGATCGTTTTTCCAATAGATGGTGTTTACCATTTAACTAAGAGTATATAACAACGTCTAGAAACAAGCAAGAGTCTTACATT